>BSUD01000003.1:105700967-105728171 GCA_033239045.1 Fagopyrum esculentum
CCCCCCCCCCCCTTGTGTCACTTGTCATCATAATCAATAATTGCATCTAAAACCCTCAACTCTCTTGGGTTCGACCCTTACTTCATCACTATACTTGTTCTTAGTGCTAAGTCAAGATTTACTTTTGATTGGGTATAGACGACCATAGAAATACCTTCGGTCAGTCACCCTAGGCTAGATTATGCTTAACAAACACTAGGATTTCAACAATCTAACATCCTAACATTCACATTCATCAATACAAGCACAACCGAACAAACCACGGGCATATCATATAGAACCACGGCCGTGGAATCACATGAACATACCGTTGTTTTCATCAGAGTTAGGTTCGAGCAAGCAAATCATCCAAAGGTACATTCAAGTCTATTTTATCATAGTCCAGTCCATAACCATCATTCCATTACCCTAGAATCACAACTATTTAGCCAACAACATGCATTTTTAAGATTCAAGCTCAACAAGCAAACATTCATGGCTTCCATAGCAAGTGAGGAAAATAAAAATGAAAAGAAACAAGTAGTCTTAGCTTAATATAAGATGGAAACAAGACTTACAACCCTTCAAACACAACTCCAAAACGTTCCTTACAATGCTCTCAAATGTTCTTAACAAAAGTCACTCAAAATTTCTCTATCTTGGTGTGTTATTCTTCCTCCAAAATGAGAGTGTTTTTTCTCCTTTTCCAAGAATTCCCCAAATATGGATGATGATAATGTGTGTGAGAATTTGGGAGCCTCCTTAGCAACAGCCTGCAGGACCACTTATATTCTCCACCAACAGCAAGGGTCGGGCAAGGAGATCGTGGGACAGCTGTCCAGAGAAAACCACGGGCGTGGTTCTGGCCTCTAGGCCGTGGAATTACATGAACAGCTCCCTTTGGATCATTAAGCCATGTTTGGTGCAAGGCATGCGCCAACTAGGTCATATGTGTTCTCCTTTGCTCCTAGCTTGCTCCTTAATGAGTCCAGAAGTGTGCCATCATGAGGAATGATCCTCAAATGTGTCGATTAAGTCCAAAAGCTCCCCAAAATACCTACAAAACTGACAAAAGCCCGTATAGACGTCTATCTCGACAATATGCATGAATTAAGCGTAAACGTCACGAACTAATGCCAAACCATGCATGAAAAACGGGAAAAACTATCTAAATGAATGCCTAAACTAACGTCATAAATCGTGTCATCAGAGTCTAAGGACTTCTAGCATGAGAGTAGATTCTGATTGTGTGCCTCGTTTGGCCAGACTAAGAGTATCTTCCTACGGGAAGCAGAGTGCGGATTTCATTACGAGTTGAGCGTTTGATACAGGTAAGTCTCCGGACTTACTTAGCTCGTATTATTTGTATCAGCATCAATGTGTGTTTGATTGTGTGTGTTGATTATTTTATATAATAACAAAACCGGAAATAGGACGACATTTATATATTATTTGACTCAAGTGTATGATAGCGGGCGGTGACATAACTGCCTAGCTCTTGCGAGAGCTAAGAAGTTCTCGGGGACTAGCACGTGCGGGTAGACGGTCGGATGCATCAGTACCATTCCTTACCGATAAGTGGGGACCAAGGAGAGATCACGGTGATTCTCGTGTCACAACCTTAAGTTGAATTAGTAATGGGATAACGTAAATGAAAAGATAATAAACCGGACTTGTATGTTTTGGAGCATGATGTGTTTTTATGATGATTTATTTGTGTTTGTGTCATTACCATGATTCTAATGCCTTGAATATTAGATAATGGTTTTAAACCGATTGTTGTAGATGCCCTGCAAGTTAGGGATACCGCCGAGTGAGTCGGAGGAGTGGACAGTCGGGTTCTCCGTACATTATAGGACGGGGATGGATTTCCTTTTGTTTATGTTATGGATTATGTACTTATGATTTTGGAGTTTGTGTCGTTTAGAGGACTCGGTTGAGTTTCCATATTGTACTTTACATTTCTGGATGTTTGCACTTGCATTAAAACGTTTTCAGTATTTGCCTATATTTGTGCCTTGTTGGAAAGGTCCGGTGAAATTGTTGTCAACCTAAGGGTCAGGACCCATTGTGAGGTCTCCGCCCGTAGCATCCCGAGTCCCGCGGATTTGGGATGTTACAGAACCCTTGTGTTATCTGTATGTTTGTCTATTCGGCCTTTTAGAAGATTGCAAGTGTCATTGTTCTCAACCTAGGGCTCTGATACCATGTTGTAACACCCCGAATCCGCGGGACTCGGAGCTCTATGGGCTAGGACCTCACAATGGGTCCTGACCCTTAGCTTGACAACAATTTCACCGGAACTTGCAACAAGGCATAATGTTAAGTAAAAATGTACACAAATTTACAAAATACATTTTTATGTTTTATTCGAATTCAAATTTACAAAACACATTTTATTTATTTTTATTTGTTTGGGTTCGACCATCTCTTTTTGACCTTTTGATTCTAAGTTATATAAATACCGATATTTGGTTTGTTTTGGTGATTTGGGCTGCACCCGTTTTTGGACGGGTTGCCTACGTACCTCGTTAAAGAGGATCAAGCCTCACGTAGTTCACCGCGGTGTTTTCATGCATTAGAGAATCAAAGTCCCGACCCACCTTCTATGAAGGGTTGCCTAAACGATGATTCAACTATCATTTACATGGTAGTTATATCTCGATCATGCATCAAAGGATTAAATTAAACTCACCTTCTAGGAAGGGTTGCTTAATTAATCCCACTATCATCCGCATGATCAAGAAAAGTAATATTTTATTTCTTTATTTATTTATTTTTTTCTGACTGAATATGGTTCTTAATTTATTCGGACCAAATTTCCTACGTATCCGTAATTGGGAATCAAGTCGTATGTAGTTCTTAAAGGGATATATTTAGAATTTAGTTTTATGACTTTCATTTGATATAAAAGTCAAAAATATATTTTGCGATTGAATTTAATACATATTTGTTTGTATCAAATTTCCTACGTATCCGTAAAGGCGGAATCAAATCATACGTAGTTCTTTTATGATTGGATTTTTTGTGGTTAAACTTGACGAGCGGATGCTTTATATCGAGTATATGAGTATTTGACATTTTTGAATATTTGAATTTGATTTGCGACTGTACCCGATAATAGTTTAAAGATAATATCGAGTTATCTACGTAGCCTTTTAAAAATGGCATAAGTCCTTACGTAGTTCTACAAGTCGTGTTTGACTTTATATTTAATTTGTGCGATTGGACTCGATAATTTATAAGTCGAGTTTCTTACGTAGTCTTTTTATTTTTAAGACATCAAATCACTCGTAGTTCATTTTAAAAGAACTAATTTGTATATATTTTTCTTGACTTTCGCTTTGTATGAAACTCATTTTTGTTTAGCGGTTGAACTCGACAATTTATTAATCGAGTTTCCTACTTACTCTTTTACAAGAGATCAAACCAACCGTAGTTCTTTTGAGAAAATAGTATTTGGATTTGATTTGCGACTGTACCCGATATAATTTAAACTTAATATCGAGTTACCTACGTAGCCTTTTAAAATGGCGTCAAGTCTTTACGTAGTTCTACATAAAAGATGCATGGTCTGATTTTTGATTTGTGGTTAAACTCGATGAGCGGATGCTTTATATCGAGTTTAGAAAGCTTGGTGTCTTTTCATTTTACGTCCAAAATTTTAATCAAAATTTACTTTACTCAGACGGGTCGACTGAATCCAATTTAATTTAATAGCGGATTTCCTACGTAACTCAGAACGAGTATCAAGTCATAATGTAATTCTATTGTAAACAAAATTTATATTTTGATTTTGTTTAGTTCTATATAAAAAGTATTTAATTACGATACATAATCGTAACTTTAGGATTACATTTATAAGACATTGTCTTAAATGAGTCACTTTTGCAAGGAAAATGTTTTATTGGTCATTATTTACAAAATTTATTTTTTTATTGGTCCATTTTGTAAATAAGCCAAAATTAATTTTAAAATAGGCAAAACTTTTCTGTAGCTCTGCAAGTTGCACGTGTAGGCTACAATTTCACATTCTTTTCTTTTATTTTATTTTCAATGTGATTAAATTTTTACGAAAATTCTAATTTAAAATAGAATTCTCTTAATCATAATCACATTTAACTTGAGTTTAAGATAAGAACATGATGACGATGACCCTTTAAAACTTTGTTTACAAATTAAGCACCCTTGTCATTTTATGTTTACATTCGATTGATACACGGATCGATTACTTCTCTTAAATAATGAACTATTTAAGAAAATTGTTTTATCTTCCCTTCTAACTGTAACCTTCGTGTGTGAAATTTTGGGTACTCGCATGGTGATTTTAAACCATAGACCGGGCCGCATATAACAATCCTCAATCAAAACTAATTATTTTTTATCCACTTACAGATCGTTGTAGCAGCGGAAAGTAATTTACCTTCGAACCGACTACGAATCGATGTAGCTGTGGAAAGCATTTACTTTCGACCCGACTACGACAATTGACACTAGTTTCATTCCTGACAAAACAAGTGTTAGATAAACATGTTAATTATGTAGGAAATGAAACAAAGATCATTTACTGCTCATAGCCATCAACCAATAAAATGATTTATTTGGTGTGAATTTGCAACAATTGATCATACTTGAACAAGTAGCAAAGTTTAGCCGATTCACTGTATATATATTTGGAGAAGATGAGTATACTGCATCTATAACCTTCAACCAAATTAGATGACTAACATGCCATTTTCTTTACTTTAAAAACAAAGAAAAGAAAATGCCAAAGGATTAACATGTTAAAGTTGAATGGGTATGTGAAATCCAACGTGAATCCAAATTGATTTTTGTAGGCAAATCTGGTAGTACTCATGATTTCAAAAGAAGATTTTTAAACTTGGGAGAGATAAAAGCCTCAAGTAAAGTAAGGAGAAGAAATAAAAAAAAATTCAAATAACTCAAGGAATCAATTCCTACCACGAAATTCGAGCGCACAGAGTGTTCGATCTTTTCTTTGCACTTGTGCACGTGAATTGCAGTATTTTGTCTTCACCCTCTGTTTTTCCTTTCACTTTGAATCTCTCTCTTTTTCATTGTCACCTTCAAGTAATAGAATGTGTAAAACCCCCTCTTTAATGTGCATATCCCTCTTCTTATATAAAATAGTTATTGGGAGGAGTTACACAACTAACTGCCCACTAATCCCATTAACTCCTCAGTATTAATAACTTTTGACCATTTTAACATTTTGTTTATGGAAACTCATGTAGTGTGAAAACTGTTCCATAATTTTAGCCCCTTTTTTTTAGTACAAATTTATTACCTTGATAGTGATTAAGCTAAATTGCTTTTGTTATTTGTTTTAGCTTTTAATCAATATATTTAGGTTTAATCAACACTTTGTATTATTGATTGAAGCCTAAATTTTATAAAATATAGTTATAAGAAATTAACTACACCAAAATTATTTATATAGTTAATTTCATGAGATTTAATTTCATAAACAATTAAATTCATGAAATTTCATTCCCGAACACATAAATAAAAGGCAAAACCAAAATAGTTTTAATGCAACAATGCAATAACCCTGAATACAAACGAAATAAAGACTCCATCCGAGTTCTCAAACTACAAAGACCAAGCGCAAAAACAATAATAATATAAAACCCAAACTCGTCCTAAAATGTACGGGAACCCCAGCTGCCCACTTCTTCGGGTCACTCGATAACATCCCTAACCTGTAGGGCATCTACAACATCGGTATAAACCATTAGCTAACATTATAAACATTAGAATAACGGTAAAGACACATACACATATAAGGTAACATAAACACATAGCATGCTAACACGCAAACCGGTTATTATCTTTCATTACGTTATTCGGTTATTAATTCAACTTCTTTGTGACACGAAAGTCTCCTGAAACTCGCATATGTCCCCTTGTACCAACGGGAATGGATCGGATGCATCTCACCGTGTACCCAGTTGGAATAGTCGCAGAGAACCTCTCAGTCTCTAGTAGAATTGGACAAGTTGTCACCGCCCGGTTATTATACACTTGGGCCAATTATTACCCACGGGATCGTCCTAGTCCGGTTTCATTGTTATTATGAAACTTAAACACACACCACCATCACACATCAAACTAATACATAAAAGCTAGCTAAGTAAGTCCGGGGGACTTACATGTCTCAAAGCTAAACCCGATAACAACCGCTCTCAATTTCTCGCAAGAAGATACTCAACGTCTGGTAAAAACAAGGCACATGATCAACCAACTAACCAACACGATAGAAGTCCTCGGACTTCTAGTTCAAATGATCTCTACAAGATCATAAACCATAACCATGCTAGGATAACAAACTTCTAGTCCCCATGATCTTACAAGATCACAACCATCACAACACATGCTAGGATAATCCATTCCTAGTCTCCATGATCTCAACGATCATATACGCTATGCTAGGATACTCTTGTCCTAGTCTTCATGATCTCAATGATCACATAACAACAACGTCAAGCCTCGGAATCTCATAAGATCAAACTGTATAGCACAAAGCCTTAACCAACCTCAGAAGATAAAAAAAACACCTCAAGCCTTAAAATCATCATCAATCCTCAAAACACGCCTAAGGTACAAAGCCACTACTTGGCATTCCACAAGGTTATACTGACCCATCGTAGCATGACACTAACTATAAGCATCACTAAGGTAAATGTAAGATCACAAGTTCGAGGGAGAGGGTACTCATTGGAGGAAAGCCGCATTCAAGGAATGAGGATGCGCGACCGCGGAGAGGAGCAAGAAGGCCGCACTAGCGGCTCAAGCTACGCTAGAGCCGCACCTGAGTCCCAAGGGAGGCGCAGCCGTGGCCAAGGGAGGCGCACCCACGGCTCAGTGGAGACGCCTTTGCTATTTTGCTGATGTGGGCTCACCCACGGCTTTGTCATGCCGCGGGTGCGGTCGAACTCCAAAACGACGATCTCTCGATGTGCAACAGTCCTTTTGTTGCCTCCTAGCTGGCTTGCTCGGCCCTCGACATCCACCACATGGATCAACAACTGAACACTAGTCCCTAGATCAGATCAATCAATAAGAGCACACAAGAAGGGACAAACCTTGAGTTAGTCTTGCCCTAGGGCTCACACAAGAGTGTAGTAAAGAAGAAGAAGAAGAAGAAGAAGAAACTTATAGCTTAGCTCGGATCTGCAGTCTCCAATCCATATCAGGGTTGAGCAGCTCACCAATTAAAGGAGGGAGAACATGGGAGATCAATGAGGGAGATGGAGAAGGAGAGAGATAGGAGAGAAGAATGTGAATGTGTGGGGAAAGAGGGAAAAGGTCCAAGAGATGAGAGGTAAGCAAGGGTCAGAGAGTTTCCAAGGGTCGGATCCTGAGAATGAAAGGTCGGAAGTAAGCGGGTCAATATCCCGCTATAACGGATCACCGCACCCGCGGGAAGACTAAGCCGCGACCGCGGCATCCTTAGATGGTCGCGAGCGCGGTTTTTTCTAGGCCGCGGGGCGGTGACTAACACTCCACAACACTATCACCACTAATCACACTCTCATTCCGGAACCATAAATACCGGGTGTTACATAACATATATGAGAAACTAGATAGGATAATGACTTCCATTATGGTCATTCAAGAATACTGATAGCATGAACTATTATCTATATTTCTGATATGATTTTGTCGTTTTCTCATCATAATTTTGCATGCATGTATATGTATTTATAGTGTTTATGTCATTATTTGGAATATCACACGTTTTATTGTAATTGTAGGGAATATGGCACGTTTTGGGTGGAATTGGAGCATAAAGAGTTAAGGAAGCTATGGAGCTACATTTAGGAGCATTAAGAAGGACAAGGAGAAAGACAAAAACCATGCTGGAAAGAAGGAAGAAAGATCCGGATGAAGATACGATTTCATGCACGTAGATCACTACTGATCTTGGATGGACACAGTGATGCATCTCAACCGAGATGGCCCACTGGGCCTGGATCGAGGTCGACGGTGCACAACCCAAAGAGACAAGATATATTCTTGACCTAAAACTCTTCTATAAAAAGAGAAGGTGAACATTGAGTTAGACACGCTGAGACGTCAAATGTGGCTGATTTGAAGAATTGAAAGAATATTTGAAGGAAGGATTGCTTAGGGTTAAAGGAACCCTAGGTTGTGAAGATGTCTTTGGGGATTGCTAGTGAGTTGTTATCATCCCTTTTCGGAACACATTATTGAGACTATTGTTGGTTTGTTTGCTTTGATAATTGAGACATCTTTGTTGCTTACTTTATTCTCTTTTCTTGATATTCTTGATATTCTTTACATAATTGATATTGCATTGATTATGATGATTGTTGGTTAAATACCCCTTTGATTCTAGGGTGATGATAGCATGTATTATAGTCTATATTTGGGATTGGTTTAGACGTTTTATCTTTATAAATCTGCATGTATGGATGTATATTTTGCGATTATATTGTTGTTATGTCTACCTTTGCGGGAATCGAGGTCTACACCTAGTTTCGTTATAATTTAGGGAAAATGGCACGTTTTGGACCGAAATGGAGCTAAGGGAGCTAAGGAGTCATTGGAGCTACATTTTGGAGCTATAAGAAGATCTCAGGAAGCATGGAAATGATTAAGAAGATTGATTTTGGACAAATTCGAGATGATTTACATTCAGCTGAGATTCACCTCGGTCAACTACAGTACCACCTCGACCGATGTGATCTTGAGGAGCGTCCCGACCGAGGCGAACACCCTGTCGCCGGCGAGATCTTTATTTTTGGCTGAGATCTTCTATTTTTGGAAGGAGAATATCACATATTTTTTGCTGAAGATATTATATTTGGCTGATTTATTTTGAGAGATATGGATATATTTTCTAGGAAATTATATTTTAAAAATATCTTATCTTTGGAAGATAATTCTCCTATATAAAGGGCTGATTTTCTACAATTCAGCCATGCTTGGAGCATCCAGCAATTGGCGGATCACCCATTCTTTGAAGTTTGAAGGAAGATTGAAGGAAATTTTCAAGTTCAAGGAAGGAAGGAATCTAGTGGAAGTTGGCTTTTGAAGGAGTTCGTAAGATCTTCTTAGATTGCTTTTTGTGTGTTGTCTTTTCTGATTGTGATTTGAGGAACGCTGATTTGTTGTTTGATTCATTCAGTTATTGAGATCTTTTTGTGTTAAGGTTTTCTTGTTCGAATATTGATTCCTTTATTATAAATTTGAATATTGTCATCATGATGATTGTTGGCTAAGTTTCATATGCGATTCTAGGGTGATTGGCTGAAAGTTGTGGGAAAGACGATGATAGAATGATCTTAATCCCAGCAGGACCCTGAAAGCTCGAGTCTTTACCTTAACCGTAGAACACCTCGGTCAGTTATTGAACATCTCGGCCGGGATGAAATATAACTGAACGAGGTGAACCTTTCCTTAACCTTATCTGAGTTAAGAGTTTAAGTTTGCCAAATCCTATCCTTGTTATACCTTTCCTGCTTCAACGCAAGCCTAGGATGAGACTTACCCGGTGATTCCTTTGTTTGTTTACCTAAGATCATGAGTGTAGGTAATAAAGGTTTATCCTTTATTGGGGTTTGAGTGTGCCTTCATCCCATCTTTGTGAGTTAGCCTGAAACTTACCCGGTAAAGGTTGATTCTATTCCCTTGGGTGGTGTGTTGGTTTGAGATTATAGTTCCTTTCCTTAGTACCTTGAGACTTACCCGGAAATAGAAGTTTTGGTTTGGGATAGTGAGTAGTGAGACTTACCCGGTAATCTACTCCCACCGTAGAAACACCTTCTTTTTGCAAACCTCAGCTTTGTCCGTGTTATCCTTTGAGATCTTGAGTCGGAACCACAACTAGATGCTTTAATCCCTAGAATCCGCATTCCCTTTATCTGACTTTATATCATCTTTGATTGTTTTAATTCGTAGTCATTAGTTATTTGACAACCTGATTTCCGTGCTTTGTTTCACCATAGTCCCTGTGTTTGACCCCTGGAATATTTGCTTTTATTACAATTGATCCGTACACTGCGGGTTCGCATATTGTTCAAACATACTTCTTGGATTATAAATATTAAAGCTTGCACACACCTTTTGGAGTGAATAGGTGATTAATTGAAGGTTTTGGTATAGACGATGAAAGAACAAACCTTTATCCAAGTGGACCCTGAAAGCTCGAGTTCACCCTAATCCGAAACCCGTCTCGGGCTGTTCGTTGAGCATCTCGACTGAGATTGATATTGAACATCACGATATCGCCCACTGCTTTGCAGATTCCGAGTCTAGGTTATAGTTTGCCAAATCCTATCCTTGTTTCACCTTTCTTGGTTTATACACAAGCCTGAGATGAGACTTACCCAGTGATTCCTTTGCTTGTATACCGATGATGATGAGTGTTAGGTAATAAAGGTTTATCCCTTATTAGGGTTTGAATGTGACCTTATCCCACCTTTGAGAGTTAACCTAAGACTTACCCGGTGATGATTAGTTTTGTTCCCTTAGGTGAGTGATATTGGTTTGAGCGCTTTTACCTTTCCTTAGTTCCTTGAGACTTACTCGGTGTTAGGAGCTTTGGTTTGAGAAAGTGGGTAGTGAGGCTTACCTGGTGATCTATCTCATAGTTGAAACACCTTCCCTCAACAAACCTCAGCTTTGTCCACGATTACCTTTAGAAATCTTGATTCGAAACCGCAACTGGATACTATGATCTTTAGAATCTGCATTTCCCTATCTTGATACATTACTTGATTTTGCTTTTGATCAATATTATTGCATGCTTCTGAAGTTAGATTGCTTTGTTGTGATTATTCTCACCGATTCCCTGAGATCGACTCCGAAATATAAGACCTTACTACGATTGATCCGTACACTGCAGATTCGCTTATCGTTAGGTTTATTATTCGAATTATAACTTTAAAGCTTTGCCTACACACACCTTTTTGAGAGAACAAATACCCCAAAATCCTTACAAGAAATCACGCATTCACCTCGTCTGACCATTGTACGTTTTCTATTTATATACAAAATACATAAAACAACGTCCAAAACAAACCATTCATATTTGAATCTATGTGATTGCAACGGGTAAACTGTGAGAATATTGTAAAACAAACCTAGAGAACCCAGTTCTAAGGGACCCACGTGTTGAATCTAGTGAGAAAAACAAGCCTACTAAAAAAAGTTAAAAAAAAATAGAGTCGGGATAATTTCGGGAACAACCATAAACAACTTAAAATAGTAGATGAAGAAATTGAATCTTATCAAAGTCAAATCTCTAAGTCTTTAGCCAACAAATGGACAATAAAATAAATAGATTAAACAGGAAACGGGAATGCCTTTTGGAGTACCAATATAAGTATTGGATGCAAAGAGCTAAAATAAATAATCTACAGTTAGGTGACAAAAACTCAAAATTCTATCACCGGAAAGCTACGGAAAGAAGTAAGAAAATAATCATCTCGGTGACTAGGGATAATGGTACAATTTTATCGAAGGACGATGATATTAATGAAGAATTTATAAAAGACTATATAATCGGATTCTCCGCATCCCATATTGATCAACATAAAACCCTGAAACAATTAGAGGTCATACAACCGAAAGTATAACATTTTGATAATTCCCGATTAGAAAGACCCTTATCTACAAAGGATATTCAAGATGCTATGTTGATATTGGTAGTGAAAATCATCAGGACCCGATGATATGATTGAGGGCTTCTATAAGAGATACTAGCACAATATTGGCCTCACAATTACTAGGTTAGTGAAAAGCTTCTACAGAATAGTAAAATTCTAAACCAACTTAACAACACTAATATTGCCCTTCTTTCAAAAATAGATAACCCATCAAAAATGGCACACTATAGATCAATAAGCCTATACTGTAACACCCCGAATCCTAGAGGACTCGAAATGCTACGAGCTGAGACCTCACAATGGGTCCCGCCCCTTAGCCTGGCAACAACTTCATCGTACCTTACAACACAACATAAATAAAAAGGCAAAACATAGAGTTTTATATCATGAGCGTAATTAAAATCCAAATCTGAAAACAATACAGCCAAGTCTCAAAACCAAAATACCAACATCAGTCTCAACGATCATGGAATAAAATATAACAATCCCGTCCTATAATGCACGGAACCCCGGCTGCCCACTATCGCCGGATCACTCGATCGCCTCCCTAACCTACAAGGCATCTACAAGCGGTAATAAACCGTTAGCTAACAATCTATGCATAAGTATAAAGGTAAAAGCAAAAACACATAACATACACAATCAGCATGCAACACTCATTCCTTTTTATTATCTTTAATTAAGTGGTACGTCATTACTAATGATACTTATTTTGTGACACGAGGGATTCCCAAACCTCGCCCCTGTCCCTGTTTACCAACGCGGAATGGTGCTAATGCATTTGACCGTCTACCTGACTGGGCTGGTCGCAGGGAACCTCCTAGACTCTCGCAAGAGCTAGGCAGATGATGTCACGACCCGTTATCACACACTTGGGTCAATTACACAATATACTAAAGTCGGCCTATTCCGGTTTCGTTATTTATCTTAACTATCACACACCACTCATACATATCACACACATGCAAGAAGTTAGCTAAGTAAGTTCGTAGACTTACCAGAATCAAATATCGACTCTCTCTTAACCACCACTAAATCGGTAACTGTAGAAACTCAGTTGCCTGTCAAAAGAGGCACGTGGGTCAACACATTTCCCTGGGTACTTAGAAGTCTAAAACTCCTAAGATGTAAGATTCTATTTGCAGAAGTTATTACAGTGCTTATTTAAACTATTTTACCCATGGTCCCGGAACTTCTAAAAACCCGGGATACGTACTTAAATTCTAATTTGAGGCTAACTACCCATATTCTACTCCCTAAGATAATTTTAGGTAACAACTAGAGAAACTACTCATTTTCTATTTCCCGAAAAGTCACTAAGGTCCAACTACAGCTTCAAATATGAAATTAAAATAAACTTATAAAATTCTAAAATAAATTTCTAGATTATCTATGATATCTAATCTATTCATAAGAGCAAGAATTTCTTAAAACTGTTTAACCATTACTTCTACAAAAATCTTTGAAGTTGAACTCAACCTAGAAATCTATACTTAGCATTTTTCCTTGATCATTTCACAAACAGCCCAGCTAGTACATTTTGCACCTTTACATATCTAAATCTAACCGTTGGTTAAGTCCCAATTTTTTATACCTTATAGTATGCATATCACTCTATAACATACTAAAATTTGAACAGTGGATTCTATCTCTAAGGAATCGAAAATTATGCTCCAACATGACTGTGCAGCACTGTTTCTGAAATTCAAAGTTGAAAGTGTAAAAGCTCTAAGATTCGGAACTCACCTCTGTTGTTTTGTACCAGGGTAGGGGAAGAAACAAGCTCACAATTTGATTCTCTGTACATGACAAAAACCATGATTTAAACCCTTACTTCATGTACAATTATAAAGAGGAGGAGAGATGGTTTGATCTCTTACCAAAGGATGGTTGCAGAAGGTTGTTGCACTATGAGAATTGTGAGGCTCGGTTGGCTAGGAGGAGAAGGGTGGTTCGACCAAGGGCGACTATGTGTGTCCCGGCTATGGAAGGTCTTGACTCTCGATCAAAGATGAGGCCCGTCTACTATCAATTTGGATCTGTAGAGAGGAAGTTCGTGCAGTAGCGTTTTAGATCCAAGTCTGGACAGACCATCAAAGGGGGTGCCAACCTAGGAGCACGAGGGGAAGAGGGTAGTCGTTACTCACTTGTGGAGACGGCCAAGCGTGCAACACTCAGCGCAAGAGAAGTCCCTAGGTTGGAATGAAGGTCGGCCCTTTGTTGCGCCTAGACTAGAGATCGACCAGAAGAGTGAGGGAGGTGCGTTATCTACGCTGGCTGTGACGCGAAGAGGGAAATGAAGCCAAAGCGCTGCTGAATCTGCTCTCCCTTCTGCGTGGTTTCTGGAGCCGCTACAAAAGCTCCTCCTTCCTAATGTAATAGTTGTTACGTGAGAGACGGAAGGATAGATATGGCTGCACACAGCTTCTTCATGGGCTTCACGTAGCTGGGCTAGCACGAGCAAGGATCTGGGCTGAAGCAAAGGAGTGGGTTGGCGCTGGAACTGGCTGAAGCGAGGGAGAGTGGCCTGTTGTGGGCTGCGAACTGGGCTGAAGCTAAGTAGGAAGAGTGGGTTGAAAGAGTTGTCTTGGCTTTGTCACAGCCTTGTCAAAACGTGTCATGGCCTTGTCATGGTCTCGTCTCAGCCTTGTCGAAATCTCGTCTCAGCCTTGTCATGATCTCGTCTAAAGTCGTTGTGAAGAATTAATTATAAGAATTAGGGTTTGATATAATTCTATCATTTTATGTGTATTAAATTCTACATAAATTGATAAATAATTATAAGAATTAGAGCTTGATTTAATTTTATCATTTTATGTGAATTAAATTCTACATAAAATGATAAAATTTGTGAAGAAAGAAATACTAGATAGAATGGGAAACCGTCAACGGCTCGAAGTCCGATTTGATTCGGAATTAAACGGAAATAAAAATTCCGGATCTTACATCAGTGCCCCCTTAAAATAAGTTTTGTCCCGAAACTTAGGACAAGGTACTTAATTAAACGAATTCCATAAATAAACTGGTATGTCTTAGTCTGACTGAACTTTAATTTCGTTTTCTAAACATCTCTAACCTTATCGACGCGTAACGAAAAAAAACTGGTCGTTACATCAGATCCCCCTCAAAAATAAGTTTCGTCCCGAAACTTAGGTAGTTCCCGAGATCATAAAATGTAAGCAAGCCCTATGACTAACAAGTTACTACATCAAGACCACCTATGGTTCACACACAAGCACATCAAACATATCACACATACAATCACTAAAAGCAAACAAACAAGGATGTAGAACTACCTGACTGTCCTATAGACATCTCTAGATCCGCATAAAACTCGGGATAGTTCCGCCGGATACTATCCTCCGTCTCCCAAGTGGCCTCGTCAATCCCTCGTCTCGGCCACTACACTCTCAACATGGGTATTACCTTCGATCAAAGGCGTCTCATACCTCTCTCCAAAACTGCTATCGGGTGCTCAGGAAATGTATGATCCGGCTCGACCACTAGGTCATCATGGCTCACTATGTGTCTCGGGTCATGCACATACTCTCTCAACTGAGACACATGGAAAACTAGATGGACTCCCTCCAATCGGGGTGGCAATGCCAATCTATAGGCCACCTCTCCTATCCGCTCTAGGATCTCAAAGGGCCCGACATATCGGGGACCCAATTTCCCTTTAATGCCGAAACGTCGAACACCCCTCGTTGGTGACACCTTCAACCATACCTGGGCGTCAACCCTGAACTCCAAAGGCATGCGCCTCTTATCAACATAAGATCTCTGATGGCTCTGTGCGGTCAACATCCGCTCTCGGATCAATGCTACCCGAGCCATCTTATCCTGCACCTGCTCGGGCGCTACACCACTCATCCTCCCAGGCTCATCCCAACACAGAGTTGTACGACACCTCTGTCCATATAGTGCCTCGTAAGGAGCCATCCCAATAGTCGCGTGCCAACTATTGTTATAAGAAAACTCCACCAAAGGGAGGTGGTCGGGCCATACCTGACCCCAATGAAGCACACATGCCCTCAACATGTCCTCAAGGGTTTGAATAGTCCTCTCAGACTGCCCGTCCGTCTGAGGATGGTATGTCGTGGTGAACTGTAAGCTCGTGCCTAAGGCGGCGTGTACCTGCTGCCAGAACCTCGAGGTAAAATGCCCATCTCTATTTGAAATGATCGTCCTCGGCACTCCATGGAACCTCACAATCTGTCGGGTAAACTCCTCGGCTAAACGAGACACCGGCCATGTTTCCTTAATAGGGATAAATCGTGCCGTCTTCAACAACCGATCCACTACAACCCATATCGCGTCAAAGCCTCTACTCAACCTCAAGCCAGTAACGAAGTCCATGGAAATGTCCTCTCACTTCCACTGTGGAACCGGAAGTGGTTGGAGCTCTCCTCCGGGCCTGTGGTACTCGATCTTGACCTGCTGATAGCTCGCACACTGGGCTACATATCTAGCCACGTCGGGCTTGAGCCCGCCCCACCAATAAGATCGTCGTATATCTTGATACATCTTACTCGCGCCGGGGTGGACGGAGTAAGGTGTAGGATGGGCCTCCTACAGTATACGCTGCCTCAACTCTCTGTCAGAGGGTACACATATGCGCTCCTAGCGCCTCAAAATCCCATCTGCACCCCCCATAAACTGTGGTGCATCCCCTCTTGACATCCTATCTCTGATCCTCGTCAGTTTTGGACAACCCTCCTGTTTCTGTCGGATCTCTTCCGTCAGATCAGGTGAAACCTCTAACGCTGACAAATGACCGTCAATATCCGGAAAACGGATGTCTACCTCCAACCAAATCAAATCTCTCTGTAACTGGGTATGAACAGTCAATCTAGCTATCGCGGCCTCGCCAGGTGTCCTCCTACTAAGGGCATCGGAGACCACATTTGCCTTCCCCGGATGATAAAGGATCTCTAAGTCAAAATCCTTAATCAGCTCTAGCCATCTCCTCTGGCGGTTATTCACCCGCTGAGTGAATATGTACTTCAGACTCTTGTGGTATGTGAAGATCTGACAGGTGGCCCCGTAGAGGTAATGACGCCAGATCTTCAAGGCATGAATGACTGCAGCTAGCTCAAGGTCGTGAGTAGGGTAATTCTCCTCATACGTCTTCAGCTGTCGAGACGCATACGCAATGACCCTACCCCTCTGCATCAGGACGCATCCCAAGCCTAGCTTGGATGCATCATTGTAAACGACAAAGTCCTCAACGCCCTCTGGTTGTGCTAACACCGGAGCGGAAGTCAATCTATCCTTCAGCTCCTCAAAACTCCGCTGACAGGGCTCGGTCCATGAAAATCTGATGGACTTCCTTAACAAGGAAGTGAGTGGTTTGGCAATCACGGAAAAACCCTTCACGAACCTACGGTAGTATCCGGACAGACCTAGAAAACTGCGTACCTCCTTGACCGTCTTAGGGGGGCGGCCATGATGCAACTGATCTTTGCCCGGTCCACCTTGAATCCCTCGGCGGAGACAATGTGGCCAAGGAAGGCAACCTCGGGCATCCAGAACTCACACTTAAAGAGCTTGGCATAAAGTTCTCTATCTTGTAAAACTTGCAACACCGTCCTTAGGTGTCCGGCTTGCTCCTCCCTACTCCGGGAGTATACCAAGATATCGTCAATAAAAACTACCACAAACTGATCTAAGAAGTCAATGAAGATGCCATTCATCAACTCCATGAAGACAGCAGGAGCATTGGTGAACACGAAAGGCATCACCACGAACTCATAATGACCGTATATGGTCCGAAATGCCGTCTTCGGTATGTCCTCCTCTCGTACTCTCAGCTGATGATATCCTGGCCTCAGGTCAATACGTGAAAACACCATAGCTCCCTGTAACTGATCCAACAAATCATCAATACGCGGCAACGGGTACTTGTTCTTGACGGTGAATTTGTTCAACTCTCGATAGTCGATACAAAGCCTCATGGATCCGTCCTTCTTCTTGACGAAGAGGACTGGTGCCCCCCAGGGAGACACACTAGGTTGAATGAATCCCCTCTCTGCCAAATCCTCGAGTTGCTTCTTAAGCTCAAGCATCTCGACTGGTGGCATGCAGTATGGAGCCTTGGAGATCGGCCTCGTGTCGGGCTCCAACTCAATCCCAAAATCTATGCTCCTCTGCGGTGGTAAGCCAGACGGCTCACCAAAGACATCCTCGAACTCACAAGCTACTGGGGTTTCTGCTAATGATGAATTCGTCTCCTCCTTCATGGTGTAACACCAGAAGGCCTCGCATCCCTGACCTATGAGCTTTGCGGCTCGGACCGTACTAATGATTGTCCCAATCTTTCCAAGGTCCCACCCTCGAAAGACCTCCTCCTGCCCAGACTCCATAGTGACCGTCACTGTCCTCTTATTGACGTCCAGAACAACTCTATGGCGGTCCATCCAGTCCATCCCGAGTATGACCTCTTCATGCACTAAGTGCATGACGTGAAAGTCGGCTAGCCAGTCACGACCTCCCAAGTGGATGGGACAATCGTGAATCTCCCAAGTACCACGAACCCTACTCCCATCGGATAACCTTATAAGGAAAGGTTCCCCCTCTACTGTATCTAAGGTCAACCTATATATGCAATCATCAGATATGAAAGAGTGCGTCGCACCCGTATCAAAAAGTACTCGGACCGGAAAGCCATGAATCGTTATAATACATGTGGTTGCGGGCGCTGCTGGCTCTACGGCACTCCTCAACTCAAAGACTCGAGCCTGAGTACCCTAGTCTCTTAAGTGCCTCCACCACGCCCTCTACCTCTACCTGGAATCTGAGTAGAACCCTGTGAATATGCCTGACCAGGGGCCCGCTTCTGCTGACCCTGAGTCTGATACTGAGACTGGCTCTGTCCTCCTCCTGAGGTACCAGCAGGTGAGGACCCCTGCAGTGATGTTACCTTGCCCTGTCGGTAGAAGGTAGCTCTGTAGCCTAACTGGCCGCAAGTAAAACATGTAACTGGTGGCCTCCTACACTCCGGCTTAATGTGTCCATACTCCCCACAGTTGTAGCACTAACGTACTCTAGACCCTGTCGGCGGTACCACCTGGTAAGTAGAAAGGCTTTGGGACTGACCACGCCTATGACCTAACCCTCCTACTCTAGTGTTGACTGGTCCGGTCCTCTGTCTCTTGTCTGACCCTCTAGACTGCATAGCTCTCTTTTGACCCAGTCGGTCCCTCTCATACGCTAAAGCCCGATCTTGATAATTAGCTAAGGAATCACAGCGGAACCCTGCTAGATAGGAGCAAGTAGTCTCCCTCAGTCTCTGGGAGAACATATACACGTACTGGTCCACAGGCGGTGCAGCAGGACCCAACAGTGATAGCTCCTCCCGGAACCTCCTAATGGCCTCAACTATCGGAATATCCTCAAAACCTGCCTCCAAGAAGTCTTGCACTCGGTCCCTTCTCAGCGAGGTAGGACAAAAGGTCTCCCTTACGAGACTCAGCAACTGCTCAAATCGGGACACTCCGCCCCCGCACTATCCTCCACCAGTACTGTTCTTGGTCCCTAAACAATGCTTGAACCAGCTCCACCTTACGACTCTCAAGGCGGCGAATCGCCTCTAGCGCGGACTCCACATGACTGATCCAATGCTCCACCTCAAGTCCAACGTTCCCGTCGAAGGTGGGAACTCGCTGATGGTTGAATGTCTTCAACCATTCATCTGGCCTCGGTACCCTCAGCTCGTCTCTCACTCGGTCATCCTCGACAACCCTCACTGGTGCAGCTACCACCGGTGGAACTACCACCTGAGTCACCCTCTGAGAGACCTCTGCCGACCTAGCTGGCACCGACGGTGCTGGAGGTGGTGCTCCGGCCCTGTATGACTCCTGCACCTGCTGAACCTAAGCTCAATACTCCGATGCTCCAATCGATACACAGCTAGAATCAGCAGGCCCTGAACTCCGTACTCCGGACCTAGCAGCAGTCTCATCCCTAACCTCGGGAACAATGCTCTCCGCCACCTCCTCAACAGGTACATTCGCAGCTGGCGGATCTACAACAGGAACACGTCCCCGACCTCGGCCCTTCTGAGGCCTACCCACACGTCCCAGTCTCTGAGCTCCTGGAGGAAGGGGTGGTCGGCCCTCTCCTCGTCCAACGTAAGTTGTCGCTCTCGTACGTGCCATCTGATAGAGACGTGATCAATATAAGACTACTTTAGTTCCTCGTAAGGACATACTATCTTATTACTCTATGGCACTTCTAAAGATCACAATGTAGCTAAAAATTACAAGTTATAACAAAAGTCCAATAAAATATGCTCTCGAGTTCAACGGAGGTAGTGGCGGTCCTTCCATTCTATCCCAACCCGTTTAAGCTCATGGTTTTGATAACAAAATTCATTTTTAAAAGTTCGAAACCCTTGCGAGTTCCCGTTTATTTATTTATTCGGCCTTTTTGAAGATAGCGAGTGCCGTTGTTGCCAACCTAGGGCTCTGATACCATATTGTAACACCCCGAATCCTAGAGGACTCGAAATGCTACGAGCTGAGACCTCACAATGGGTCCCGCCCCTTAGCCTGGCAACAACTTCATCGTACCTTACAACACAGCATAAATAAAAAGGCAAAACATAGAGTTTTATATCATGAGCGTAATGAAAATCCAAATCTGAAAACAATACAGTCAAGTCTCAAAACCAAAATACCAACATCAATCTCAACAGTCATGGAATAAAATATAACAATCCCGTCCTATAATACACGGAACCCCGGCTGCCCACTACCGCCGGATCACTCGATCACCTCCCTAACCTACAAGGCATCTACAAGCGGTAATAAACCGTTAGCTAACAATCTATGCATAAGTATAAAGGTAAAAGCACAAACACATAACATACACAATCAGCATGCAACATTCATTCCTTTTTATTATCTTTAATTAAGTGGTACGTCATTACTAATGATACTTATTTTGTGACACGAGGGATTCCCAAACCTCGCCCCTGTCCCCGTTTACCAACGCGGAATGGTGCTAATGCATTTGACCGTCTACCTGACTGGGCTGGTCGCAAGGAACCTCCTAGACTCTCGCAAGAGCTAGGCAGATGATGTCACTACCCGTTATCATACACTTGGGTCAATTACACAATATACTAAAGTCGGCCTATTCCGGTTTCGTTATTTATCTTAACTATCACACACCACTCATACACATCACACACATGCAAGAAGTTAGCTAAGTAAGTCCGTGGACTTACCAAAATCAAATCTCGACTCTCTCTTAACCACCACTAAATCGGTAACTACAGAAACTCAGTTGCCTGTCAAAGGAGGGACGTGGGTCAACACATTTCCCTGGATACTTAGAAGTCTAAAACTCCTAAGATGTAAGATTCTATTTGCAGAAGTTATTACAATGCTTATTTAAGGTAAAATGACTTTTTACCCTTGGTTCCGGAATTTTCAAAAACCCGGAATACGTACTTAAATTCTAATTTGAGGCTAACTAACCATATTCTACTCCCTAGGATGATTTTAGGTAACAACTAGAGAAACTACTCATTTTCTATTTCCCAAAAAGTCACTAAGGTCCAACTACAGCTTCAAATATGAAATTAAAATAAACTTATAAAAATTCTAAAATAAATTTCTAGATCATCTATGATATCTAATCTATTCATAGGAGCAAGAATTTCTTAAAATTGTTTAACCGTTACTTCTACAAAAATCTTTGAAGTTAAACTCAACCTAGAAATCTATACTTAGAATTTTTCCTTGATCATTTCACAAACAGCCCAGCTAGTACATTTTTCACCTTCACAGATCTAAATCTAACCGTTGGTTAAGTCCCAATTTTTGATACCTTACAGTATGTATATCACTCTATAACATACTAAAATTTGAACGGTGGATTCTATCTCTAAGGCATCGAAAATTATGCTCCAACTTGACTGCACAACACTGTTTCTGAAATTCAAAGTTGAAAGTGTAAAAGCTCTAAGATTCGGAACTCACCTCTGTTTTTTGTACCAGGGTAGGGGAAGGCACAAGCTCACAATTTGATTCTCTGTATATGACAAAAACCATGATTTAAACCCTTCCTTCATCTACAATTATAGAGAGGAGGGGAGATGGTTTGATCTCTTACCAAAGGATGGCTGCAGAAGGTTGTTGCACTATGAGAACTGTGAGGCTCGGTTGGCTAGGAGGAGAAGGGCGGTTTGACCAAGGGTGACTGTGTGTCCCGGCTATGGAAGGTCTTTACTCTCGATCAAAGGTGAGGCCCGTCTACTATCAATCTGGATCTGTAGAGAGGAAGTTCGTGCAGCAGCGTTTTAGATCCAAGTCTGGACAGACCATCAAAGGGGATGCCAACCTAGGAGCACGAGAGGAAGAGGGTAGTCGTTACTCACATGTGGAGACGGCCAGGCGTGCAACACTCAGCGCGAGAGAAGTCTCTGGGCTGGAATGAAGGTCGACCATTTGTTGCGCCTAGACTGGAGATCGACCAGAAGAGTGAGGGAGGTGCGTTATCTACGCTGGCTGTGACGCGAAGAGGGAAGTGAAGCCAAAGCGTTGCTGAATCTGCTCTCCCTTCTGCGTGGTTTCTGGAGACGCTACAAAAGCTCCTCCTTCCTAATGTAACAGTTGTTACATGAGAGGTGGAAGGACAGATCTGGCTGCACACAGCTTCTTCATGAGCTTCACGTAGTTGGGCTAGCACGAGCAAGGATTTGGGTTGAAGCAAAGGAGTGGGCTGGCGCTGGCACTGGCTAAAGCGAGGGAGAGTGGGCTGTTGTGGGCTGCGAACTGGGTTGAAACTAAGTAGGAAGAGTGGGCTGAAAGGGTTGTCTTGGCTTTGTCACAACCTTGTCAAAACGTGTCATGGCCTTGTCATGGTCTCGTCTCAGCCTTGTCGAAATCTCGTCTCAACCTTGTCATGATCTCGTCTCAGCCTTGTCATGATCTCGTCTAAAGTCGTCGTTAAGAATTAATTATAAGAATTAGGGTTTGATATAATTCTATCATTTTATGTGAATTAAATTCTATATAAAATGATAAATAATTATAAGAATTAGAGCTTGATTTAATTTTATCATTTTATGTGAATTAAATTCTACATAAAATGATAAAATTTGTGAAGAAAGAAATACTAGATAGAATGGGAAACCGTCAACGGCTCGAAGTCCGATTTGATTCGGAATTCAACGGAAATAAAAATTCCGGATCTTACATATACTCGACGGTATACAAAATCATTGCTAAAATCTTAGAAAGTAGAATAAGTGATGCGGGACTACCTCCAACATCTCCTACTATAGATGGATCCATCACTAGATCAAGAGAATTTGTTATTCAAGGAGAGATTTCTAGCTTGTTGACATCCTTAGCTTCTAAGGAAACTAGTGTTGATCATTTTGAGACTTCCTTAGTTACATTATTGACAATTCCAACCAAGGGAGACTTAGAGAAGATGCCACATACGAGTGAACTTGATCATGGAAGCAAGGAAAGTGGATAGCAAGATTCACGAGGATCCAGTTGAGATTTTGATTCATCTTAGTCAAACTTTCAGCTATTTATCTTTTATTTAATACCTTTAAATCTCTAAACATTCTAAAGGTATCTTTTAGATTTGATCTTATCTTTTATATTTTGTAGGATTATTTTATCTTTTATATTTTCTAGGAATATCGGACTATATATATATATATCCTTGGGAGGCTGAGATAGTAGCTTTTATTTGATAATTTTTGTTCCACATATTGTGTGAGATACTCGATACTTCATTTATGAGGTTTTCATTTTATTCATTTCTATTCAATCAAAAAGAAAACTTTTGAATGAATCGTTGTGAGTCCATGCTAGGTTGTTCTTGTGTGTTAATATTCTTAAAGGTTGGTGCTACTAGTCAAACTAGTCCCTCCTTATGCTTGTCTCAATTTGAAGGCTTGTGTAAGGTTTAAGAGGGAAAGGTTAAGGTAACTCTTTGTTGAGGATTGATCCAATTGGTCAAGGTTCTTTGCAAGTTTATATCTTGGATCGATCTTCCTATATTTCCCATCAAATTCATTCCATTATCATCTTCTATAATCTTACAATTATCATCCATAACATTCACGTTCTCATTCTTTGAGTTTTTGTTAGCATGAAATATTGTGATATTTTAGGCACATTTTCTAAGTGTATTTCATCTATATTGGTGTTCATTGATAAAGCATTGAAGCAATTGTGAGTTAGTTTATTTATATTGTCGATATAGAGGTCTACATAAGCTTTGTGTTGATTGTAGGCGAATAAGAGCTAAAACCGAACGGATTGAAGGAGAATGGAGATGAATTGAGCATGTCCAAGGATTGAGGACATCACTAGGAGCTAAGGAAGATACTAGGATGAAGAATGGCTCAAAACAAAGGAGAATTACGAGCATTCGACGTTCCACGCCCTAAAATACGGCCGTACTAGAATCCACGCTCTAAACCACGGCCGTGGAACTTTGGCAACACAAGCGTGGAGCACTCCAGTGACTTACACGGCCGTGGAAGATGTGAAGCAACCGTGATGAAATTCCACGCTCTAAACCACGGGCGTGGAATCATAGGAAACCGTGATTTAGGCGATCTTTTAACGTGATAATTAAAGCCACGATCTTTTACACATTGGGCTGGACACATGTTTTATCTTGCCCTATAAAAGGACGGGAAGAGAGAGATTCCGTCACCTCCGCATAGAGAGCTTTGCTTACACCTTTGCTTGAAGATTTGCTTCCGCGCATTGAGGGTTTCATTGGACGTACGGAGATTACGTCTTTTGTCCTTAGGTTTGATTAGAAGACGGATTGACATCCCGCTCTTCGTTCTTATCAAAGATTGTGATTGTTTGTGTTATTCTGAATCTGCTTATATCATTGTTCTTGTTTGTGGATTTGAGATTGATTTGAGATTTATTCAAGGTTTTCGAAGGTTTTCATCTTTCATTCTTTTAAATCTTGAATTTGATATCATAATGACTGTTGTTGGCTAAAACCCTTTAGCAATTCTAAGGTGAAGGGTTGATAGTTGTGGTTTAGATGATGATAGATCGATCGTAAATTGATTGGACCCTGAGAGTTAGAGATAATCGCCGACAAACCCAAAATCACGGTGTGTTCTTGAGTTCCACGGCCGTGGAATCTCAAGATCCAACCGTAATTTCCCTTAGTTTACGAACCTTGCTTTTACTTAAATCCAAAGTTAAAGATTTGCTTTAACTTAGTCTAGGCTTGCCTTTTCTAGGTGGTAGTGAAGCCTCAACAACCTCTACCTCGATTCCGAGTGTCACAACCTTAATCGGTTTAGTTGGTCTTGATCCTTGGATTACAAGTTTGGGTATTTGATATTAATTCTTGACTTTAGATCCTTTCTATACTGAAGCCTAAACAACCTTTATAGAGAGTGTCTTTAGTTAAGTCATATAAAGCCTTGGAACTTCACCGTACATTGCTTTACATTCGTATACCTTTGCAAACCTCAACCCTGTTCTTATATCTTTAGTATATCTTGAATCGATTGCCACAGCTGGATTCCTGGATCTTTAGGATTGTTGTTTTCCCAATAATTTACAAAGCTCATACATTTACTTGCATGACAACTCGTAACTGGATTCCGTACATTTCCACGGCCGTGGAACCCCCCGACAGACCGTGATTTTCAAAAATTTTTACGGCCACTATATAAACCACGTTTCTTCATAAAACACACCACAAAACCCAAAACCACGCCCCTATTTCGCCGAATCCTTCCCCATCTCCCAAATTCTTGTTCGTTAATTGTTTTTAACGATTCTTTGGCCAAAACTGAAGCAAATCCAATCACCTACAAGATACAAGCAACAATTCGAGCGGCAAATCACCGGAGAAAGCAGAATTCGGATTCCAAAATCCGAAAACCTAGGTTTTTGGTTCTTTCTCTCTCTTTGTCGATTTGGCTTCATTTTGCTAGTATTTTTAGGAGAACTGATTGGAATTGGACTGGAATTAGTCTAGGGATGCTTGTGGTTGAGATTGGTGAAATTCTGTTGAGTTTTGAGAAATCACGTGCCGAACCACGGTTTCTGGAGAAACCACGGCCGTGGAAACCTTAGAACAGACCGTGGATTTTATCAGAACATGGATTTTGTAATGAGAGTGTCTGGTAGAAATAAGAACAAGAAGAGGAATGGCAACAATGCTTCCTCTTCTAGAGCACCACCCGCTGAGCCTCCATCACCCCCTTCATCACCATCACCACCTCCCCCTAGGATCCCCACTATCCATGAGGATCATTTAGATGCCTTAGAGAGGATCGAGGAGAGGACGGTCATAGGACCTAGATACTTACTGCTTGAGGAGCTAGCGCCCTTGCATGTGATTGGGGATCTTACATGGCTTTTGGATAGAGCCGGTTTAGTCATCTTCTCCGCTATTCGGGAAGGTGCTTATGAGGAGATCACTAGGGAGTTTGTGGTTTCCTTTGAGTACAGTCACGTAGACAGGATAGTTTCTTTCCGGTTGATGGAGAGAAATTATGATTTTTCGATTAGAGAGTTTGGAGCCTTCTTTGGGTTCCAAGAGACCTTTAATGGTCGATTCTCCAGTGGCGTGTACGCCAAGGATTTCTGGGAGGAGATTGCGATGATTTACGCCAACGAGGACCGCTGGCAGCCTGCTGATACCAAGGCTAGATTGATCTATCATCTAGCCTTGAAGATAGCTCATAGAGTGCTTTCTGAGTGTCTCTTCCCTAGGACGGAGACACCTCAGAAGATCAAGATGGATGAGTTATTCCTGCTTTACAGTATGTTATATGGCAGGCCAGCTGACTGCGCCATCCTCTTAGCTGCTACTATGAGCAAGCTAAAGAATAAGAGGGCTGGCAACATTGGATACGGTGGGATGGTCACCCACCTTGCTAGACAGTTAGGGGTAGACTTCTCATCTTGCACCCGCATCGCAGCTAGGCCCCTAGGACTTCAGGCCCTCATGACTAGAGGCCTCATCTTCCCCACACATAGAGGTCCACCATATGCTGTTATGCCTTTGGAGAGTAGGACAAGGAGAGGTATTGAGTGGCTTCCTGAGTATTCTATTATGGTTGAACGCCATAACTGGAAGGAGACGTTCGCTGCCATGCATGCGAACAGATTAGTAACCCCTCCCTATGTTCCACCACTACCAGTTGTAGAGGAGGAGATGAGAGGGGATGACGAGTTTGAGGGAGGAGGAGCTGATCATGACTTTGGTACATTCCCGGATCAGCCGGATGCAGTTCCTAACCTTCCTAGACGCTCTCCCCGCCCTGCTAGAGCATCTGGCTCTTCCTCTCGCCGTGCTAGTGTGAGCGAGAGGCCTACTTGGATGGCGGATCCTCCTTCATGGTATAGCACTCAGCCAGATTGGATGGGAGCTCCACCGCCTTGGCATGTACAGCCGCCACCTACACCAGCACCTTCAAATGCACCGGCGTGGTACAGCCAGCCGCCTGGTTGGTAAGAGCAGTGGCCAGAGTGGGCCACCGACCTTTCCGATAGGGTCGGAGCCTTGGAGATCCGTGCAGATGCTAGGGATGCACGAGCCG
>BSUD01000003.1:105730020-105771159 GCA_033239045.1 Fagopyrum esculentum
TCCACCGGCACCGCAGTGAGGATGATTGATGATCTACAATTTTAGCCGCTCCACCACCATTTTGTGAGTTCTTTTTTTTTCTTTCTTTCTTTTCTTCTTTTTCTTTTTGAACATTAGGGACAATGTTTGTTCCAAGTATGGGGTGGGGTGTGACTAATAGTTTGTAAAAACTCTTACTCACTTTGTATGCTTTTATCGAGACTACCTTGCATGTTCATTCTATTGTTGCACGTTTCATTATTGCATTGCATGAAAAAGCTTTTGAAAAACCCATAAAAATTGAAAAATTTTGAAAATTATGTGCTTCTAAGGATAGAGATGATTTCTATGATAATCACTACTTGTGAATTGAGTTTTGATGACAATCGCATGCTTAAACAAATAGTGAATTGAAAAGAAATTGAATGAGTTGATTATCCCTCTTTTGCAAGTTTCATAATGTGATGCGTGTTACCTAAATCATATTGAGAAATCAAGGTTGAAATCACATGATAAGTTCTTATACTTCTTTTTGAGATGATTAAGGCAATTCAATTTTCTTTCTTTTTTCTTTGATCATTAAGCCCCTCATTGAAATAATGACCTCCTTTACCTATCCGGGAATTTGGAGGAGTTGATAATTGGCATGTTTGATGTGGGAGGGCCATATAAGCAATTATTTGCATTCAAAAGAATAGAAAGAAATTATAGGTTTGGGGAAGTCAATCATGACGATGAGTAACTCGGCACCATTCACATAGCCGGGTGTTTGTGTCTTGCCAAAGTCGGATTGAGCGATATTCCTAGCGGATTATGGTATGTGCATCAAGGGTTTGAGGCATCTCGTAAAAATGATAAACGCCAATCTCCTAGGCTTCGGTTTTTGTGCACCTCTATCCATAACTCCAAAAGTAAAGTCGAAAAATGAATTAAAAAGAAGAGAGCGAAGCTCTAAGTTGAAAGTGTTGCGGAAACCGCAAGAGAAAAAGAAAAGAGTTAGTTATCCACTTTCTCGGATTCATGCACCACATTCCTTAAAGCACATTCATCTAAAAGAAGTTTTGTTTTTGAGAGTATATCCATATTTCATCCTAACTTGAGTTTTAAAGCTTTTGAAAGACCTTGCTTGGGGACAAGCAAGTGGCAAGTATGGGGTTATTTGTTAGCATGAAATATTGTGATATTTTAGGCACATTTTCTAAGTGTATTTCATCTATATTGGTGTTCATTGATAAAGCATTGAAGCAATTGTGAGTTAGTTTATTTATATTGTCGATATAGAGGTCTACATAAGCTTTGTGTTGATTGTAGGCGAATAAGAGCTAAAACCGAACGGATTGAAGGAGAATGGAGATGAATTGAGCATGTCCAAGGATTGAGGACATCACTAGGAGCTAAGGAAGATACTAGGATGAAGAATGGCTCAAAACAAAGGAGAATTACGAGCATTCGACGTTCCACGCCCTAAAATACGGCCGTACTAGAATCCACGCTCTAAACCACGGCCGTGGAACTTTGGCAACACAAGCGTGGAGCACTCCAGTGACTTACACGGCCGTGGAAGATGTGAAGCAACCGTGATGAAATTCCACGCTCTAAACCACGGGCGTGGAATCATAGGAAACCGTGATTTAGGCGATCTTTTAACGTGATAATTAAAGCCACGATCTTTTACACATTGCTGGACACATGTTTTATCTTGCCCTATAAAAGGACGGGAAGAGAGAGATTCCGTCACCTCCGCATAGAGAGCTTTGCTTACACCTTTGCTTGAAGATTTGCTTCCGCGCATTGAGGGTTTCATTGGACGTACGGAGATTACATCTTTTGTCCTTAGGTTTGATTAGAAGACGGATTGACATCCCGCTCTTCGTTCTTATCAAGGATTGTGATTGTTTGTGTTATTCTGAATCTGCTTATATCATTGTTCTTGTTTGTGGATTTGAGATTGATTTGAGATTTATTCAAGGTTTTCGAAGGTTTTCATCTTTCATTCTTTTAAATCTTGAATTTGATATCATAATGACTGTTGTTGGCTAAAACCCTTTAGCAATTCTAAGGTGAAGGGTTGATAGTTGTGGTTTAGATGATGATAGATCGATCGTAAATTGATTGGACCCTGAGAGTTAGAGAGAATCGCCGACAAACCCAAAATCACGGTGTGTTCTTGAGTTCCACGGCCGTGGAATCTCAAGATCCAACCGTAATTTCCCTTAGTTTACGAACCTTGCTTTTACTTAAATCCAAAGTTAAAGATTTGCTTTAACTTAGTCTAGGCTTGCCTTTTCTAGGTGGTAGTGAAGCCTCAACAACCTCTACCTCGATTCCGAGTGTCACAACCTTAATCGGTTTAGTTGGTCTTGATCCTTGGATTACAAGTTTGGGTATTTGATATTAATTCTTGACTTTAGATCCTTTCTATACTGAAGCCTAAACAACCTTTATAGAGAGTGTCTTTAGTTAAGTCATATAAAGCCTTGGAACTTCACCGTACATTGCTTTACATTCGTATACCTTTGCAAACCTCAACTCTGTCCTTATATCTTTAGTATATCTTGAATCGATTGCCACAGCTGGATTCCTGGATCTTTAGGATTGTTGTTTTCCCAATAATTTACAAAGCTCATACATTTACTTGCATGTCAACTCGTAACTGGATTTAACCCCCCAAATCCCTGTGTTCGATACTCTGGAATTCTTGCTTTACTACGCCGATCCGTACACTGCGGGTTCGCTTGCTTGATTCTAGTTTTATAAATTTAAAGCTTATTTGCACGCACGCTAAGTGGCGAACAGTTTTCATAAATCTCAGTTTTACCATTACAGAATCTCGCCCGAGATTTGCACCATGATCAGCTTCTATCGAGCTTTTGTGCACTTCAATCTAGATCGGGAAGCTACAACATCAACCCCGCATCAAAGTGGTATTAAATCTAATTGATTGAAGTTCAACTCAACCATACATCACGATTTGAGTTTTTTTATTTGAGTCTTCTTTGAGTCATATAAAATTTGAGCCTTTTCTTTGTTGTTATTTCTTTTATAGAATATTTGAGTTAACGTGATTTGTCTTGTGTCTATTGGAGGAAACATAACCAACCACAAGCCAACCATAACCAAGAGTTAAACCTCGCCAAAACCGTAGCGTCAAGATTCTACTACAGTTCAAAATCTCGCTCGCGATTCTTGAAATTTTGACCGAGATTTTGTCAATTTGGCAAGATCGTTATTTCTCTTCAACTCCAATCGAATCAAGTGAAATATCTAGATCATATCATATCATATTTATCCATATCCAGCTTCTATCTCAAGGAGGAAAGAGATCCACAAAGTTTCAATTAATTTTATGATCTTATCTAGTAGGTGAGATCTTTTCATATCAATCAAATCCTAACCGCTTTATCTCTTAATCTCGGACCTTACCTTTCTCCCGCAGCTTGTATCTATCCATATCCTAGCCTCCATGCTACGACAAGAAAACCTAAATCCAAAGTTTCGTACTTTTGTTCTAGCATATACTTTATATCATAAAATCATAACCAAAGTTTTGGTGAAACTAGTCAAGCATGAGTTTTTTTTATCCAAGTGTGAAAGTAGCAAGAAGGCATCAAAGAAGAAGCTCACCTCGAGCCCCATCCAGTTTACATAGCCAAAACCTTGCCTTTTGTCAAATGTCACCCCCTCCCAACGAGAAATCTCGCCCGAAATTTTGGCCGAGATTTGCCTCTGTCGAGATCATTACCCACTCGGCTATATCTCTCTCTAATTTCTCAAGTGCAATGTAAGTAAACCTCTCTTCTTAGTCTCTTGTGTACTTATTTCTTGCCTCTTTCTACTCTAAACACATTGAGTTTATTTCTTTGGGTCTGCTAGTTAGTATTTATACTTTCTATCATACTAGTTGAGTCTACTTGCTAAATTATTTCTACTTTGCGTCAATTGTGTGAAGAAAACTCCAACAACGATTCCTTAACCATCTTTCAACACAAGAACCTTCTTCCACGCCAAGCTGACATCTTGATTCATCCAAGAAGCGTTCTAGTTGAAGCTAGTCATAGATGTTAGAGGAGTAATAATCCATCAAAGGCAATTACATCAGCTTGAGATATCACAACAAGAGTGTGAGTGTGAAAGAAAACAAGTAAGGAGTTTTTTATTTCACTAACTTCACAAGTTTGTTGTTACTTTATGTGTTTGTGCATGATGTTGAGGACTAACGGTTCTAAAGGGTCACAAGGAGCTTGGATAGGTAGTCCCGAAGCCATGGACATGATGACACATCTCCTAGAGTCTTTTACAAATATGAATGAACAAGTTGGCGAACGGGGATCTCGCCTCAACAAATATCTCACCCCAAATTCAGTAGAAATCTCGGCCAAGATTTGACAACCTTGCCCCCAGTCGAGATTCGATCATTTTGTCCCCCAGACAAGATCCAAGTATGAAGTTGGAGGAAGTATATGTATTTCACATAGAACCACATCCCCATAATCACCTCCAAAATCTTGTTATGAGCAAGGTATGAGATATTCAAAGCCTCGTTATAATACACCTAACATTTCGAAATTTGTTGATGATTTTCACGAATTCGAGGATTGTAACATCCGAAAATTTTTATTTCCGGTTTTATTCGAGTCAACCAAACTTTGATCGCTTCGATTTTCTTTTTCAAGTATTAAGGCTAGAACACATCCACCGGGCCGTCATGACAGGCCAACCGGGCCCATTAGGAGGGTGTTGGATGCATTCTAGTTCAGCAACCCTTTTTCTCTCTTTCATGTTTTTCCTATCCTCTCCCAAAAAAACCTAGCCTCACACGTTCTTCCTATCTCTCTCCTTCTTGTCCCATCGATGGCCGCCTCTTCCTCAGACAGAAGCACGCGCAACAACAGATGGCGCCGGATCTAGCCATCAACCCTTCTCGTCTTGGCCGGATGATGACAATAGTCTTCTCTTCTCCTTGCCAGCTGCAACAAACAGGTAACTGTTCTTCCTTCCCTTGTTTCGGATCCTTCAATTGAATAGTTTTGACCCTCCTTTTGCTCCTCCTCTTTGTGGTTGAGACACCACAACCTTGCAGACCGTTGATGAGGACCATGGTTGTGTGGATTCTAGATTTGAATCCGCAACTAACAGCGCATTGGAAATGCGGATCGCGATCGACATTAGCCGCGGGTGCGCAAGGATGAAGCTGCGGGAGCGGACTTCCTGAGTCGTGGGTGCGGCCACCAAGAGCCACGTGTGCGGCCAGCCTCGAGTCGTTGATTTGTCCGCTGGCACCTTGTCATCATGTCTCCCTCCGCGACCGCGCCTCCTTTCTTCAGCGGTCGCGTCTTACCTCTAGTGAGTTCCCTTGTTGGATACATCGTTTCCTTTCGGTTATAGTTCTAGGTTTTGGAGTAGTATCATGCTAGGTGGACCAAGATGAACTAGTGTGAATGTCAGTTAGTGGCTTGTGGTTTCCTTAGAGTTTGGATGAGGTTTAGAGCCCTTAAGCTAGTTGTGTTGTGTTGTGTTGATCTTGTGTAGATCTTGCGACTAGGATTTTGGGACATCCTAGCATAGTGTTATACAGTAGCGAGCGGACCTTTGAGACTAGAAGTAGTAATGTTCTAGCATGTTAAGATATGATCTTGTAGAGATCAATGAAACTATAAGTCTTATACTTCTAACATTGAGGATGGTAGTTGACTTGGGTTCCTTGTTTGATTAGGCATAGAGTACATTCCTGCGAGAAGCCGAGCGTGGTTATGAGATGGGATTATCTTGAGATAGGTAAATCCCTTGGACTTACTTAGTTGCCTTCTATGTGTTAGCATAACTATGATAGTGGTGTGTTTTTATTTATTGTTATAATAGTAAATTGGACTAGGACAACCTTATACAGTAATTGACCCCAAGTGTATTATAATAGGGCGGTGACCATTTGTCCTGTTCAAAATGGGGAAATTGGGAGGTGCTCTTGCGACAAGCCCATAGGTTACAGATAGATGCATCTAATCTATTCTTGTCGGTAATAGGGACAAGGGCGAGTTTTGAGATATTCTCGTGTCACAAAAGAAGTTGAATTAGTACTGGGAATAATTAAATGAAAGATAATAACCGGATGTTGTGCGAGCATGCTATGTGTTTTATGTTACCTTATGTGTGTATGTGCTTTTATGGTTATTTGATATATGGAATGTTAGCTAATGGTTTATTCGTCGTTGTAGATGTCTTGCAGGTTAAGAGTTGTAGAGAGATCCGGAGAGGATGGTCAGTCGGGTCAACGTACTCATATAGATGGAAAGGGAGAGTCTTTCGGTTTCCGCATGCATCTTTTGTTGTTGATATGTTTGTAAGGTTGACCCATGTATACATTCATCTTTTCAACCTTAGTTGATTTCACTTTGTTTCACTATGTTTGTACCTTGTTGTAAGCTAATGTTGTTGTCAAAATTGAGGACGGGACCCATTATGAGGTCCTAACCAGTAGCTCCTAGAGTTTTGAGAATTTGGGGTGTTACAATATGGTATCAGAGCTTTGGGTTGGCAACAATGGCATTTGGAATCTTCTAAAAGACCGATTGTAGAAAATAACTAGAACCCAAAAAGGGGTCTATAAATTTCAAAATGAATTTCTACTTTTCAACATGCGCATAGTCGAGTTGTTGGGTTAGTAGTACGTTTTGGACCACCATCGCTCTTTGTGGATCTCTACAGCTTAGAATTATAGGTGTGATATTATATGGATCTATGGTTGTGTTTTGATGCTTATTATATGTTATATATATAGCATGTTAGTGACCTAAAGGATATTTTATATCTTTTAGTTGAGTTATCATGTTGCGAACATCGCCGCATGGTAAACGATAGTAGACTTGGAAAAGTTTTCAACACAAGTAACATACTCAGACCTTGAGTAGAGTATGAGGATCTGGCGGACATCTTGGGAATTTCTACAACCTTTCGTGGAACGGGTAGACAAGAAGGAAAGACTATAAAAAGATTTCAATAAGAAAGAACAATTAGATGAGCAAGGAACTCTAGAGTCAACTCAGATGGAGGTGATAGAAAGCCGTACAAGGAATCTCGCGGTATGAAGACGATAGATGGCACCCGGAGAAGCATGGAAGGACTGACAGACGCACAGACTTGAAATAGCAATTGTGGAACACGAATCAAGCAGAGCGGAGTACAACCACGCTTGGTGAGTTAGAGGACATTACAATCGAGGTGGATGCCCCATAGACACGTATGGGCATGGGAGACCAGAAGATCGAGTTAGGATGTCGACCGGATATGAAGATCTGAATGCGCACGGAATGGAGAGTTACCTTGAGCTTAAAGCAAAAGGTAGGTTTTAGAAGCGTGGTGATGGTATGACATATTCGGAGATACGAGGGTTTGGAAGAAATCTTGATGCGAGACCCAAGAGGGTAGTCTGAATATAAAAAGGAGGTAGAAGCCCTATTACCAAAACAACAGAACTTCCGACAAGCAATTTTACGAAACAACATGAACTAAAGGAGAAGTGTGAGTAAGGATGACCTAGGAGAGCTCTAGACTCCACTATAACCTCTCAATATCAAGGGACTTAAGAACATCAAAGACGTGCTTACAAGCTATTGTGGAAGACTCGAAGGAACCATGTATACCAGTTGGAAGACACGGTTGGACTCGAGAAATGAAGTTAGCTTCTAGAGGAACCAGAAGGGTGGAGTGCAAAACAAACAATAGAAGTATAAACGAATTAACTAAGTAAGCGGTACTCACAAGGAAACTCAATGTCAGCGGAAGTACGAGAAGAGTGAGCCCGGGTTCTTGAAGGAAGTTAACTATAGACTGGCCGGCGACAGTTGAGAACGTGCACTTGTCGGTTAGGCATTGACAAGTCATGGTCGGATAGGAAAAGATGATTGTGAGTGTAGATTTGTGGAGTAATGGTACCGACACCTTGGAGGACTTCCTCATCTATTCGATATCAACAGTTGAGAAGTATATCAATAGAAGCACGGATGATATGGGTAAGTAGCGTGGAATGAGTTCCATACTAGTGATTGTAAACAGACCTCCCAAGGAGGAGTGGTAACAGCCCTAGGCGGCCTTCCTAAGTCATTAGATCAGCACAGGGGTACATAAAAATGATAAGAAATTTATAGATTCATTTGTGCAAAGAGAACTAGAAGAGTCACAGTAAGGCATAGACTGTAATTACCGCCCTACGTAATGGAAGTGGACGCATGGTAACCTGCCCCAGTGAAGCGGATAATGAGTTTTCGTAAGCGTGAGTCAAGTCAACCTTCCAAACTCACACGCAAGAACCATGAGGGCTAGATGTTAGTAATGTTACAAGTTTGACATTCCTCGTGGGCATACTAGTATAGTAGCGAGAAAGAAGGACGAGATTGAGACAATAATGTCCATTGTGATCGACGTAAGGTCGAGATATCACCATCTGAGGGTGAGAGAGCTTGACATACTTGAGACGGCATTTCGGACCTATAATGGCCACTACCAGCTGTAGTGAGGCCATTGGGCTCCTGAGTGCGCTTGGGTAGGTTATGGGATTGATGATGGTATTCCGAGATTTTATGGATCGGGATATAGTGGCGTTTATCGACGATATTCTGGCGTACTCTTGGAGTCAAGAAGAACAAACAAGATATGTTATGTCAACGTTACAAGATGAGAGTAATGTTCCATGTATCCAAGAGTAAGTTAGGATGCATGAGGTGGCGTCCTATATCATGTAGTTACAGCTGAAGGGACTAAGGTCAATCCAACAAGGATCAAGTTGGTCCGAGCCGTGTCCTTAAAGTCGTGAAGAGCCGAAGAGGTGAGTGACCTCTATTCCGATTTCCTTTGATACAAGCAAAGAGTCTTGAAGACTATAGTGGATAATGATACCTCCAACCGGGTTTTGGGATGTGTTTGATGCAACAAGAATAGTTCTTTGAGTATGTGGCAAATACTATGTGGACGTATGATTCTTGATGAGGGATCTAAAGAGTGCAGCCATAGTGCATGCCCTTAAGACAGGACATCAGTTTTATGGAGCGTCATGCAAGAGTATCATTTACCTTAAGAGTCTTAAGTATGTATCCCCTCAACGGGAGTTGAGTAACCGGCAGAGGAGATGGCTAGAGTCGATCAAAGACTCTGATCTAGAGATTTTATACGATACAGAAAGGACGAATGTAGTTGTCAACGCCCTTATTAAGAAGATGCCTCGTGAGAAGGCGATATTTGATTGACGTTTCAACCTCAATCATAGAGAGATCTAGCATGGCTAGAGTGGATAATTAGTTCCGGATGTGGACATCTACTTATCTACCTTGGAGACGCTAGCTAATTTGTTGGAAGGGATCCAACAAAATCCAGAGAGATGTCAGGCATGGATGAAGACCCAAGACAAGGAGTCTTGAGACGAGGCACCGCAATTACAGTGCCAACTGACTGATGAGACGCTAGAAGCGCAAATGGGTGCCTTTTGGCATAGAACCGAGATAGAAGGGTTACAACCTACTCGATACTTCCATGTGAGAGTAAAGTGTATCAAGATGTGAGACGTTTCTTTTTTAGGCGGGCTTAAGCCGCTATGGTGAGCTATGTGGCCAAAGTACGATATGTCAGCAGACTAAGTTTAAGCACACAAGTCAAGAGGAGAATTCCAACCACTATAGTGCCGTAGAGTATGTGAGTGGACATCTCCATAGCTTTCGTCACCGGTTTGAGACTGAGTGGAGAGTTCAATGCGTTTTGATTTGTTGTAGACCGACAAACTAAGACCACAAGTTCATTCCTATTCAAGAAACGCGACTGGTAAGCCAATTAGCTGAGGAGTTCAGTAAGCAGTCAATGGGATTCCATGGAGTACTGGGAACCATCATCACGGGCCGAGATGGACAATTACCTCGAGATTTCGGCAACAGATGCACGCCACCTTAGTACGAGCCTTCACGTCACAACAACGTATCATCCTCTAGACCGACAACCAGTCGGAGAAGACATGATAGACTTAAGAGGACATATTGAGAGCATGTCATTGAGATTGAGGAAGTTATGGCCGGATCACCTTTCCCTGGTGAGTTTTTCCTACAAACAATAGTTGACACGCGCCAATGAGGATGACACCTTATGAGACGATGTACGAGTGGAGATACCGTATGTCTATATCTTGAGATGAGTCGGGTAGAACAAGTGAAGTAACTCGTGAGCTAGTTCTGGATATCATGACTTGAGCGGCCCTAATTTAGAGCGTATGCGAACCGCGCAGAGTCGCTAAAAGTCTTACATTGGCAGGAAGAGCCGACCTCTAGAATTTAGAGTGGAAGCTCTGTTATGGTTACGAGTACCACCGACGTGAGGCGTCAGACGTTTTGGTATTTTGGGAAGTTGAGTCCCGATATGTCGGACCTTTGTGAGATACTTGGTTGAGTAGAGATGTGGCATACAAATTGGTACTACCAACGAAACTAGAGGATATTCACCTGATCTTTCATGGGTCTTAACTGCGGAAGTATAAACCAGACCCAAGATACATCGTCAATTTTGTGGATTTAGTGGTCGAGTCGGACCACCCGTTTGCAAGGTAACCAGTGGCCTTCCTTATGTGTAGTACGAGGCGTTGCGATCGAAAGACATACCGATGATGAGAGTACAATGATCTAGACAAGGATTCGTCAAGGCTACTATAGAGACGGAGGATAGTATCCGGAGGAGCTATCCGTAGTTTTATGATGAGCTAGTTACTTTGAGAGGGACCGGTGGGTTGTCCCTAATATGTTCTGTTGAGATTTATGTGCTTATGTGATTTCATGTGTTTTACGCCCGTGTGAGTATGCGTTTTGTGACCTGTTAAGATCTTGATGTGCTAGTATGCTTAGGGCATGTGTGTAGTTTAGAAGGATGATGCCTTCTTGATAACTTGTGTGCATACCTCGGCAAGTAAGACCGAGAGGATCAGTGTTATCTAAGTTTCGGAACAAAACTTATTTTTATGGGTAACTTATGTAACATCCGGAAATTTTTATTTCCGGTTTTATTCGAGTCAACCGGACTTTGACCGGTTCGATCTTCTTTTTCAAGTTTTAAGGCTAGAACACATCCATCGGGCCATCATGACATGCCAGTCAGGCCCATTAGGAAGAAGTTGGATGCATTCTAGTTCATCAACCCTTTTTCTCTCTTTCACGTTTTTCCTCTCATCTCCTTTAAAACCCTAGCCTCACACGCTCTTCCTATCTCTCTCCTTATCGCCGCATCGATGGCCGCCTCTTCCTCAAACAGCAAGAGGCGCAACAGCGGATGGTGTCGGATCTGGCCATCAACCCTTCTCGTCTTGGCCGGCTGATGACAAAAGTCTTCTCTTCTCCTTGCCTACAACAACAAACATGTAATTGTTCTTCCTTCCCTTGTTTCGGATCCTTCAACCGAACAGTTTTGACCCTCCTCTTTCTCCTCCTCTTTGTGGTTAAGACACCACAACATTGCAGACCGTCGATGAGGACCATGGTTGTGTGGACCCAAGCAAAAATCAGCCTAAATATTCTTCCGAATGACATTATCAAAAAACATCTAACAAAGTGGAAAGCTTGGGTGGTTAAGACACCGCAACCTGGGCAAGTTATTGATTACCAAAAATCAGCCTTCTAAATTATATCAAATGTCGACCCAAGCAAAAAAAGATCACTACAAGCTCAACTCGGTATTACACTGTCCAACAGAACAATACCTTGGGTGTCCTGTGATCAATGACATAATAAACAAAGATATATTTAATTCGGTTATTCTAAAGTCAAAGCAACAACTAACAAAGTGGAAAGCTTTGTCCCTCTCTCAAGAGGGAAGAACAACATTAATAAAAAGCAAACCTAAATACCAAGCCCAACTACATATGCAGGCATTTACACTCCCTACTAGTATTCATAGCTCACTAGATTGGGTAAACAAGAATTTCTTTTTGAACAAAGGTCCTAATTTCCGCAAACGCATCATTTGGGATAAGATCTACAAACGAAGATCTCTTGGTGGAACGGGAATCAGAAAAGCCAAAGATATGAACAAAGCATTGCACTAAAATTCCTTTGGAAAATCATGGTTAAGCCATATAACATTTTGGTGAGAATAATAGAATAAAAATACCTAAAAGGTACATGTTTATGGAAGTAAGAATACGGTAGAAACACTTCTTGGCAATGCAAAAAAAAAACTGGTTAAACTAAAAGAGGAATTAGATAGAGGCATTAGATGGAGAGTGAGTGACGGAAAAACAATTAGATTTTTGAAAAATCAATGGGTGACCAAAGAACCTCTGCAAAACCTAGTGCCCGTTAAAACATTTATGGAACCATCCGTCCTCGCATATACATTTATTTTTAATAAAAATTGGAACCACCAACGAGTAAATCAATTAGAGAATATTCTTCCGAATGACATTATCAAAAACAATAAAAAACTACAACTTGCCTAAATGTGAAATTAGAGACACACTATACCGGGTTGCGAATAAAGAAGGTCGGTACTCCACTAAATCTGCTATGAAAATGATCCAAAAAAGGAAAGTGGGCGTCACAACAAACAAAACTTGGATATGAGAGATTAACATTATGCCAAAAATATAAAATTTCCTTTGGAAATTGTCCCTTGATGGCATTCCAATGAAAGAAAATCTAGACAAACAAAGAATCTCAATCATGATGCATTGCGAATTTTGCAATCATCATACTGAAAGTGTTAAACACTTGTTCTTTGGGTGCCCCTACACAATATTGATGACACCAAAATCTCATCGAAAATAAAGGATTATAATACGACAAATATAAAGGTTAATGATATTCTCCTCGATCTTAAAGGAAAAATCGATTCATCGGAACTAAGACAACTAGTGGTGGAACGTTCGGATAGTGAGAAACCAACTTTTTTTCAACAAAAAAAGGCACCACAAAATCTAAATCAAATGGCGGTAAGTCAAATTAGTGAGTGGGCAAGAGCAAACATGAATCTCTTTGCAAATAGCACCAAAAAACATAAACAAAAAAGAAGACAAAAAAATCAAATGGAAAAGACCGAAAGAGGAATTTAGCAAACTTAACTTTGATGCATCTAGAAACTTCTCAAGCTAATGCGCTTTTGGCTGCATCATACGGAACTCTCAAGCAATACCACTCGCTATTGGAAATGGAAGATGCGTTGTTGATATTGTTCTAGAAGTAGAAGCGCTCTCATTAATGCAGTCAACAAACAATGAAAATCACCTTGGGAAACAAGTATGATCATCTCCGACATATCCACCATGATTTTTGGTTTTGAGCAATGTTGCACTTATTATATTTTCAGGTAAATCAACATTAAATCAAACTTAATATTGATGCATCTAGAATCTCCTCAGCCCAATGCACTTTTGGCTATATCATTCGGAACTCTCAAGCAATGCCACTCGCTACTGGAAATGGAAGATGCATTGCCGATACTATTTTAGAAGAAGAAACACTCGCTCTTCGGGAGGGCCTCCAAAAGGCCGCGAGTATTGGGCGGACATACATTGAAATAGAGGATACCAATCTAACTCTCGTTAATGTAGTCAACAAACAATGGAAACCTCCTTGGGAAACCAATATGATCATCTCTGACATATCCACCATGATTTCTGGTTTTGAGCAATGTAGCACTCATAATATTTACAGGGAAATCAACATTGTGGCAGACAGACTTGCGATGCATGACCACTTACCGGCGGGATCTGACATGAGATTGTCGAAGGATGTTGAAAACCCATCCGTCTAGATGTTTTGAGAAGACCGATTTTTAGAAACTGAATTTCCCACCTACTTACCTTTGTATAGAAAAAAAAACAATCAATGAAAACATATTAATACCAATGACTTAATACTTTTAACAATATAAATCATATTGAAAACAAATTTTAATCTCATTACACATCCATTATGAGAAAAAAATATCATTACGACTAGTTCAAAACAATAAAATAAAGGTTTCACATGCTCATACTTGATTGATTTTTTTTTATTTTTTATCGCGTTTTTAATAGAAAAGATGAAATAACTTATTCTTTTCTAGAAACGAGCAAAACGATCTTCAAAAATGGAGAAAACTCTTGAATTTGGAATAAATTATTGAGAGAGGTTGAACAAGTTCAAATAATTTCAATTTCAAAAAGGAGAGTATTTTTTTTTTGCTTTGAAGAAGAAACATTTTTTTTTCTCCACTATTTATAAATTTATAGTGACTATTATTTCAAGGGTATCATTCAAGTAAGGCCCATTATTGCGGTACGGCCGTGCGGCCGTACCGCAGGGCGACACGTGTCCCGAAAAAAAAAAAAAAAAAAAAAAAAAAAAATTTTTTTTTTTTTTTTTTTTTTTCGGGACACGTGTCGCCCTGCGGTACGGCCGTACGGCCGTACCGCAAAAAGAGGGCCGTACCTGAATACTAACCATTATTTCAATGTTGAAAATTTAATGATTACTTTTGTAATTTTAAACTTTATACCAGTACTTTTGCAATTATTAAAAATTTTTCACATTACGTATGGGTGATAGAAGTGACCTGCTTGGAACGTGGACAAAATTCAAAAATACAAGTCGAGAAAATAAAAAATAAACCAAAAGTAGTTCTACGCGGCTAAGGTATCATGGCAGTGGTGGTGTGCAGAGTGTATTGGCCTTGATGCAGTAAGTGCAATTTGGAAATCCCAGATCAATTCGTTCTTCTCAACTTTCCCCTCTTCTACTAGGACTCTCATCGTTTAGGGTTTTAGCTTCATTTGTTCAGTACCGCACTCGTTTGAGCTCCCTTGCAACGCACTTTTCCAGATCTCGCCTTTGGTGCGCTGTATAATCAACTGAATGATTCGAGTTTGTTGATTTCTCCAAATTTCTGTCCTGATCTTTTGTTTACGAAACTCGATTTCAGCTAGCAATTCGCCCTTCATCTCGGTACTCTTTAGATTTCAAGTCTTGAATTACTAGGTTTAGTTTTTTTGCCTTTAGCTGATGTGACGAGCTGTTGGATTTTGGAATTAGGAGATGTCTCACGCGGAGGATCTCTGGGAGCGGCTAGTTAGGGCAGCGGTGAGAAGGGAGAAGGGTGGAACAGATGCCTTCGGGAGGCCTACCGCTGGTATTGCCGGAAACGTCCCTTCTTCGCTAGGTAACAATAGGATTATAGATGATATTTTGAGGGCTGCTGATGAAATTCAAGAAGATGATCCAAATGTTGCTCGAATCTGTGAGTGTTGCCCTATTTCGTACCTTCAATTTTATTACGTACACCTGTTTCTTTTATTCCACAGTCTCAAAATTTCTCAATTGATTGGGGGGCATTATGAATGTAGTATGTGAGTACGCTTACTCAATCGCTCAGAATTTGGATCCAAACAGTGAGGGAAGAGGTGTTTTGCAGTTCAAGACTGGCTTGATGTCTGTAATCAAGGTATCCATGATGATATTTTTTCGACCATTCCTGACTGAGATACATTGATAGTGATATACTGTTCATTTGATGATTTTCATGTGGCTTAGTTTGTTAGTTGTTCTAATGTAAGTTTTGGGACCCGTACGATTTTCAGCAAAAATTAGCCAAGAGGGAACATGGAAACATAGACAGAAGTCAGGATATTACTCGGCTGAGGGAATTCTATAAGCGTTACAGAGAGATCAATGATGTGGACCATTTGCGTGAAGAAGAAATGAAGCTTCGAGAATCTGGGGCTTTCAGCGGTAACCTTGGAGAGTATGTCCTTTGATACGAGAACTGGTGTTTCTTTTGTTAAATACTAGTATACTTCTATTTTGATTATTCATTCATCATAATCTTTTTCCTTATATTGATTAGTGTTTCTAATTTAGTTATTCTCTCATCTCACTAGACCTTAGCTTTGAGAAACTACTTTTTAACAAGCTGAAACTACTGTGGTTGCTTAGCTGGTGTATTAGTAGACCTGAAGCTGGTACAAAGTTGCACCTGTTGCTACGGTCTTCCATCTTCTAGTGAAATAGCAAAACCTGAAAAAAATTTCCAAATTGGAATGTGTCGGTTGAATGTCCACCTTTTGCAAGTGAATATATATGTCAAGAAAATCAAGTGAGATATAGCTGTGCCATTATAGGCATATGATCTGCTAAAAGTAAAATAATTATCAAATGCATATAATACTCATAGTCCAGCAATATTGTTGTGTTGACTAGAATGCTGAAGTTGCAGATAAAGCTTCCTCTGAGAGTATTTGTTAATGTTTTCTTGTGCGTCTCTTGTGTAGCAAAATCTAAAAGCCTTTAGTTTGATCCTTTGTAGCAATTTCCAACAACCTTTAGTTTAATCATTGGAAGCGTCTCAAAGATTAGTTGTTGTGACATTTGACGAGTTATGATCATAAAACGTATAGTAGTTTGTAAAAAATATTCATTTCAACTAAAGAGCTATTTAAAGCCCTGTCATGGCATGTGTGGAGCCAAAACAAGAGCTTCTTAAAGAGCTTATCCATTTTTGTGGGTGCCGAGACTCCCCTCCACACACTGGTGCTGATGAGGCTCGTCTCTGCAAGCCCTTTCCTCTGCAAGCCCTTTCCTCGTCTCTGCAAGCCCTTTCACAAGAGGTTTCTTTTTGAGTCATAATTTATGTGAGCATTGAAGAAATTAATATTTAGGAAAAAATTGAGCGAGATACCTGAGGTGTTGCCTTATATCATTCTACTGTTTGAAGGTGTAATATTATCTCAGAGGTAAAATATTTTCAAAATTTTATGTCACTATTATTTAGTAGATTTAAGCAATCCTTTGGCAGAGTGACACAAATTACGAGTTATATATAAAAAGATGTCACTAAATGCTGAAGTAAATTTATATTTATTGTGCAAAAGAGGAAGAGTTCTTACAACTTAGTTACTAAGGGAGATTTATGCCTGAGATAAAATTGCGCATCTGTTTAGTGGATATTATAGTACTTCTATACTTTTGACTTCCAAACATTAAGTTTCACTCAAATTTCAAAGATGTTGTGTATTGATGTTTCTTTTGAGTGGGATGTGTGGTTTTGTTAGCTTGGTGAAAAAATTTCTGTATATTTATGATAGATACTCATAATTATGGGATTGCTTTTTTGGTGCGGGTATTTTTGTTCTGATGATATATTTGTTAACTTCTGCTCTTAGGTTAGAGCGTAAAACTAAGAAAAGGAAAAAAATATTTGCAACTCTTAAAGTTCTAGGAGATGTGTTGGAGCAAATGAGCAAAGAAGTTTCTCCAGAAGATGCAGAGATGCTAATTCCTGAGGAGGTTAGATACTTTCACATCTTCATTTTATGATTCATAGATCCATATGTATATTGCTGCAGACTTATCTATAAGATTTCATGAGATCACGAATTATTAGTAGAATACCTGAGATTATTACACTCTTCCACGTCATGAACTCAATTTTTATTCACTTCTGCTATGTCTTAATCAATAAAGATTTAGCTGCACTAAAGCACCCCTTGTTTCCAATGCAACAAAAAGTAGTGTTTTAAGGTGTTTGAAGCACACATGGAAGTTGGGTTTTCTTGAGCTATAAGTTCAAATCTCAAAGCATAAGTCCATGTTCCACTGAAGTGTGCCACATTTTCGTACAAAATGTATTATTGTCATATACATACTAGTTATTTCATAATTCACATCTGTCATTGCAGTTTGTTTATTATGTAGTTGGTTGTGCTTTTTAACATGCTGATCATTTTCTTCTCTGCAGCAACAAACAAACCTGATTTCAAGGATTAATCTGTTCTTATATTTGTTTGCCGTGGTGTTGGTTTCTTACTTGAACTATCTCTTGCTTGGAAGAATTAATGCTGTGTGTGTGTGTTTGCACCTGCATGTGCCCACCTAAATACTTAATGTAGAATTAGTTTCTTCTTTCATTAGCGCATGTGTCGTGCCAGTAGAATCGATTATTCCGTTAATCCTTTTTAAATCCTAAAAATCACAAAGTAGGTGTGAACTTTCTCCTTTTCTACCTGTCCAGCTGAAAAGAGTGATGGCATCAGACGCAGCGATGACAGAAGATCTGGTTGCTTATAATATCATCCCTCTGGACACTAAAAGTGTATCAAATGTCATTGTTGGTCTACCTGAGGTTAGCTATATACCAAAAAGATCTTATAGCTTCACATCATTGAGTGGATAATATTCTGTGTCAATCATTCTTCTTATCTATTAAAATTGATGCAAGGTTCGAGCTGCAGTGTCAGCTCTGAAGTATTTTAGAGACCTGCCAAGATTACCAGGGGATTTTCCACTTCCTTCTACAAGAGCTCCTGACATGCTAGATTTTCTGCAGTATGTGTTTGGCTTTCAGGTATGTGTCTTTGCCGGTTTCTTGTTCTAATGTCTTTTTCTTGACGATAAGGTCCTTTTGAGGCACTGGTCAATAATTGTGGTTATTTTTTGATTTGAAATTGTTACTTTTAGCCTCTAAGTTTGAAATATCATTATTCTTTGCGGTGCTTAAAGGAAATGCATCTATATACCCTACTAAAATAGCCCGTGTGTCATCTCCTAAGGCCATCCACCTCAACTTTTTTTCAACTTTATTATGGATTTGCCACAATATATTTATAGTTTTGCCATTATTTCTTTTAAATAAAATTCAATTTAGAAGTAATTTACATGTCACATATGTGCAGATTTGTCAAGTGATTAACCAATTTTATTTTCATCAGATTTGTTACTTAATTTTAGGAATTTAGTTCGATTCAACTATTTAAAATTATTGATATCTTATAATTATTGATTTTTTAACAAATATATTTTTATATGAATAATTAGAAAAACATAACTTGTAATCAACTGATAAAATAATAATAAAATAATTTATTTTAAATAACACCCGCACAAAGGTGCGGGCACTGAAATAGTTAAATATATTTTGTGGGGATAGATACAGATTAGAAGTAACCGAATCATTTTTAATTCAAAAGTACAACATGAAGTGCTAGGATCTTCTACCTGAACTTGGAATTAGAGTGTATTCATTCTGTCCCCATGTTGGTGATCACTGTATTGTGAGAGATTCTTTTTCTTATCTGCAATAATTGATACTTACGGGGTTTCTCAAATGTGTAGTAGTTTCTCGTGATGCTTGATAGCTGTGTGTCTTATCATCCATAGGCTGGCTTTGTTTCCATTATGATGGTGTTGAGTTTCAAATGAATAAAAAACAATTAGTTCTTTCCTTCTGATGGAATAGAAAACACTGTACAGGATCTCATCTCATGCTTTTGAGAGTGTTGTATAGCGAAATACAGTGGCAAGTGGTAATAGTGATTTTGTCCTTGTTTATGGTTCTGGTGTCTCTAAACAAGATTTCAGAGATCTCGATGAGCAATTTCTTTGCTGAGAGGGAGAGGCAATGAAGGAGACCATGTAGTTTGTGGGCCTTAGGCCAAGGGATAGTGGTCTCACTCACTGTTACTCTGTTTTGAATTAATTTCTGTTGCGGGTAACATTGTTCTGACTCTCACTCCCGGAGGCTGTTATACTCGATTCAAGAACAACTACAAAAGGGATTGATTTTGTAGGAAAGTACGCCAACAGTGTCTGGTGATGTGTCTTTGGCGTGTTCTGTTCTAGACCTCTTGTGAAAGCCATTTGCGCATGCTGTTAATGTTGGAGTCAGTCTTAGCTAGAGCTGGCAAAGCTGATCCAATCTGAAAAACTGACCCAACTAACCTGAATCCAGACCTACCAGGACCCGGTCATTTGCCAATACACAAACTGAAACCGAGGGGACCCAATCCAATCGAACGAATCCGATTGGTGTGATGACCCGTATTGGTGGAACTCGAAACAACAGTGAACCTAGTTTGGTCTGAATCGATTTAAAAGGCGAGTTGACCCAACTAACCCAAACCCAAACGACCCGAACCATACTCGAATGACCCAATTGCCACCTCTTCTTAGGTAGTGTCTTGTGGAGTCTGAGTTTGTACAATATATGACTTTTGGTAATGGCCATATTAGTTTCAGTATCCTTTATTAACAAATAATTGTTTCATTTACTAATAATTATGTCTCGGCTTTTGCTGTAATATGTGAGATCCTTATGCTGTCTACGTCTTGCAGAAAGACAATGTTGCTAATCAGCGGGAACATATAGTCCATCTCCTTGCTAACGAGCAGTCTCGCTTGAAGATCCCTGATGAAAATGAGCCCGTGAGTTCTTAGCTTTATCTTCGTTTTTTTTTTCTTTTTAACCTTTTGAATTCGCTGAGGTTTACCTATTACTTAGCCTCCACTCTTTTAATATTTTGCTCTTATTTTTAATATCGATTAAACTTTTCTTAATTTACCTAGAAAACTGAATTTCCTATAGATCTTTACCTCAGTCTACCTTGTTGTATTATTTTTCTTCCTTCTTTCTAAATCTCATGCCCTTTCCTGTACCTGGATAATGGTAAGGCATGGATGTTTATGTAGTGGTAAAGTGAAATGTTTAATTGATGTTTTGTTCCTCGTGTCTGTGTATTCTTCTGCATAATGAAATCTCAATGGAGTTTCCTCCCTTCTCCAGTATTGCTTCCTGGAAATCGTTTCGCTATTTTCATGTGTTTCTTGTAGATTTGAATAACTATACGCGAAGGCTAACCCAAACTTCTGATTTACCACATGTTTTTTGCATTGGCTTGACTTAAATCCAAAACCAAACAATGCCGAAAGCTGTATTCAGTATTCTCTGGCACGCTCTTAAATGATGTAGATTGAGTTTTTTTGATTTTCAGAATTCTAAATGTGAGAATGTTCCATTTTTGACAAATAAATGACTGTAATTGGTCTTCATGTTTAGGAAGTAACCTAATTCTAATGTTTTTTTCCTAGTAAAGTACTGAAGATTTCTAGATAGGTCAAGGGGGCATGGGAATGAAAATGCACGCAATATGAATGATTTTGCCATGTAACATTTTTCAGGGACATACAATTTTGATATTAGGGTTTTCCTGCTAAATTGCCTGACGTTTGTCTTGATTTATGATCTCCTTTCTGAATATGCCTGTATCAAATTACATGACTGTAATACTGTATTATAAATCTGCTACATTGACTGAACTAATCTTGATCTTGCTACAATGTCTGATTTTGATCGGAAATATTTTGTTGTTCCCATCAGAAATTAGATGAGGCAGCTGTTCAAGGAGTTTTCAGTAAGTCACTTGAGAATTATGTCAAGTGGTGCAACTACTTGGTCCTACTACCAGTGTGGAGCAAGTATGAATTTTACTTGTTTATCGTTGCAAAAGTTTTTGAGTAAATTTCTATATTATATTAAGAGGCTTTATGCTGTGTATAAGTATCAGTTGCTTTGTGCAGCTTTGATTCTGTGAGCAAGGAAAAAAAGCTGCTATTCATATCGCTGTTCTACCTAATATGGGGTGAAGCAGCAAATGTTAGATTCCTTCCAGAGTGCTTATGCTACATATTTCATCATGTAAGTAGTTTTCAAAGTGCTCAATATGGTGGTAGGACAATGTCTTTTTTGTCTTTGTGATTGCATATTTGCATCCTCCCATGCTTAAGAAAACATTCTCTTTTGTCACTTGCAGATGGCAAGGGAGATGGATCAGATATTGAGCCAGCAACTTGCTAAACAAGCCGAAAGTTGCAGGATTGATGATGGTGCTTCTTTCCTTGAAAGGGTCATATTCCCTCTTTATGAGGTGGTTTCTGCGGTACGTCTTTGTCCTTGGGTTTATGTGTATGGGTGATGCATAATTTTAAAACAGTTCCCCCCTCCCTCTCAAAACATAGATATGAAATTGGGTTTGTTTTCTATAGTCATAGCACTGGTATCTTCACTGGTTTTAGAATAATTATCATAAATACTGGACATTGATAAGCAGTCATCAAATTCTTTTGTTACTTGATTAAAATAAAATGGTCTTTTCCATAGGTTCTTCTGTAGGGAATTTTCTTGAAATATAAAGAGTTTTTTTTTCTTGCCTTTTGGCTGTTATATGTGTCCCTCCTCTGTCTCTAACTCACTCGGTTGCTAACAAATGAAGCTGGAGGGGCTAGGGGGTCGAGGAGAAGATGTGAGGGCCAAGATAGGATCCTATATATGACTTACAGTAAAAGCTTGACATTTTCTGTTAATAAAACAAGATGGATTGACTATGTTGGTATTTTGTGCAAGTTCTCCCCATATTTTCTGTTAATAAAACAAGATAGATTGACTATGTTGGTATTTTGTGCAAGTTCCCCCATTTTGTCCCTAACTCATTCAATTGCTAAAAATGAGGTTGTATGGGGTAGGTGGTTGAGGAGAAGATGTGAGAGCCAAGGTAGGAATAGGATCCTATATGAGTTGCAGTAAAAGTTCAACTGAACAGGAAATCCTACATCCGCAGACCGGTGACTGAACCATATATGATTGGTTTCATTTGGACTGGAAGGGTCACAATCGGTCCATAACACTTTGTAGAATATGTCTCTTATCTTGTCATAGTTGAAACTTGCACCTCTACATAATTTTGATATTTTGTGACTGTACCATATCCTACGGGGTTAATGAAGTTACACTTCTGCTATTATCATTATTGTTTAGATTTTGGTTGAAATTTTTATCTTTGACCTACAGGAGGCTAGAAGCAGCAATAATGGACGAGCACCTCACTCAAAATGGAGAAATTACGATGACTTCAATGAATACTTTTGGTAAGCTTTTTTTGTTCACTTTATTTCTACTTATTGTAAATTTTTATTCTTGTTGTGCTAATTTTTTTTTCCCTGTTCCCTGCAAATAACATTATTAGGTCACTAGACTGCTTTGAATTAAGTTGGCCCTGGCGTAAGACCTCACCATTTTTCACAAAGCCAAGAACCAAGTCAAAGGTGAAATGCCTTGCCATTCTTCTGTGTTTTTATTAGTTTTCGTCCGACCATAACTTTTTTCGTTCGAGCATTGTTGTTGAATAAAACTTCCATTATAATTCTAGATGAATATATGGTTCATTGTTCAAGAGGCCTTCTCAAACTGATGTTTGATTTTTGGAACCAATTATATGTTAATAATGTTTTGGCTGTTACTGTTGCATTCTCTTGTAATTTTATTAGCTCAGTCAGCCTGTCCTATTGTTATGCTCGTTGTTTATAACTACAAGGCTCTTTCTTGTGTGTAACTTTTCTTTTCATCACTCTGTGTTCAAATTGGTCAGTATGCACTTAATTACTCTGCTTTTGCTAATCTTCTGCTTGTTCATGCCAAAGAACATGCGCAAATCTGATGAAGGGAAGCATCTGGGGAAGACATTATTCGTGGAGCATCGGTCATTCCTCCATATTTATCATAGTTTTCATCGTTTGTGGATATTTCTTTTTATGATGTTTCAGGTATGTCCCCATGATAGTTATTTTTGTAACATGTTTTCCATTTTATTTTATTGTCATGCTTCTTGTTTCTGTTTAAGTTGTAAATATTGTTGATATTTTCATTAGTTCTTCTTTCCTTCTTTATTTCTATACAGGGAGGGTTCATATGGGAACTTGTGAATCAATAAACTATTAGATGTTTGTATTAATGGCTTAAATGTAATGTGTCATCATCGTGATTTAAACGATTTCTCAACTAATGAATGGTTCAAGATTTAGAGAAACATTGGGATGCACTTTTCGTTCTCCCAAGTTACATGTCCTAGGCAAAACTCCTCCAGCATGATCCCAGCAGTTAGGGGTGAGCATTTTCAGATATCCGATCTAATAATTTTATAAAAGTCCGATCCGAATCCGAGAGTACCCGGAAATCCGACCATTTATCCGGACCGGAATCTGATCTGGATATTCGATCCGATTAGATTATTTATAACTAGACCAGTTGGATATATCCAATCCGACTTTTTTTCTCAAAACCTTGATCCCGTATATGATCATCCGAAAAATATGTCTGGATCGGATCAGCCTCGGATCACCAATTACCGGATATTTTCGGATTCGGATGTTCAGATTAGTGGATCTGATTAGACGGATTGTTTATTTTTGCTCACCTCTACCAGCAGTGTCAAAGCTGTGTAATGATCACCTTTTGCTTTTCTTCCTGGTCCTGTTACGACTTGCTTGGAGATGAGGGAAGGTCTGGGTAAGGTCCTCGTGGCCCTCATCTTGTCAAAGTTGTCCTTAAGTGCACCACTACTGTTGCAGCTCTCTGGTTGGGAGTTAAGGGCCTATACCTTTTATCTTAACAATATCTCCTATATGTTGCATGCTGGTGGGTAGGGATTCAAGGCCTTAAGTCATTATATTTCTAATTTATCATACCCACCTTTTGTATTCTTTTGATTTGAAGTTACTCCAGCAAGTGTTTAGCTTATTTGGTAGACTAATATATAGTAATCATTTTAATTACCGTGCGTGATGAGTTGGTGATATGTCTGAACACCGGAACCAACTATTGCAATAATTATCTCTCAGTTGCACTACAAAGCAACTCATTTGCTACTAGGGATGGTTTAGAAAGAGGAGATGGTGCCGAAACTTTTGAAACCCTAATATCTGGTTTGATATCCTTAGTAAGCTGATTCTGAGATTTGCCATGCATGTCAAAGTGCATGAAATCAGGAGAGAAAGGAAAGACCTAAGCCAAAAATGGGAGCTTTGCTGGCAACGTGGAAAAAGGAGCGCTGTACCATCAAATTGAAGATGCCATTTTGGGGGCATGGTTGAAAGGAGGAAGGAGTTTGGGTTATAGAGGAGAAGAGAAAGCATATAACATTCTTACTCACCCTTCTCATAAGATGTTTACGTTAATTAACAACTCCATCTATTTCTAGACCATTGAACATAGTCCTACATAGTTGGGAGTTTTGATCATATGGAGGGCTGTCATATATATCATGTTTAACTTCGCATATGATATGTTTATGGGTGGCTGACAAACATAATTTTAGGTTGACAACATTGGGCATTTTGTCCGCGCCAAGTGTCTTGCTCATTAATTTTGTTGGACTTTGTTTCAGGGACTGACAATTCTTGCTTTTAACGATGGTAATTTTAACTCAAAGAGCATAAAAGAGCTTCTGAGCCTTGGCCCCACATTTGCTGTGATGAAGTTAGTCAAGAGTAGGACTTCTGCCATCTACCTTATTTAACTAATTGTCCTGATTTTTCATCGCCTTAGAACTAGTTGTCATTATTATCTGTGTTTTACTGATGTTTTTTTTTGTCATAGGTGCGTTAGACATCATGATGATGTATGGAGCATACAGTGCCACACGTTATATGGCTGTATCACGAACCATTGTGCGGTTTATTTGGTTTGCTGCGGCTTCAGGATTGATCACATTTCTTTATGTGTAGGTTTTGTGATTATTAAATTTTGAACTCCCCCTCCCCAGTTCTAGTTTTCTTATCCTCATTCCCCCTTTCTTCATTTAATCTTACTTTCCTTTCAAACTTTAGTTATTTGCTGAATTGACTATATTTTACCTTTTCAGGAAATCTCTTCAAGGGGAATCAGCAATTTATAAAGTATACATATTTGTAATATCTGTGTATGCTGGAGTCCAGTTTTTCATTAGTTTCATCATGCGAATACCAATGTGCCAGTATCTTACCGATCAATGTGATCGTTGGCCTTTAATTCAGTTTGTGAAATCGATGCGCCAGGTCTGATGTTTATGTATCCTGTAGTTTCGTGAGTTTATTTTTTGTTGCTAATTTTGGTCTTACCTTTTAATCTGCTTCCTGACTCTTTTTTCTTTTTGCTTGAAGGAACGGTATTATGTAGGCCGTGGAATGTACGAGAAAACCACCGACTTCATCAAGTAAGTATTTGATCTTCTTGTTCTGTTTGTGGGTTTCTTGTGTTACTGTCTGTCTTACACTATCTCATTGCTCCTAACCTGAATGCATGGGATATTTTCAGCATGGTTGTAACTTATACCTTTCTTTATGTGTCACCAAGATGGGATAGTATATCGATTAGCTTGTTCAGCATATGACAAAGTCTGTACATAGGTATTTTTGGAGGTAACTAGTTTTTTTGGTTGCTAAAAGCATCGAACACAAGAGTGGCTGCTTGGGACTGGGTACCTCATGTGTGATGAACCCTAGGGAAACTTCTGAAAACGTGACCTGAAAAATAAATGATTCACCTGACTCAACAAGAGTTTGTGAGTTTTGACTTAGGGATCAAGAATTTTAGGTTCAGGGTAGAGCATCAGTCATCCAATAATCCTAAATTACTACCAGACCCGTAATACCTTAAATTAAGCTACCCGAGCTAGTCTTGATCAACCTGAGGGTTAAACCCCCTAGTAAATAACTGGATGTCATGCCCCTTCTTAGCTTCAAATTCATTTATTGAGGGGTTTTATTTTCCTATTATACTTCCCTACCCTTCCACTGTCAATTTTGGGGGTGTTGATGTATCAGTATATATTTTGGATAAAATTTCTATGTATGGTTTTTCATATTGTAGGTATACGTTTTTCTGGCTTCTTGTTCTTGGCAGCAAATTTGTATTCGCATACTTTCTACAGGCAAGCTGAATATGTTCTTCCCATATTATAATCTGTTGGTGAGAAATCTGCATTCTCTGATTTGGACAATTGTGGTTGTGTTTTGAGCAGGTCCACCCACTGGTTAAGCCCACAAGGACTATAGTACAGCAAAATAATCTGCAGTATTCTTGGCATGATCTTGTATCACGACGTAAGTGACCTTTCTGTTGTATTTCTGATGATGCCGTGAAACCTGCATGTTCTAATGTAATATAGGACTATGGTCATTCTGATTCTCTTTTAGATCTAGCTGTAGAAAATCTATTTTTAGCCTATGATTCAGTAATTTGTTGTTAGTGAGTAGTGATGGTCTTCTTGAATTTGCTTCAGGTGGCCTTTTTGTTTCCGTTATATTTTTGCTTGTTATTTAGACTACTTGTCAGGTCTTTTCTGTATATTGACAGTGGTATGATTGTTTGTATGCTTACTAGTTGGTTGTGCTGACTAACTTGAACTTTTCCTTTCTATGCTTGGTGTTTCCAGATCTTCATTATATATAGGCAAAGGGTCAAGTTAGAACTAGTAAGGAGTGTAAACCTATCTAGATAATCGATTTATCTAGACAGGTTCTCACTACTTACTATAAGAGTGCTTCTCACTTGAACCTGACCCTATATTTATATATATATATATATATATATATATATATATATATATATATATATATATATATATATATATATATATATATATATATATATATATATATATATATATATATATATATATATATATATATATATATATATATATATATATACATACATATATTGATGTGTGTATATATACTATGCAGTATGCATGGTGAAAAGTGAGAACCTATCGAGACCATTGATTTGTTTAATCCAATCATTTAAAAAGAAATGAATAACAACTAAATTTCCCTATATCATATATCTGGTAATAAAATAGTGTGTTGTGGTCCCCCAAACTGGTTTATTTTGAACCATTGATTGGGTATATCGGAAGGCTTACATTGGTTCTCACTTCATACCATAAGAAGGGTTCTCAATTGACCCTGACTAGGACTGATAGATGAGACAAGCTATTCAGGCTCAGCTCGCATTCGGCTCGTCAAAAGCTCGGCTCGTTCGGCTAAAATAACACTATATGAGCATTATTTTAGACGAGCTACTCGGGCTCGGCTCGTTCGGTTCGTATAACACCCCTGACCCTGATATGAAATTTCAGTAACAGCCAGCTGAAGATGTAAATCTGCTTTGGAGATTTCTTACTAGTATTAATCATTATATAAGGCCTTTGGATTGAAAAATACTATAACTGCTGCTGTTGTTCGCACAATCTGCATTTCAAGCATGCTTTAGATTAATTTGAATACAAATAGCCTTTAGCAAGTATTGTCTCTGTTTTTCTTGAAACACAGCTGGGGAACTTTCGATGTTTATTCCGTATAGTGGATTTTTTATTCCTTAGGTTATAAGTTTCAATTTTTACCTGGTTTTATTGCTGCTTCTATGCTTGTTTTTTTTACCTGCAGATAATCACAATGCACTTACCGTTGCAAGTTTGTGGGCTCCGGTTTTTTGTGTGAGTTCTTCTCTTCTTCTTGGCATTGCCCTCTTGAGTCTCTGGACGTCGATTTTATGATATTAGTATTTTGTGTTCCCATGCCGGAGTCAGAGTTTTGCATGTGATTGTTGTTACTTGAAATTTTGACACATCACTAAAATACTTCTATCTTGCAAATCTTATTACCTTCTATTCAATTGTTTCAGTTGTATCTGGAAGTCTTCCTTTTGTTCAGAAACATGTTATTGCTATGATTTAATAGTCATATACTGTCATTGAGTAACTTCATTCTTTGAATTAAATGATTCATCTATCATTGCCAGTTCATTCATCAGTCTCTTTAACAGTCTGTTTTGCAGATTATTTTATCTTATTCCATGAGATTTTAAAATGCAACTGCTTGATGAACGTATACTAACATTTTTATAGTTAGTCGATTAACATTAACTGGTAATTTTTTTAATTCAATGTACTATTGTTTCCTTCTGTATTCATGCAGATTTATCTGCTGGACATATATGTATTTTACACTGTGATCTCTGCCATTTGGGGTTTTCTGCTGGGGGCTAGAGATCGTCTTGGGGAGGTGAGTTGTTCAAATCTCTCTTCTTTTTCTATATAAGTTGAATCTGGTATCAAATTCATGAGTTATTCTGCTAAGCAAATGATTTCTTGTCTTTTCATATTCATTTTAATTGCAAATGAACCAGAGACTGGTTTACCTGTTTTTTGTTAGATCCGGTCTTTGGATACTCTTCAACAACTGTTTGAGCAGTTTCCACGAGCCTTCATGGAGAAGCTTCACATACCAGTTTCTGAAAGGTTCTTCCTCCCTTAAAGATTTGCGTTGCCTAGATTCCGTTATTGACAAAATTGTTAAGGGGTGTTTGTTTCTAAGTCAATTTTCTTAACTTCGGATGCTGGTCTGTTTGCAGGATCCCAGTACACCCAGATAGTCAGGTGTGCAGCTGTAACAATCTTGAAAATTGTTGGTATTTATTAGTGAAGGAAGGTTTTGTACTGCGGTGATCACATTTCTGTATTGTGGTTTATTGGCAATTTCAACCAAAACTGAAGTAATAAAACACCTACTACTTTGTACTGATGATGTGTTTTTGAGTAAAAAATCACTCATTTCATATATGGAGACAATGCTTTTGTTTGATCTTTCTTCTTTTCATTGTGTTTGTTGTTGCCTGTAATGATGATAATTTTTGCATCTGTTTTTATCTAGTTCCTATAATAATAACAATTCTATCCATTTGTATCAGGCAATGCCATTTTAAGATCCATCCCCTGTCCTTTGTGTGTTTTTTTTTTTCTGGAGATAAGAGGATCGTGTTTTTGTATTAACTCATGTAGTTTTCTAACCTTGACTATTTTAGATTGAGATGCCCAAAGTTGATGCGGCTCGATTTTCTCCCTTCTGGAATGAGATCATAAGGAATCTGCGTGATGAAGACTACATCAATAACTTGTGGGTATCTTCCGCTTTTTACTTTCTGATTCATAGGGCTTAGTATTGCTGATGTTTGCTCACAATAAGGACTCTCACCTTGTTTAATGTTGTATGTTAAGTAACTTAAGTTTTCTATTTATCATTTTACCTGTAATTTTTTTTAATTTTTGAATATGATATGATTAGGGAAATGGAATTGCTTTTTATGCCGAACAACACTGGAAATTTGCCCTTGGTTCAGTGGCCTCTGTTCCTTCTTGCAAGCAAGGTTGCTATTCTTTTTATTTGTTATACCTTTCCTCTTTTGGTATGTGCATCATTCAATACATCCGTTGCTCTTAAGTCAAAATTTGTTGCAATTTGGTGTTTTTGCTAGATATTTTTGGCCAAAGATATTGCTTCTGAAAGTAAAGATCTGGAAGATGCTGAGCTGTGGGATAGAATCTCAAAAGATGATTATATGAACTATGCAGTTGTAGAGTGCTACCACTCTATAAAGCTCATCCTTCTCTCAGTGCTTGAGGATGATGGCAGAAAATGGTGAGTGACTATACAATGGTTTTAAATCTGGATACAACATTTTTTATGAATAGATTAGCAACCACATGCAAGTTGAGCGAATTTACCAACATAATGATTGTTTGTCAGGGTTGAAAGAGTATATGAAGATATTCAAACAAGTATAAAAGATCAGAGCATCCATCGTAATTTTGCATTAAATAGGCTGTCCAATGTTATTCAGAAAGTTACTGCCCTCATGGGAATGCTGGTTCGTGGATTCTTACCTTAAATTTTCCGGGAACAATCTTATTCCCACTTATACAATCTTGTATTTTCTTGTTTTTCCTGTTCTATAGATTTCAAATTATGCTAGTAAAGATTGGGGAAGAACAATAGAAGGGTGCAACACAAAGAATTCAGGGCATTAATATGATTAATCAAGCTTATCTTGACTATAAGAAAGGATCACAACATCTCCTTTCATAAAATAGAATTGATGAACTCTTAAAGACATTGTGTGTTACATTGATTCCTACACTTTATGTATTCTGTTGGGAAGCAAATTCTACCTGGTTTCGTCCCTCCCATCAATTTTTGTTGTTGATGCCCTCTTTTTCTTTCTTTGCCATAAATACTACAATTATTGCAATGGACAGCAAATACTCTGATTGGTTCAATGCCCTTAATCATTATAAGGACTTGTTGGAAGGTCCTTCCAAAATTTTCTAATAGACCTTGATCCACCTGAACATTTAGTTGTATTTGTGGAAACATGGGCTTTGACTCATGAATTCGTATTAAAAGCAACTGCTGCTTGTTTGACCGATTGTCGATGTCTATCTTTTACAATTTAGTAAGTCTGCAGGTTGAACTACTCCAACCTAGACAATAGGTAAACTAGTTTGCCACAGTCCCTTTGTATGTGAGATCTGGTTATGACTGTTTTCTACTGTCTTAATTTGAAAAGAGGTGGGTTTTCAACACTCATAGATACAACATGACTTTGGAAATGTAAATTTGTAGGCTGCATGAAAATGGAATAGACGTTATGAGAAAAGATTGTTGATCCTCTTTGAGCCCCATGTGAATTGGTTCAGGAATTTGAAGTCCTGTGCCATCATAGATTTGAATGGTCCACTGGTTTGTGTGTCAATATGTTAGAACCCTACTAGAATTAGCAAGGATCTCACTCCTTAGACCGCTTAGGAAGAACATGATTTGTGCTAAAGAATCTCAAATAAAGGAAATTTGAGGTATCCACACTTTGTATTGAATTCAATTTTTAAGTCTGATCGTTTGCAACCTGCAGCTCCTCCGTCGATAATAGGAAAACAAAACATCGAACTCCTAATATTAGTAAGACTTAATCCGAATAAATCAACAACCAAACAAGCAATGGAAACCATGGAGGTAATGAGGAAAATGGTGAAGCTGAAGAATGTAACTGAAAAGGGGGAATAATATGCATAATAATCTAAATCTATCATAATTTGTAGTTTGTATCACAATAGTATTCTAAACTTTGTAACTGGTTAAGTGTATTCCATAGCCAAGTAATTTCTGGCCTTTTTAACTTCAATGCTTCACGAATAACTGAAGTTTGATCAGACAAAATTACCTCTCATAATAATATGATGTACTGTCAGGTCAGTATTACATATACATCAAGCTAAATTAAATTATTGAGCATTGAGTGGTTGCCTCTTTTTGTTGCACTTTGGGACTCATTTAAAATATAGATGACAATTTGGATTGAGTTTTTTCTTAAAGAAATTGTTTCTCGATGTAGTTTAGTGGTCATTCGCCAAAACATTTGGTGTGCAGGTTCTCTTGCATTAGCTGCATATACACACACTCTAGTCAAAGTTATTCTTAGTGGATTGTTCATTTATTTAGAGTGAAAATATACTTTTGGAGGATTAAATGTGAGACGTCTGATCATGCTGTTCTAGCTGCTTTCATTCTTGGAGTTTTTCCTAATTTCTCAGCTAGTGGCGTGCTTAATCTTTCCTTATTGCCTTCAATCGTGCAGAAAGGCACTGAAACACCAGACAGTGTCAAGGGAGCTGTAAAAGCCATCCAAGATCTTTATGATGTAATTCGGTTTGAGGTTCTTGCAGTCAACCAAAGGTAAGACATTATTGTTGATATATGGAACCTATCCTACCCACACGCTGCGCTTCGCTCATCTGGAGAAGAGATATAGAGAATCGTCAAAATACACTGAAGAAAAGCTTAAATTGTTGCTATGTTTGTTTCCATGTCACTCAGGGAACATTACCAAACTTGGAATATGCTATCAAATGCAAGGGCTGAAGGTCGTTTGTTCTCGAAACTGTGTTGGCCGGAGGACCCTGAACTGGTCAGTTTGTTTTGAATGCTGAGCACTTCCATTCTTAAAATGTAATCCTATTGAAAAGAAAAGAATCCGTTGGGATGATGTGTATTGCTGGAAAAAAAATGCAGAAGTTCCAAATCAAGAGATTGTACTCTCTCTTGACTATCAAAGATTCAGCTGCAAACGTACCCAGGAATCTTGAGGCTCAACGGAGGCTGCAATTCTTTACAAACTCCCTGTTTATGGACATGCCTAAAGCTAAGCCTGTTCGTGAAATGATGTCTTTCAGGTGACTGTTTTATCAAATAAAATTACTTCTGTTGACATCTATAGGATAATATACCGACCGTAGTCCTATTTACCTTGGGTTCTGTTTGCAGTGTATTCACTCCCTATTACTCTGAGGTAGTTCTTTATAGTTTGGAAGAGCTCCGCAAAAAGAATGAGGATGGAATATCAATTTTGTTCTACCTCCAAAAAATATTTCCAGGTACACATTTTAATTTGAATGCTGATCAGTGTTTTAACTGTTTAACAGTTACTATTGTACCGAGAATGTGTAATCAATATGATTGATTTATTTTGGAGATAAACTTGATGAGCTTATGTTCTGTTGTATCACTGTTCAGCACTGCATGTTTTGCAGTTTTTACTTCCATTGACAATATTTCCTTCAAACATCTGATATTCTTTGCTATTTTGTCTGTCCCTGTATGTGAGATCTTGTTATGACTGTTTTCTATTCTGTCTGTTGTATCACTGTTCAGCACTGCATGTTCAGCACTGTATGTTGCTTCTGTTCTCTGTAATGCCTTTAGTAGTCTGTCTGTGCACAAATACTGGAAGTGTCTTGGGTTGCTTGCTTTAGATGCTAATCATGCTATCATGGTACCTGTATTTCCCAACTTGCCGAATTCCAAATAATGTCTGAAGGCTTATTTATGAAATGATGTTAACGTGAAAATTTTGTACCGCGGACATGCTCATGTTAATTGTGGGCTAGTTTTATGATAATCTTGGCCTATATGACCAAAGCCTTCACAAATGCTTTTATACTATATAATATTCACTTATGAATAGGTTAATGCATGTGTTTCTGCAGATGAATGGAAGAACTTTCTAGCTCGAATTGGCCGTGATGAGAATTCACCAGAAACTGAACTTTTTGATAGTCCTAATGACGTTGAGGAACTTCGTTTTTGGGCTTCCTATCGCGGGCAGACATTAGCGAGGACTGGTATGTTGTATTCTTTTTGCTGGCTTCACTTGGAATTAGTCTTTGCCTCAACTTATCCAATTTTCTTGCAATTATTTTTCTTTCATGTTTGCATGGCTTCAGTGTAACGTTTTCTTTTTATAGTTTTACATTCAGTTCCATCTCAAAGGCTGCCTTTCTATCTAGAACTGGATGCCTCTTCTTCTTTTTCCTTCAAACTTTCATAGTTGAATCATTTTGTGAGGCCTTCTTACTATTTCTGCCCTTTCATTGTCCCTGGTCTGTACTGTTTACAGAATTATGAGAAAAATGATTCAACATGGCATTGAAACTCTTTTCTAGACACTGTTGCTCTACTGTTTTTCTTCTTTTTTTTTTATCTTCTGAACTGTATAACAGATTTCTGTAGTTTTTGTTCCTTGTATTACTTTTTTTTTTTTCTTTTCACTCATCAGAGTTAGCTTACAGTAACTTACATCTCATTTGAAAACGTGTATTCACTTCTCTAAAATATATTTTCTTTTTGCTATATAAAATGACAATTGCCTTTTGTTCCATATTTGAGGTCGGAGAAAGATGTTATGTGTGGGTAGGTGGGTGGGTGGAGGGGGTTGTTAAATATGCAAATAATATATGCTGAAGTTGACTTTGAAGTCAACTAACTGGGTTATTTGCAGTCCGTGGAATGATGTATTATAGGAAAGCTTTGATGCTTCAGACCTACTTGGAGAGGATGACTGCTGGAGGTTTGTACTGCAGAAAGCTTCTTCATATATGCTTGATTTTCCGTATATGACCTTTTTTGTTTTTGATTTGCCTCCCAGATCCTGAAGCTGCGGTTTCGGGCAATGACAACATAAACATTGAAGGTTTTGAGTTATCTCCTGAGGCACGTGCTCAGGCAGATTTGAAGTTTACATACGTAGTAACATGCCAAATTTATGGAAAACAAAAGGAAGAGCAAAAGCCAGAGGCTGCTGATATTGCTTTGCTCATGCAACGGTGAGTGATCAGTTTGGGTCTTCAGTACTTTATTCATAAATGCATAGTGTGATGATCTTTAAAGTGTTATAATCTGTATTCTTATGTTTTTCAAATTCAATTCCTATAATTTTGTGTTCAGAAACGAAGGTCTTCGAGTTGCTTTCATTGACATTGTGGAGACCATGAAAGATGGGGATGTGAAGACTGAATATTATTCTAAGCTGGTGAAGGCTGATATTAGCGGGAAGGATAAGGTAAATGCAGTGCGGCTATGATTTTACTGTCTAGGATTTTAGCCTCCAAATTATGACAACATTTTGGGTGTTATGTTTTGCATAACAAATCATCTGGTTCATGGTTCCCTAGACTCGAAACCCTCAGTTAAAGGAAATCATAAATATTATGTGATAGATGGAGACTGGGGTAGAGTGTCATGCGATCAACAACAGTTTGTGTGTTGAGTCGGTGAGTGTGGTGAAATATGTAGTGAAAAACTTCAGATGAACAATGAAACACATGTTGCTTCTTGGAACTTCTTCATCAGAGAACTTGAATATTCTAATCATTATACATTTTGATTGTATCATCTAAAATGATCAAATCTGTTCTTGTATTGTGCATTCTGTGAATGGAGAGTGATTGGGCTTATTGTTTTGTCATTGTCTGTTCTTGTATTGTGAATTCTGTGAATGGAGAGTGATGGGGCTTATTGTTTTGTCATTGTCTGTTATTGTATTTTATTTCATGCCAAAATAAACTGATGAAGATGGCTCTATTCATAATTTTGATTTATCACCAGCCGATGAAGGTGAGGTGTAGGCACGCCTAGGTACCTAGCTGTCTGATCAAGGCCATTGCCTGCCTGGCCTTAGGCGGCTCATGTATAGAATGGTGACCTAGGCGCAAAGGCAGCCAGCCAGGCGCCCGCCTTCATTGAATTTGGTCTAGTCTTCAGTTATTTTAACAAGATCCGTTTAGATAGATAGATTTCAAACTATTTCTATTATTTTCTTTATTCTTACTAAAATAAACAGAAAACTTTTCTGTACGTAAAATGCATTAGAAACCCTATTCCTTATTACGTTAAACACACAACACTCTTCTTCTCCGTTCGCTTTCTTTTTAAATGCTTCTATTATAGTTCATCCAATGGATGGCTTATTTTTTGGACTTTCTTAGCAGAAAACCTCTATACATGTTCTGAAATAATGGGATGAAAGGCGAGTGCTTTATTCATCTTAGGCGACGGGAGGCTCATTGCCTTCAGTTGCCTTTTGTCTTTGACTACTCTTGAGGGATTAAATGGGCGAGTACTCTCCTATGTTGACTGGAAAAGTATTGGCTGTAGATGGAATTTTTAACTTTCTATTTACTTTAACATCAAGACTACTCCAATTGGTTAGGAAACATAGAACTCTTATTTTATTGCTGACCACACACTATGACTCTAATGCATCTGTAATTTCTTGTTGGTCACTCTTAAGAGGGTGGGGCACCCTAGGCTCTAGCTTTCCTTTGTACTTCTTTTTTCGAATGAATTATATCGGTATTTCCTCGTTATCCTATTTGAAAAAGCACATTAACACGGTCACGTTAGAGATGTTTGGAAAAATACCTTTCTGCGTCATGAAATTCATGTTAAATAGATGAAGTTCTGTAAACAAGCTTCCATTAAGCCTGAAAGTTCAATGTAAGGCTCATTTTGTGTGCATGGATGACAGTGCATACTAAGCTCTCTACTTGTCAATATAAGTTTTCTATCTTACCTGTAAACTTCTATATATGTTCAGGAAATATACTCCATAAAACTGCCAGGAGATCCGAAACTTGGGGAAGGCAAGCCTGAAAACCAAAATCATGCTGTTGTATTCACACGTGGAAATGCAGTACAGACTATTGACATGAATCAGGTATTATTACTTCATGCATTACTTCATGAAGTGTTAATTGGAACACTTGAGCTAAGGTTTGAGATGAGGTAACGCATTCAGCTGACCTTCTATCTGATGTAGGCATGCCTTGTGTGTTCTAGTTGTTTTTCTATGCACAAATTGGTGATTGCAAATGTTCAAACTTGCTTATGTCTGGGAATAGGGGATATCTCATATTGAAAAATAGAGATATGGCTATAGTGTAAACTTAATGCACTGTATTCACATACTCGCGATCTATTTCCTGTTAGATGTTAACTATACTGATTTGATGTATGCTTATGTTTCACGTTATTTAGGATAATTACTTTGAGGAAGCACTAAAAATGAGAAACCTTCTTGAGGAATTCAACAGTAAAAGCCATGGCATACGCTTCCCTACCATTCTTGGTGTGAGGGAACATGTATTTACTGGAAGGCATGTCCTCTTGCCATGTTTATCTTATTCCATTCTGTTGCTTTAATAAATATTATTTACAGTGGTATTGTTTTTCTGGAATACAGTGTTTCTTCACTGGCCTCATTCATGTCCAATCAAGAAACTAGTTTTGTTACTCTTGGGCAGCGAGTGCTTGCGAATCCCTTAAAGTAAGTCTCAAAATGGAGCTGTATGCATCTTTGTACACGATAGACATGTAAAGTGCTTGAATCTAACTTCCCTTGATGGATACAGGGTTCGAATGCATTATGGTCATCCAGATGTTTTTGACAGAGTTTTCCATTTAACTCGTGGTGGTATCAGCAAAGCTTCTCGTGTTATCAATATCAGTGAAGATATATATTCAGGTTCGTCTCGTTATTATTATTGTTATTATTATCATCATCGCCAGTCTAAATCTTGATCTAATACCAACAACTTATTTTTTTAAAATATTGTTATCACAATAGATGTGATATATAGTGTACAGTGAGAAATTAAATAAGTTCTTTTAATAATGAATATAGAAGTTATGTAAAATCTAATTTAACAGCTGTCTTAATTCCTCCAAATAATTTTGTAATGATAATAGAAGTAAAATGACTAAAATCAAATTTAATTGTAAGTTATAACCACAGTGGAAGTAAAATCCAATTTAAAGTTTTATTTGTTAACAAAAAAAGGAATATGGTGGCATTAAGTTTCTCTATGACACTAAGCATTGGACCTCTACTCTCGTCATTTGAATGTTTTTTCGCTAGTTGTATAGTAGTGTTAAACTTCAAATCTCTGTATGACTTTGTTTGTGCTTTCAGTGTTAATTAAATCAAGTCACGAACATGTCTATTTAGACATTGAACTTTTCTAAATGTATCTACGTTAGGTGCCATAGGATTTGGTGGGATGTATTAAGTATTTTTAATATTTTCTTGATAATGTACTGATTTTATTAAATAAAGAATTATCTGGAAGAAAATTATAAAAAGAAAAAAATAATTTTATTATATTCGTAATTTATTATTATTATTACTATTATTATTATTGTCATATTATTTTGCATAACTATATCTTCCTCTATTAGGCTGTTACTATTATTTTCAATGATATCTATATATTCTAATCAATCACATTACTTCCAATTAATTAAATATCTTTTTAAACGTGAAAATGCCGTATAGTTTACCTGAATCAAGTAATGTACAATATTGTGTTTATCTTCTGAAATTCTGAAGTTTACTTAAATGCAGGTTTCAATTCAACTCTAAGACAAGGGAATATTACTCATCATGAGTACATTCAGGTATTTTTTATAATGTGAATACTACTATCGCAAACTGCAAAATGTGGAACTTTTTAATTACTGCTTCAGGTCGGCAAAGGGCGAGATGTAGGGCTGAACCAGATTGCATTATTTGAGGGTAAAGTTGCTGGGGGCAATGGTGAGCAAGTTCTTAGTAGAGACGTGTACAGGCTTGGACAGCTGTTTGATTTCTTCCGCATGATGTCATTCTACTTCACGACTGTTGGATACTATTTCTGTACAATGGTCTGTTACTTTATCTTTCCGTTATATGCATCTATATTCACTAATCTATTTCTATTTATAGTACAAATTTGATTCTTGTAATCATAATATTTAAGTGGTGAGCGGTTCTCCCTTTCTGTTCCTATTCTGGAGTGATTTTTTTTTTCGTGTTTACATATAACACACTTATAATCTCTGACATTATTACATTACTACTAAGCAGACTGTCTCCCACCTCAAACAAATGGTACCGAACCTTTCCTTTGTGAAGTGCTTATATGAGGGTTGCCTTTGATTTAAATTATTACAAGTGCACTTAAATTGAAAGGGATATTTTTCGTGGATGGTGTACATATATGTAAGAAAACAATTAGTTTGTGAACATTCAAATGAATTTTGCACCTGTATGTGTAGGGGGTTCGTGTCATTTTTTTTTATTACATTGTTGGCGATCCACATTATCTACATTGTGTACCTCCTATTCTTACATGACTTTTTGTTGTTTCTTTTTGTTTTGCTTTTACAGTTGACAGTTCTGACTGTGTATATATTCCTCTACGGGAAGGCTTACTTGGTAAGTGGGTAACTTATAGTGGCAATGATATATATGATAGGCATTCATTTACTATATTCCTCTATGGGAAGGCTTATTTGGTAAGTTGGTAACTTCTAGTGGAAGTGATATATAATAGGCATTCATTTACTATGTTCTGAACTGTGAAGTTTTGCTAAAGCACATACATGCTGCTCGTAAGCTGTCCAAATTCCCCATTTTGGCAGGTGGCAGCAAATTATACCAATAATAATAATAATAAGATATTTGTCCCCGTCAGTCTTGACGGTGTACACTGACAAAAAATGAGCTTATAACATGATTGTTTGATTAGTATTTCCTTTCTTTCAGGATTACCCTTAGTTTAGTTGATGGATGTTTTCACAGGGTTTGAAAAACTAGTTTAATACTTCCTCATCATACATGCTGTATTTGACTTTTTAAAGTTGTCCTGAAATAGATTTCATGTCAGTCTCAACTCACAATGCAAGTTATGTAACTTCTGTTTCATAATTTACATTTACAAGATAACTTTTGTAATTTTTCGTTTTGGGTAAAGGAAAACCCTTTTCATCCTCCACTTTTCTTTTTTTTAATAGTTTCTTATTATGTAATTTGATCAGTAAAGAATCTTTATATTTTTGGTCTGTGACCTTCGAAAGATCAGACCGGAAGTTGTGATATGTTTGGAGCAAATTGTGGCTTTGTTTTATAGTTTATTTCTCTATATGTATTTTATTTTTCCTGATGCACAGAGTAAGGTTTTAAGAAATTGTATTCTGCCTCTTAGTCATTGAAAAACTTTGATGGAAGCTAGATCCTCTTTTGAGTCAAATGATACTTATGTTGATGTAAAAGTTAATGCTGCATGTACAAAAATGATAAATCGGTAGAATTAGTCTGCTGATTTGATGCCCTGAGATTTTTGATACTGGAGTAGATAATGCTTGATGACCATTTGATCAGTAGTTCTTTCCACATTTGAGAAAACAAAAATATTGGGCTGTACAAGGCTTCTTGCTGTACAACTGAAGGTAAAGAACTTCGGTGAAGTAGTGCCTCTATTATGCCTCAATTATGTGCAAAGAGATTCCATGATGATTTACAGTAGGTTTAGAAAATTTATACTTTCAGGGGCCGTTGTACTATTATAGCATTTTATTGTCACGTGTCTTCTTGAGCATCTGCTGCCAGTATTACCTTTTTGTTATGTAATTCAATCAGGGGCCATTATACTATGATAGCCTTTTATAGTCACTTGTCTTGAGCATTTTGCTGCAAATATTGCCCTTTTGAAATGTGATTCACTCGTGATCTTCATTCGTAGGCGTTGTCTGGAGTTGGCGAGACATTGCAAGTACGGGCAAACATAATGCAGAATACTGCTTTAAATGCTGCTCTAAGCTCCCAGTTCCTCATTCAAATTGGTATCTTTACTGCTATACCCATGATACTGGGCTTCATTTTGGAGCAGGGCTTTTTCAGGGTAAGGATTTTTGATTCAGAAGCTTTTCATAATACTTTTGTCTTTGAAGATCATTGAATGGATTTGATGTTGATGGAATATATATTGTTTTGTTTCTGGTTTGGGAAATTGAAACTGTCTCATTTACGTTAGGCCTTTTTTATCTAGATAATTTTTACTGAAAATGAAGCTCATATCAATAGAGATTATGTTACCCTAGGCCATGGTTTCGTGAGAAGAATACCTGTTGTGTCTCACCTGTTATATGATTTTGATTATGTTACCCAAGGCACCTCATATTTTATTATGTTCACATGGTACCTTTTTTTCCCTTATATATTTAGTTTTTTTTTTTTCCCTTCTTTTTGCCTCTTTTTTTTAAAAAAAAATCCGAATTTATATACTTTTCATGGTAAGTTGACGTATTATTTTATTAGAGTGAATTTATTTTTACTTGTGTTAAAACCAACAGGCTGCTTCTTTTTTCTTCTTTTTTTCCTTTTCTTTTTCCACTCAGCTTTTCATAATGGTACAATACCTTAAAAATGTGTATGCTTTTATTATCAGCCTGTGAAGTTGTCTAGCAATGTGAAAAGACTTAAAAGACTGTAGGTTGATGCTGTTGAGTTTATGGTTGGTCTTTCTTTTTTTTATTTAATACGAGTTTAGTGACTGTGAAGTGAAAACTAGAAATTTTTTTTTTTTTTTTTTTTTTT
>BSUD01000003.1:105771169-105797531 GCA_033239045.1 Fagopyrum esculentum
CATGATACTGGGCTTCATTTTGGAGCAGGGCTTTTTCAGGGTAAGGATTTTTGATTCAGAAGCTTTTCATAATACTTTTGTCTTTGAAGATCATTGAATGGATTTGATGTTGATGGAATATATATTGTTTTGTTTCTGGTTTGGGAAATTGAAACTGTCTCATTTACGTTAGGCCTTTTTTATCTAGATAATTTTTACTGAAAATGAAGCTCATATCAATAGAGATTATGTTACCCTAGGCCATGGTTTCGTGAGAAGAATACCTGTTGTGTCTCACCTGTTATATGATTTTGATTATGTTACCCAAGGCACCTCATATTTTATTATGTTCACATGGTACCTTTTTTTCCCTTATATATTTAGTTTTTTTTTTTTCCCTTCTTTTTGCCTCTTTTTTTTAAAAAAAAATCCGAATTTATATACTTTTCATGGTAAGTTGACGTATTATTTTATTAGAGTGAATTTATTTTTACTTGTGTTAAAACCAACAGGCTGCTTCTTTTTTCTTCTTTTTTTCCTTTTCTTTTTCCACTCAGCTTTTCATAATGGTACAATACCTTAAAAATGTGTATGCTTTTATTATCAGCCTGTGAAGTTGTCTAGCAATGTGAAAAGACTTAAAAGACTGTAGGTTGATGCTGTTGAGTTTATGGTTGGTCTTTCTTTTTTTTATTTAATACGAGTTTAGTGACTGTGAAGTGAAAACTAGAAATTTTTTTTTTTTTTTTTTTTGTACTTGGAGTCTCAGGATGAAATATTAATTGCTGTATATATTGCTTAATGTGGATTTGTGGTTTAAGGGTTTGTGAGTTCTTGCTTTTAATGTATAAGCACCAGCGGGGTTATGTTGCTTCATACATGAATGACTTCCGTGTTGTGACAGGCTATTGTTAGCTTCATTACAATGCAATTTCAGCTATGCTCCGTCTTCTTCACATTTTCATTGGGGACTCGAACACATTACTTTGGTCGGACTATTCTCCATGGTGGTGCAAAGGTTTGGTTTGTTGTTTTGTTCCTTTTCATGCTCGTGTAGTGTTGGATGTTGTAACATTTGTTGTCTTGTTGAACAGTATCATGCCACTGGAAGGGGTTTTGTTGTCCGCCATATTAAGTTTGCTGAGAACTACAGGCTTTATTCACGCAGTCACTTTGTCAAGGGGTAGTCTCTTTGTTATGGGTATCTTGTGACCGACCATTTCTTAGGGCATTGTTAATTTAGTTCATTTTTTGTATAGGCTTGAGGTTGTGCTTTTGCTGGTAGTGTACCTCGCATATGGATATAATGTTGGTGGCGCGTTATCCTACATTCTTCTCACTGTCAGCAGTTGGTTTATGGCTCTGTCCTGGCTTTTTGCTCCATATTTGTTTAATCCATCTGGTTTTGAGTGGCAGAAGTAAGTGATATATGATGGATGGGCAATCTTTATGATGAATTTATATTCCATGAACTATAAATTGTCACCTATGCTCCTAACCTGTACATTTTTTCCAGGACGGTAGCAGACTTCAGGGATTGGACTAATTGGCTACTTTACAGAGGTGGAATTGGTGTTAAAGGGGAGGAAAGTTGGGAAGCCTGGTGGGATGGGGAATTGGTAATTGAACCTGGAAATGTTAACTTGATTTTTGTATAATCATAGTACATTTTATGTCCTGTTTTTCATTTGTTTTATTTTTCTTCCTCTGTTGTGATGTTTCGTACATTTATATATTTTATTTGACAGGAGCATATTCAAACTTTAGGGGGGAGAGTATTGGAAACTATTCTTAGTCTGAGGTTCTTAATTTTCCAGTATGGGATTGTTTACAAGCTACATGTGCAAGGGCACAACACATCACTGGCGGTAATCTTCCTCTCTTTAACTTTCTGTTCCTTGATATTTGTGGACCAAGCACACACATTAAAGAACTAAGCTGTTGGTCTACTAAAGACAAACTGGGATAAGGATTTTCAACTAGGAGCACTCTACCTTGACTACACTTACGAGAAGTCTACACCTTTGTAATGTGTAAGGTGCCTGTCATTCGCGTAGTCGACCTATAGTTGCACTCATCAATTATCATCAACAAGAAGCATATTTGATACCGCCCAAGTTACCTTTTATTTGGTAGATTTTTTCAGAACTGGTGGTCAGAATGTTACCAAGCAAATGAATAGAAAAGTAAATCAAGTTGTCGCTCGCACTAGGAGCAAAAGTCATTAGCTTAAATTCCTTAAAACCATGGACAGAAGAGATATATTGTGCATAATTTAGGGGGGAAATAAATAGCTGAGGACAAGAGATGGACGGGCTTTATTACAATTAGTATTATGCCGTGCCTTCCTGGTCTTTAACAACTTCCTCAAATGCATCAGATTGCTTCATGAGTTTCAATTTCCTTCCAATTCTTAGTGAGCCTTATTTTCCACGAGTCCAGCTCACCCTATCGATGTGCTCGTATCATGGCCTTCTCTTGTTGCAGATCATGCATCTTAGTAGGGGTTCTTTTACTTATCCTTAGTTAGGGGCGCAATTTTTTGCAGAGAATGGTTTTTATTCTTAGAAGTTTTGTTTAGTGAATATTCTCCCATCCAAGTGTCACCTGTACTGAATAAATTTTTATATTTTCTCATGTAAAACACCAAGGGCATAAAATGTGTTTATCAGTTATCTCTTCAAACTTATTCATGATATAGATTACTGATTTTAATTATCAGTAATCAACATTGGGTAATGGTTTGACAATGAATTTGATAGAATATGGCATGAATCAAGTGGCGATTTTGCAGGTTTATGGTTTATCATGGGGTGTCCTGGCTGTGCTCATACTTCTGTTCAAGGTTGGGTAATTTTAAATCATTCACAATCCCGTTTTCTGTGTTGCGGTAAATTTCTATCAAAGTACTTAAGAAAGGTGCTGCTGTATTTTTTTCACCATAGGTATTCACATTCAGTCAGAAGGCATCTGTTAACTTTCAGCTGCTGCTGCGCTTTGTACAAGGCCTTACCTTCCTGCTTGCATTGGGTGGCTTAGTTGCGGCCATTGTTATAACCAGTTTGTCCGTTCCTGATGTTTTTGCTTGCATCCTAGCATTTATTCCAACTGGCTGGGCTATTCTGTCCGTAAGTTTTTTCGTGGCTAAAATTATTACTTATTTCAATTAAAGATTTCCATGCATGCAGTTGCAAATTTGAACTGTGGGAATGAATTTTCAGTTTTCACCAAACATTTATCATTACATACTTCCTGAAATGCATTATTCTGCAAGTTCATCAGAATAATTAGTTGTTATCTTACTATATAGTGACTTGGAATAAACCGAAAAAGGATCTAGAAGCGGCAGGACATGCATTTTTTCTTGACATTTTATAGACTACCTACCTAGCTTTCTGTTGCATGTTCTGACTTTACACATATAAAACCCAGATTGCGGCGGCTTGGAGACCCTATGTGAAGAAGACCGGAATGTGGAAGTCCATAAGGTCACTTGCCCGTCTGTATGATGCTGGGATGGGTATGCTAATATTCATTCCAATCGCATTGTTGTCGTGGTTTCCGTTTGTGTCAACATTCCAAACAAGGCTCATGTTTAATCAAGCCTTCAGCCGGGGGCTCGAGATATCTCTCATTCTTGCGGGTAATAACCCCAACACCGGTGTCTGATGCTTTTGAGCTGATGAGATTTTTGTCGGTTGCATTTTGGAGGATATGTAGTGTAATATGCTTTATGTAGAGGTTGTGATCAGTCAACACATGGCATTTTGGTATTAGGTTTGTTGTGGGTTGGCGTTTATGGTTGTGAAAGTGAGGGATTCTGTAGTGATTGATTAAATTGCAATTTATTGTATTAATGAACTGCATTTAGATGTAGCTGAAAGGTATTTATGATGAGTGATTGACTTTGAGGGATCCTTGAACTAGTGTCAGATCATAAAATTTGAAGTATGGTCTTTAAACTAGTTGGACTTTGCAAAGTTAAGCAATTTAAGCCAACAATTTGCAAGCTTAAACCAAAGAACAGAATGATTGTACGAGCCCCAATTAGTTGAATCATGCTTTGTAAGCTAATCTAGGAACCTTTGCTTCACGTCGGTTTAGAACATACTTGCCTAGAAAACCCGAGTATGGACGAGGCTTAGATTTTCCTTGTGACATCGAGGATCACATTCAAAAGATATCATTGTCAAGGGCTTATACTCAAATTATGTCCCTTCGATTATATCTTATACATAGGCTGTGATAGTTTATCCGATTGTACAACACAAGATGCGAGAGTTGTGTAAACATATGCATTAATATCTTGAGTTGCGTATGAATAATATGACATTGGGTGTCTTTAACAATAAATTGAGATTATGCATTGTTGTAGTGATTCAGATTTTAGAATGTTTTTATTGATATACTATTTTTGTTGATGAAGTTTCTTATTTATGGTTGAATTGGTTCACGATATAAAAACCACATCTTAATTCCCTTATTGCTATTGGATTGAGTCAAACGGTGGTGTCAATTGAGTCGATTGATGGTGTTGATCAACCCAATCCCTTGCTTTTTGTTTCCTATTCTTCTTTGTTTGGCTTTTCAATTTATCACTCAAATCATTACATCATTCTCCCAATGTTTGATCTTAACCCTACACATCTCCATCGCACTGATCCCGTAAGAAGGCATGTGATAGCCCGCGACGACGCACATCTCCAGCACTCATCTGAACCTCAGTAAACCCAAAAAAATCCTGCACATGTTGGGCAACATCAGATCTGGCGATCACCTGAGTAACAACAGTTCCGGAAATGGAAATCATGGAGAGCAATCGTTATCTCACCCCAAGGCATGTGCAACTGGTTCACCTCTAGCTGTCATCTCTCAATGAATGCGTCCAGTAGACGCGCATTGAGGTGCCTGTACATAAGACCCTGAAGATGGGTCAGTCCACTGCCATGAGCTAAACCCGACTACAACTCCTCATCCAGCGGCCAGGCGTCCAGTTGACTAGCTCTGGTATGGTAGTGTAGCGTATCCCGATCCTACATAGAAAAACAAATTTAATAAATTACTAAAAATATTATAACATTAAAAATGCATTCATTGAACATAATTATTGCGTACTCACCATGTCATACCAGACGTGGAGGGCGGTAATAATCTATGGGATACGAGGTCCCCCTCCACAAGGAACTCGAAGATCGGGCTGAAAGGTCTGTTGAGTAACAACTACTGGTCTGGATGATCTCTCGGAGCACAAGGAAGTACCTCCTCAATGGCATCCTTCACCGGAGCTGGCGAAGGTGGCCTCTTCGCTCGGCGTCTCCTCGCAGCGGGCTGCTGCTGCTGCTGGGAAGGAGCAGGCTGCTGCTGCTGGGAAGGAGTAGGCTGCTGCTCCTGCTCCTACTCCGAAGAATAAGCCATCTACTCCAAAGGATTAGCTATCGGCTCCTGTTGGGAAGGAGCAGACTGCTGCTCTTGTTGGTAAGGAGCATATTAGTGCTCCTGAATGAAAGGAGCATACTGTTGCGAAGGAGTAGACAGGTCCTGTTGGGAAGGAGCAGGCTTCTACTGGACACCCACACTTCATCTCATCTGCTCTCCATGAGCTGATGAGATGAAGTGTGGGTGTCCAGTAGAAGAGATGCTATGTCTGCCTCCAACAGAAACCTGGTGAGGAGGGCTGGGTGGAGCAATGTCACACGGGATGCTAGAAATACTATGTTGCATGACCCCGACTTCTGTGTCGGGAACTGCTCCTACACCAAAGCACCTTCTGCATTTGAAACCGGCTGTTGGGCCTCATGTCTCAAATGGACCTCGCGTTGTCCCTTGAGAGAAAGCATTCCGCTGTGGAAAACCTTCCGGAAGTACCAAATCCGTGAATTTTTTACCGTCTTTGTTGTTGTTTATGTCCATCTGCAAACAAAAGACAATCACTTATACAAAAAAAAACAGAAACAGAAACAAGTTGTCCGTAGCGGACAACTTATTTCTGTCCGCCAACGGACACGTCGCGAACAAACACAACTTGTCCGTCGCGGACAGAAGACACTTGTCCGTTGACAGACAAGTGTCTTCTCAAACCCCTCCATCTCGCGAATGCCAACAATGACGTTTTTTCAAACCCTAACCCTAAAACTTGTTAAACCTACAATAAAACCCAAAATAAATAATCAACTATCAACCCTAACTCATATTCATCCATTTTTGTAACATATAAACCCTAAATACATCTGCAAAACCCTAAATCGCACAAATTAAACCCTAAACCTAAACCTAATTAAAACAATCAAATTTAAACAAAACTAAAGCGAGAAAGTGAAGTGTTTACCTTAGATTGCAGTTGAAATTACGAGAAATGCCGAGAGAGAGAGATCGAGCGAAGAGATGCACCGGATTTTTTGTTGTTCGTGGCGGCAAAGAAGGGATGAAGAAGAAGGGAAAGAAAATGAGCGTGCATCTTATGGGGTATTTTAGATATGTCCGTCACGGAGGGATGTTGTATGTCCGTGGCGGACAGTTCTTTTTTGTCCGTCACGGACATCTCATACATCAAAACTTGAGATAAAACAACATATATTTGTATCTTTTAAATCAACCACCTATGTGTACTACCTATTATACACCTTTATTAAATTAATGAGTTTATTTTAGTAACATTTTCGTCAAATTTTAATTTAGTAAGATCTTTGAATGAACATAACGAGTTATAATGAACATAATGAGTTAAAAATATCAACTTAACGTTATTGAGAGGATTATAAATTTCTCTCAAACAAAAATACGATCAAATCAAAATTACGTTATTGAAAGCCATATAAAGTTTTAAGAAATAAATGTTACTTTTGTTCAAAGTTTTACGATTTCATAACGAACATATCAAGTTTCAAGATATAAACGTTACTTTCGTTCAAAATTTATAGATTTGATATTGAACATATAAAGTTTCAAAAAATAAACGTAACTTTCTATCATGCATATCTACAATCAAATCAAAGTTATGTTATTGTAAGGATTTAAACTTTTTTTTACAAAATACGATCAAATCAAAGATATTTTATTCAAAAGATTAAAACTTTCTTTCAACAAAGAAACCAAAGTTACTTACAAACATAATAATTACAAAGGAATCAAAGTTTCAAGATCAATGTTACGTTTTTAAACCTGACGTTGAACTTCAAACATAAATACGATCAAATCAAAATAACGTTATTGAAAAGATTTAAACTTTCTTTTAACAAAAGAAAATCAAATCAAATTTATGTTATTCAAAGGATTATAAATTTCTTTCAAACAAACCAAATTTTAGAACTTTAATCAACAAAATAGTCGTATTATATAGTTTTATGTGTCCGTCACGGACATGAGACATTTGTCCGTTACAGACAAATTGAAGAAATTTACTAAATAACGCACATTTGTCCGCATTAAATAACGCACATTTGTCCGTAATGCGCTAAATAGCACGCGGGGAAAAGAAATGCACGAATTTCATTCCCCTTGATGTTGCATGTATAGGTTGAAAAAAGTCCATTCAGTCTTTGTTCCATTCCCTTCATTTTGTGTATGGAATGATAAGATTGAAATTCATTCCCATTTCATTCTCTTCATTCCACGATGAAGCAATGGTTGGAGAATTATAGATAAGATCCTGACTGAAGATGTGAAAAATCCTGTACCTGGAAAGGTACAAACTCTCCAAACCAGAGATGGAATACATCGATTTGTTGAAGATAGGTTTAGGGTTCTTAATGTCATAAAACCAAGGAGGCCAGACAACAGAAAAACTGTTTTGATATGTTTGATTAGGGTTTAGGACGATGTAGATTAGTAGATCCAGGTAAGATTTGATAGTGATAAGCAGGAGAAACCAAAGAATCACCATTGATATTATTTAGGGTCTAGCTCGGGAAAGGAGGCGCGTTGTCGTTTTTCTTTGGATTAGTTTTCGTATTTACCGTATGAACTCTTTTGGCGCAAAATAATTGATCCCCAAAAACTCCCTCCATTTTCTCAAACTTCAAAACATGTCACCCTCTCCTTTCTTGTCTAAACACCCCTAACCCCCACACCTTTCTGTTGCAATGGCGGATATTCAACCTCCATCCTTCTCCTTGGGTCTGGACCTTGACCTCGACTCCGACCTTCCATGCCAGGCTCCGGATTCACCGACCTCCGACACATCTGCTCCACTCGATGACAAAAACGACTCTCTTCCTCCGGTTACGGAGCCCCGACCAATTTTCAGGCGCCTCCGTCGGGGCCCACAATTATCCAATCGACTGTCGGAACCTCTATTCCCCGATCCCAATGTTGAAGATGATATTGAAGAGTTTTCTCCGGAGGAACTTCAATCCCGCCTAGGTTAGGGTTTTTTCCCCCAAAGTTTTAGTTTTATCTCGTAATGTCTCCTTTTTATGCTTTAATTGGTACATGATATCCCTTGTTCTGCCTGTTATTGCATCTTAATATGTTCAAGAATGCTTGCGATTGTTTCTCTTCTGACACATTTGAAGTATTGTCTGGCCTGATACGAACGCGGGTAAATTATGAATACTTTGCATATGGAAGAGGGTACGGATAAGACTGATTGTTTAAGATGAAAATTTTTATGAATCTCACTTGTGAGTATGACTTGTTTTTTATGAGATGAAGATTAACTCACTTTCAATGGCTTAATTATGTGCCTGAGTGGTTGACGATGATACATAGATGTTTCCTTGATTTTGACATTTTTCTAATTTACTATGTCACAATAACAGATGAACAGACAACTGCACAAGTCCAGTCTGTTTGTAGTGGTACGAAGTTTTCGCTTCCCGGACGTGGGGTTGTAACAAAACAACCAGTTAAGGAACCATGTAGAAAAAGGAAACAGGATTTAGATGCTCCTTATACAAGTTCAACTGCAGACAAGGGTAAATCAGTCTTCTTAGACACGAACAGAAGTCCTCTTAGAAGATTTCAGCTGCTTGATTCTGATTCAGATGACATGTGTGATTTTGGCGATGCTGGTGTTGGGATAAAACTCACAAATAAAAGAGAATCAAATCTCAGTTGCTCTGCTGCTGCAGGTGGAAAAACAAGTGATCCACCAGCACAATTTTCACAAAAGGTTGATTTCTGGAAAGATTTCAGACCGGTGGAAAGTTGTAATGTTTCAACACCTGCCTTAGATGAATTTTGTCAAGAATATTTCAGAGCTTCAAAGGATACAAAAAGGGATACTGATGGAAGGCGTGGATCCTGTAAAACTCAAGGAGGAGAAAATAGACGGCCAGGAGTAGGAGCTGAAAAGTTACAGCAAACTGATCTCGGTCACGCTCTTCCTCCTGCACACCATTACTTTTTCCACGATGATCCAAGGATCCAGAGACTTGTTCAAAGTCGTTTGCCTCATTTTCAGCCACTGTTTCCTGTTGATAATTCAGGAAATGATCAGCATAATTCATCACCAATTGATTACAGGTTTGTTACTAGTTACTATATTTAGTGTTTGGTAGCCGGTGTATTGTAGAATGTGCATCATGTGTTTTTTTAACACTTTTTCCTGTCTTGGCTTCAGGAGTCAATTCAACCATGAAACAAGTTCTGGTAAGAAAATCAGTACACGAGCAAACCCAAAGACAAGCTCAACAAAAGCTGGCAATAGCTCTAAAAGCTCTCGTGGCAAAGGAAATACTAACTCTGCTGAAGAATGGATTAACCCTAAAAGCACTGCTAATATTCCCAAATTTGCTAGCAGAAGGCGTGTTCATGCTAGTGGTGGAACCGTTGGCCAGTGGCATACAAATGAAAATGGAAAGAAGGTGCGCTTCTTATACTTTACATTGCTCAAGTTTCTTGTAGGAACCATCTACTTGCTTCACTCTAGTATCATGCTATGAGATAAGAATATACTTTGATTTTGAACATAGTTTTTATGGCTTAGTGGAACAGTAAGGAAGTGATATAAGGGTAATAAGTGAAAAGAACTATTTTGGTTACTTTTGATCTGCTTGGGGGAATGGGGGTAAACATGGGCATCATCGTAATACACTTAATTCACGTGCTATGCTAATCTCTATTTGTAAGGATACCAGTACGTTGGTATCAAATATTTTGTGAACTAGTCAATGATGAAAAACCGATTTTCTCAGCATTGCTTGCAGAAGATTTACGATGTTTATACCTTGTACATATCTAATACTTTTCTTGTCATTTGAATATACCAGCTATCAATGTGGTTTTGTGCTATTTTATGTGTACTTTTATGGGCATATCTTAGTGTTGTAACTGTTGCCATGTACTCCAGGTATATGTCAGTAAAAGTGGGCAGGAGTTTACTGGTCAAAGTGCCTACAGATGTTACAAAAAGGTATCTTTGTTTCGGTAATTAAGCTTTTTGACTTCTATTTAGGAAGGTTTTAACTTTGTGGTCCTTCAAATATTTTATTTGCGTTGGTATTTATATATTTTCTTTCGAAAGATGGTGTCCATGTGTGGGTTTTTCTTTCTTTTGATCAATTATCATGTTTTAGTTGAAAAACCCTAATATTGCCTGGCCACAATTTTTCCCCAGTGTGCTACTATATTGATCATCTGATGACCACCTTTAAACAATTTGCAATTCAATACTCTAAGGGCCCATTTGGTTTTAACTCCGGAAACGGAATGGAAACGATTATGAAATTTTTTGGAATCATTTCTTGTGGTTTGAAGTAAATGGAGTATAATTGATTTATTTTGATACCCTATAGAGAAACAAAATGAGGTGAAGGAAATACATTTGTTATGAAATCTCAAGGAATGATTCCAAATAATTTCATGAACAAAGTACACATATGAACTAGATTTGTTTCCATTCCGTTTCCGAAGTTACAACCAAACGGGGGCTAAAAGTTATCAATCGTAGGGTTCGACTAAATGTGTTGCTGCTTCTTGTTGTAAGCACAGTTCTCATTTCCTTGGCTCCTTTAAATGTAAGTCACGGCAGCGCAAAGAGTGGAAAAATCTGTTGTTTGATGGTTAAAATTTAACATGCATTCTGGCCATCATAGTAGGAATGACCTTTTTTCTATAAGAAAAAAAATAGCAAATAGCCTTTTTTTGCTCTCTTTTGAATGCATCTGTTTAGCAAATGAAATTAGAAGCAATTCAATTATTTGAAATCAAGAATATAAAACATTCTGCTGTAACACTGGTTCGGGTTTTGACAGGAAAGTGGAGCTGGGTTCGGAAAGTCAAAGAAGAAGCCTGCTGCGGGAAGGAAAAAGTCAAAGTAATGTCAGTAATCACAGTTCATATACGGTAATACTCCACATTTTCATGATTTTGTTACACAATTGCTGAAATTCCGATCTCATAGGAAGGGAACATATGAAGTGAATCTAATTGTCAAGATCTTAGAATATTGTTTTCCATGATAATATGTAACATCAATAAGGAGTCAAATCCAGCGCCACCTTTATATATGTAGAAAAACAACCCTCAGAATGATCTGATAGAACCTTTCCTTGTTTGTTAGGCCGTGAGAGCGGTGATTTCATACGATGAGTATAACTTTGAATTAAATCCAAAGATTGTCTAAAGCAACGTGATTTTTGTTCACAGTTGCTGGCATAGAACAGGCTTGATGCTTCATTGGTTCAATACAATTTCTGAAAGAGGATGGATTTTCTGTTCCTCTTCTCCTTGAGACAGCATCTCGTTTAACCAAAAGGTGCTTGTAAATTTGGATATGGATTCAAAGCCTGCTGATTTTGTACCAAAACCTCTTCTTTTTCCCATCTGATAAGGGATTACATACATGTAGCATTGCATCATAGTAGCCCATTGTGTTCCCTAATGTATGATTTTGCCTTTCTTTATCAACTTCCTCGTTGGAAAATTCATTTTTCTCGACTCACTCAGTATGTATAATACTTACCGTCACTTATAAAAATACAAAGTATTAAAATATTTTTGTATATATCGTAAGATTTAAAAAGGATTATACAAAAATGCAGCCATATTGTTGCTTACACTTAACACTATAATATCACTATATATGTGCGGAAACTTCAAACTCCCTTTAGATCGTAACTTGGAGGCTTTCTATTACACTATGTTGCTCTTTGACGAGGGCTAAACACGAGCTTTTTATCTCGCAAATAATTACAAGATCCAATCATAATGATCAAACTCAAAGAGATTGATGTAATGATTTGAATTATTAAGTTTAAAACCAAAAATAACATAGAAATATAAACTGAACAACAAAGGTAATATCACACAACATAAGATATACATAAACAGGATGAATAGGTCAGATAGGGACACAAGTTCGGCCAACAAGTAGACAAGTTGAGTCGATCGATTAAAGATAATGGAGAGGTATATGCTTTTGAGAGAGTTGGTCTAATAAGACTCTTTTTGTTTATGAGATACACAGTAGACCCTTCATACTAACATAACTAGTTCAGTGCTAAAATTATTATTATTATTATTATTATTATTATTATTATTATTATTATTATTATTATTATTGATTATTTTATTTATCTAATAAAAATTTTAGCTCCAACGATGACGTGTTAATATATTTCTTACATGTCATCAAAAAAATTAGAAAAAGTTGTGTGATGTGAATTTTATTTATTAAAAAAATCAAATTAATATTATTTAATATGCTAAAAATCTAAATAAAGTTATTGATTTAATTTTTTCCATCATGTTAATTTTTTATAAAAATAACTAAAATATATGAAAAAGTTCAAAAGAAATTGATTTTTTTTGTAAAAAATATTTTTTTTTAAAAAAATTAATTTTATAAAAAAATAAATGATAAATCTGTAAATATCTTTTTGGAAGCTTTGCAAATAAGTTGGAAAAAAATTTATTTGGCATGTCTTACGCTGTGATGTGACATATTGCTTGTTTTACTAATTATAATAGAAATTATTTTATAAAAGAAAAATTAGAATTCTAAAAATATATTGTGGCAAATCATGTAAATAATTTGAAAAGAGTATGAGGTGGATGACCCTGGGAGACGATATCCAAGTGAAATGTAAATTATTTTACTTTAATATTATATATTTTTAATTAATTAGAATAAGCTGGGATAAAATCCTAAATCCAAGCTAACTTAAGAACCACCTATATTTGTATTCCCTTAGTCCTCTTCTTAAGTAGGGGTGTCAATGGGTCGGATATGGGACGGAGAGTACCATATTCATCCCCATCCCCGTTTAGTATTATGTCCCACGTTCTCATCCCCATGCCCGTTCGGGTATTGAAAATTGTCCCCATCCCCATCCCCGTCCCTATCAGATATTCGCTCTCATCGGGGAATCCCCGTCCCCTTTTAATTTTTTCCATTTTAAAGTTTTACGGGTTTTCCCCGCAAAATTCCCCGTCTTGTCGGATATTCGTTCCCCTAGGGAAATTCTCCGTCCCCATATTTGTCACGCCTCACGACTATCTCGTAACCAAATTTTTCCCGCAAGGTAATTTTCATAATTAAGTTGCTCAATTGTAATAAGTTGGACATATAAAGTTTGCACCATGTGCAAGCATACTGTCAACTACTCAGCTAACTCAGGTAACTTGCATCGCAAATTGAACATCGTAAATGGGGTTAGCTTTTTCATAATTTTAAATATGAAAGATGAACATATTGTCAAACAATTTGCGATTTACATCGCAAAATTCACATCGTAAATTGGTTGATAAACACATCACCTTGTCCAATATGTCAAAGTATAGGTAATTTTATTGTGTATGTATATTAGGTTTTGTTCGTTCAAGTTGGAATTGTAAGATTGAGACTCGGAGTACACATTAGCATATACTAAAATAAATATATTCCTAATAACATTTAGATTACGGTCTCAAGATAAAATGTTATATTAGTTTATCATTTTAATTATATGGTTTTAAGATTTAAGTTTCACAGTCAAAACGCGTATCTGATGTAACGCCCCAATTATAGGCGCGTTGCGATATTTATTTTTGCGGATTTTATCGACAATTTTATTAGATTAAATATATTTCTTTTATTTTCTTTAGTTACTTTAAAGTACTTTACGGTGAAAATATCTTTTCCGAGTTATTTATATCTTTGATACGTTCCCGTGCATCCGTGTTATTAATTTTGGAAGAAGGCGGGAAAGTTTTCCGGTTCGAAAATCCCGTTCCGAATGCTTTTGGATCGGATTCATTCTTACTCTTTTTCCCTTTTATGTTATTTATTTTCTTTCTTTCTTTCTTTAGTTTCTTTTTGGGAAATTCCGGTTGGTACCCCTGTGGTATGGGGTATTCCGGAATTTACCCAATAGTTTTTTCAAGTTCGGATTTTGCCCACTGCAGTTAAATTTACTAACCTTAGTTAAGGTTTAAAAAAATAAGGGGAAAATATTTCACGTGCCTTGCCTTCTTCTTCTTCGATCGATTTTCCTGAACTTGCTCACATAAAGATAGGTTCTCCTCTTCCATCGAAGACTTGAAGCTAGGTTTGGAGCTCGTTTGCGCCTTAATCGGAGACTTGAAGCCGTTCTTTTCTTCCATCCAGGTTTGAAACCCCAATCTCTCAATTTCGGAACCCTAATCCCTTATTTCCATAAACGTGCAAATGCCAGCTTTTGTCGAAAGATGAAGTTGAGGCTGCCAATGTCGAAAGATGAAGCTGATTCAAACAAACCACACTGTAAAACATGGAAACTGAATCCAAGTTTAGTTGATTGATGATTTTTTTTTGGGTTTTGCTTCAATTGTTGATTTTTTTTTTTGGGTTTTGGTTGCTGATTTCTAGGTGTTGTTCTTTCTGAAATAAGCATGTGATAATGTTTAAGGTTTTTTAGTGCTGATTTTTTGAAATCAGCAAGCAAAAACGTTGGTAACTTGTTGACTTTTTGAAATTTTAGTGTTGTTCAGTTTGCCCTGAATGAAACACGATCAAGTAAAGGTCCAATACTCCAATGCTCCAAATCTCCAAATCTCCAATCAATTTTAGTTTTTCAGTGTTGTTCAAAACTTATAAGAAATGGTACACAACGACCGCATTCATAATTTCAAAGAAATGATACACATGGGTAACTTGCTAATTTTTAGGTGCTGGTTTTTTAGTGGTGTTCAAAATTTTAGTGCTGTTAGAAGCAGTATGGAATTATGGATTCAGGACAGCTTACTCAAGTACAGAGAATTTAAAGATATGCCCAAAATTTATAAGAAATCCACATTCACAATTTCAAGATTGAACTATTTGTAAAATCACTATGCTATATATTATAGACTTTGCCCAAAATTTATAAAAAAATCCACATTCATAATTTCAAAACCTTAAACAGTATCACAAGCTTATTGGACCTTTAATGAGTTCTGCTTGCTGATTTTTGTAATGAGTTTTGGCTAGCTGATTTTGCTTGCTGATTTTTTTTAGTTTTGCCATTCATAAAGTTGTAATGAGTTTTGCTTGCTGGTTTTGCTTGCTTGCTGATTTTTTTTGGTTAAGTTGCTGATTTTTTTTACAAATAGTTTAGTTGCTAATTCTTTCTTTTCTTATTTAGGTTTCTCGAGATATAATGGAGTCAATCACTTCTTCTTCAACATTGAGATCGATGAGCCCATATTGTAGGTGTCAACCACAAAAAAGAACTCATGTTAGAATTTCCGGGTCTACAAAAATCCGCATAGGCCATATTACAAATGTGATGGTTGGAATTTCTTCCAATGGGCGGATGCGGCAAAGAAAACTTATGTTCAAGGCAAGCATAAATCGAGAAATGATAAAGGATATGATTCACCAACAACGTCCGGAAATGACATTCAAGACTTGAAGAATCTAGTGATGGATTTAAAAGAATATTTTCAATGCGTATTTAAAGTATCTCTTGTTTTGTACATGTTACTATTTTGTACATGTTTCGAAATTCAGTTTGAGCAATGAAATTAGCAGCTACTGATTATTGCAACTAAGTTTAAGATTTTACAGGCTTCCAAATTCAGTTTTAGTTGCAGAGATGAGAGATATATACTGTAATTCTAGCCCAGAAAACCATTGTCTTAGCAACTACTGTAATTCTAGCCCAGATAAAAAGGCTTCCAAATTCAGTTTTAGCAGCTACTGTGATGCTAGCCCAGAAGAAAAAAAAGGTTTCCAAATTCAGTTTTAGCAGCTAGTGTAAGTATCTTCCACAAAAGTGTTGACAGACCAACAAACAGCAAACAATACTAAGAGGATCTGAAAACAAGTCATTGTATGCCGCTAAACAAAGATTATTGAGTGACATTGTGGCACAAGAGTCAAATGAATCTACATAATTTATACTGTAAAAAGTCAAATCCTGAACAACTGTGAAATTTAATCTGAGAAGATAATTGAGTGGCATTGTGGCACAAGAGTCAAGTAAACAACTTACAAAATACAGCAGTGATGGTTGCAATTACTATCATTTAATATGACAAGGTTCTCAGAAATATAAAGTTCTCTTCGAAAGAGAAACATAAGGTTCTCAAAAACAGAAACATAAGATTCTTAAAAACATAAACATAAGGTTCTAAAAACATATACATAATTAGACAATCTAGAAATTAAGCATCTTGTTGACTTTCAAGGTTCCAGGAGCCGATCCGAACACGTCAGATGCGGCTTCGTCAGGTGATTGTACTTTCCTTTACGATAGGTTTTCTTCCTTTGTTCAACACGGACTCCTTGTTGCCCTTGAACTTGTTGCTCTCATTGGACCTTACTTGATCGTGTTTCATTCAGGGCAAACTGAACAACACTAAAATTTCAAAAAGTTAGCAAGCTACCAACGTTTTTGCTTGCTGATTTAAAAAAATCTGCACTAAAAACCTTAAACATTATCACGTGCTTATTTTAGAAAGAACAACACCTAGAACTTGGATACAGTATCACAAGCTTATTTCAGAAAGAACAACACCTAAAAATCAGCAAACATAACCCAAAAAAATAATAATCTTATATCTATTAAAGCAGAAGCCTCTATTGCCACGTGTCAACGCCAGATTTCTCGAAGTCTAAAAAATTATTTTAAAAAGTGATTTTTAAATGTTAATATAAATTGAAAATTGATTTTTAAATTCTGTAAAAAGTATTTAAATAAATATTTTATAAAAATAGTTTTTAAACTTTTACGAATTTTTTTTACCAACACGCATATCTTAACAAATCAATTTAAAATATAATTAATTAGAAGAGATAAATAATTAAATGAGAATTAAAAATTATAATATTGATTATAATTTTATTTTTTAAAATTTTATTTAACAAAAATATGCATATAAATTTTTAAGCATTAAATATTTATTAGAACTGAACCCGCACAAAGTGCGGGTAATACACTAGTAAGCAATTGAAGCAAAAACCCAAAAAAAATTCATCAAGCAACCGAACTTGGATTTAGTTTCCATGTTTTACAACGTGGTTTTATTTGAATCAACTTCATCTTTCAACATTGGCAGCCTCAACTTCATCTTTCAACATTGGCAGCCTCAATTTCATCTTTCGAGAAAGTTGGCATTTGCACGTTTAGGGAAATTAGGGATTAGGGTTCCGAAATTGAGAGATTAGGGTTTCAAACCTGGATGGACGAGGAGAACGGCTTCAAGTCTTCAATTGAAAGCGTAAACGAGTTGCAAACCTAGCTTCAAGTCTTCATGGAAGAGGAGAACCTATCTTCATGCTAGCAAGCTCAGAAAAATCGATCGAAGAAGAACGCAGTCTAAGACACGTGAAATTTTTTCCCCTTATTTTTTTAAACCTTAACTAAGATATTTAACCATGGTTAGTAAATTTAACTGTAGTGGGAAAAATCCGGAAATTTTCAAAACTGAAGGACAAAATCTGAACTTGAAAAAATTGTTGGGCAAATTCCGAAATACCCCATACCACAGGAGTACCAACCGGAATTTCCCTTTCTTTTTCTTCTTCAAGCGTGATGAGTGACACGCTTTGCATCTGACCCCTGTGCTTCACTCCTGGCTCACGCTACCTCCCTCCTCGCTCAAATTTCTCATCCCTCTGATTCTCATTTCTCCAACTCTTTGGACTCTCAATCTCGTCCTCCTTCTTTGAAACCGCACATCTGGAGCAAGCACCGGTCATCAGCCTCGCCAGAGAAGGAAGCTGGAGCATGTGATCCACCTTTCCCAGCGTCTACAACTCTTCATTCTTTTCTTTTCTTTTCTTTTGGAGCCCAAGCTTGGAACCACCTGGGAGCAGCACTACAACGATACCGTCTCCTTCGCCCGCGGGAGCATCCTTGCTCAAATCAGAACCAACGCCAGGGCCGTGGAGTCGCCACCGGAGCCGTCTGCTATGCCGCACATCCTTCCTCCCCTCTTCCAAGATCAGTCGCGCCAGAACACCCTCGTTGGAGGGTCCCTTCTTTGCCTTGCACCGGCCTTCTCCCTCGCCTGGCTGGAGCATCAACCAATCTCGCCGCCGGAGGCCTTGCCCAACCCTTCCAGATCCACCGTCGGACACCAAGATCCCGACTGAGCCCACGTCACCGAGAGGAGGTCTCGCGTCGGTTGTCTCCCAGTCGTTACCAAGCTCTTTTCCCAATCCTACCGCCCTGCTGGAATCTGTCTGCACCACGTCACTATCAATTGTCGCACACCCTTCGCTGGGAGACAGCGCCGCCTGTCGTCGAAGGTCGCCGCCGCCACCAATTGTTGTACGCTGCCAGGTAGAAGAGTTTCCGCCTCTGTTGAGCAAACAAAACCCTAGTGGGTTTCAATTTAGGCAATTGGTGATTTTAGGCATTATTATAAACCCATTCTTTATGTTTACGTTAAATAACCCATATTTTTGGAATTTGCAAACCTAGCAAATTAGTCACTTGCAGAAATGGCCGAAATTTATGGAAATCAACAAATGCTCTTAGTTGAATAATTACATGGTTTGACCCCAGTTTATAATTGCGGGAAATGGATTATATATTTATAAGTATATATTATGGTCTGAGTTTTAGTAAATGGAGCTAAAACTTATGCAATTGGTTTGTTTAGGTTTCCCGCACCTTGAATAAACTTTTGGATAGAAAGTGAGACTCGATTTGACATTGAGATGCAATATTGACCTTTATGCTAACCTCCTATGGGTAAGTGATCTTAAACTCCATCGGTTGCCGTTCTTAGGATTTGTTCGTAGATTGATTTCATTGGATGAATTTGATTGATGAGCGTATCTATCATATATGAATATTAGGTACTTGAATGTTGGTGACTGAATTGGATAGTGAATATGGTGATTATAGGACTCGTCTATTTGTGGTAATTGAGGTCACACGTGTACTAGAGCGAGTGTTGTTATTAGTGAGCATTGACTTGATACATGTAAGTCTCTGGACTTACTTAGCTCGTATTCTGTGTATTAGTTTCGATGCGTGTTTGGTGGTGTGTGTTTATTGTTTATGTGTGTGTTTATTTTTTATGTTATAACAACTAAACCGGTAATAGGACAAATGATGTTATATGTTGATATTTGGCCCAATTGTATGATAACGGGCGGTGACCGCTTGTCTAGTCCAAAATGGGGTGACTGGGAGTCGCCTTGCGACCAGTCCAACGGGTGATGCTGATAGGCGTCAAGTACAAACCCGACATGGTGAAAGGGGACAAGGGCGAGGGATTCTCGTGTCACACCATAAGTGGATTAGTAAGAGAATAGCGTTAAATAAAGATAATGAACCGGACTCGCGTGTTTAGATCATGTTGTGTGTGATGTTGCCCTACGTGTGTGTGTGCCAATACCATGATTCTAATGCTTTGAATCCTAGCTAACGGTTTTATACCGGTATTGTGGTAGTTGCCTTGCAGGTTAGGGATGCGGCCGAGAGATCTAGAAGAGTGGGCAGCCGGGGTCCATACATTTTAGGATGGATTGGTTGGAGTTGTGTTTGAGTTTTGTTTATTGTATCTTGTATTTTGTAGGCCGCATATATGGCTTTTGGTCTTTGGTTTTGTATCTCGGCTGGAGTCTTTTGTTTGTTTGCTTTGAGTTTCATTCATTGCATAAAAATGTTTTTCGGTTTTGGCCTGTATTTGTGCCATGTTGCACGATCCGGTGAAATTGTTGTCAAACTAAGGGTCTGGACCCATTGTGAGGTCTCCGCCTGTATCACCCCGAGTCCCGCGATTCAGGGTGTTACAAAGTGGTATCAGAGCCAGGTTGACAACAATGGCACTTGCAATCTTCTAAAGGCCGAATAGAGCGAAACGGAACCCTCAAGGTTTCCGAGTTTTAAAATGAATTTCGTTTTCAAAATCACAAGCATAGTCAGTTGGGGTAGAATGTACGGACCACCACTTCTTCCGTGGATCTCGGAAGTATAGTTTATTAGATTTTATTATATGTATATATATGTGTATATATGTAGGTATGTATCGTGGACTTATGATATTTGTTGGACTATAGTTGTGCGTGATGGACTTGTTATGTGATGATGGGGGCATGATAATATCGTATAAGTGTTTGAAGCTTGTTTGATTGTGATGGTTTCTGGATGTGTTATATCAGTAGTAATGTGGACATAGGATTTATATAGTCGTATATACCGATTCTTATTATATATAGTAGTATATATTATGTGACCTTATAGTTAGGACGACATAATGATATCATTACCTTTAAGACGATGTTGTTAGCTTGAGATAACGTTCATACGTGGAGGATTACACTCAAGTATCGAGTTGAGCATTTCGTGTTGGCGAACACCATGGCGTGTCTAGGATTCCTATAAAAGGACGTCGAAGAGGAGGATTAGAGATGACATAAACGAAGGACGAACAAGTGGAAGGAAGACTCGAGATAACTTAAAAGGAATCGAGACGGGGACCATACAAGAAGTGGAGTAGCTTGAAGGTGTGGAAGTAGTTACAAAGAGTCACGATTAGAAAGATAACGAGATCAATAGAGATAACAACCTTAAGTTCTTCAAGAAGACGCGTGGACAACTAAAGATGCGAATCGAGGAGGAGATGAGAGCATTCTAAAAAGGTTAAAGGCGGTGTTCCATTACGAGAAGTGAAGCTTTCCTTAGACGCTCCTAGGCATGAGAGACGAGAGGTGTGGATAAACCAATCACAAAATATTTAAGAGACCCGTAAGTTAAGCTTACGGAAGTATCAGAAGGTGAAGCGTCGATTTTACGAGATCCCAAGTGGTTAACTTCCTTCGGACATATGAGGCTACGAGAAGAATCGTGTGGGGAAGGTTCACATAGTTGAATATCTTTAAGAGGGTCAACCGTTTTTCGTTATGGTGAGAAGGCAAAACAACACCAAGAAGAAGGAAGTGCATATAAATGATGGTTTAAGAAGATGAGAGACGTAACAAGGAGCTTTTATCGAAAGACGTAAGACATCAACCGAGAGAAACACGAGTGGATGCTAACTAACATTATAGATTTTGAGAAAACGCACTTACAAGATATCATGAGGCGTGGATAAGCCCATGAAGGTGAGCCATATGACACAATAATGCCGAGAAGGGTATAGTTATCTTGCAGAAGGAAAAAGAAGCATGGAATGAAGAATGAGCTAACAGAGTTTAAGTTAGAGTAACCCGAGAGGGTAGCCTTCATGAGAATGGTAACATGGAAGCATAAAAGATTGGTAAGTCATTGACATTGGAGAAGGTCATTTATGAGCTAATTGATGACAGCCGAGAACGCGCATGTGCGGGTGGTCTATGGATGAGTGTGGTGGGAAGAGTAACCAGGCTGTGGGATCATAAAGGAATGGTAACAAGAACTTGGAATATATCTTAAACTCTTGATTTGAAGTTCATATTGGAATATATCATAAACTCTTGATTTGAAGTTGTTATGGAGAACACCAATTGCAAAAAGAGAGACGGTTATCTCCGGTTGTACATCGATTACCATGAGCCGAACAAGATAACAAGAAGAACAAGTATCCCTCACCACAGATAGATGATCTACTCGATCGGTTGCAAGGGTCGGTAGTCTCTTCTAAGAATGATTTAAGGTCAGTGTGTCACAAACTGAGAATTCGAGACTGAGATATTGCAAACACGGCATTCCGGACAAACCATGGTCACTACAAGTTGTAGTGATTTCATATGGGCTTAGTAATGCCCGAATAAGATATTTGGTCTACTCTCGAAGAAGAGAGAAGTTGTATGACCAGTTGTCTCGGGATGACAACCCCCCGAAGGATGTGAAAGAAGTTACAAGTTTTCTTGGGTGTGCTGGTTATTACCAGATTTGTGGAGAGATTCTCTAAGGTAACACCATCTATGACTAACCTACTCCGGATGACAATGAAGTATGGAGTGGGACGAAAATTGACAATGGAGTTGTTGATAGATACAACTGTTTTGGAATTGCCTCGAGGTATGAATGGTTTGAAATGTATAAGTGATTCTCAAAAAAGGTCTTGATTGAGTATTGAGGAACGATGTAAAAGTAATAGCGTATGTGTCTCGTTAGTAGAAGCCCTGTGAAGTAAAGTATTTTCTTCATTACTTAGAACTTGCAACAAGAATTGAGGAAACGTAACATCAAAGTTTGGTTTGACAATAACCAAAGCCCAAGGTATTGATGGGAAGATTTAATCTTTGTTAGAGGGGATCAAAGTGAAACATAATGGAAATGCTGCATTGAGAAAGAGCCGAGAAGGAAGTTGAGTTCCGATATATCAGACCTTTTTGAGATCTTAACGCGAGTTGGGAAAGTGGCTTACCGGTTGGCGTGGCCGCCGAGAGTAGAGGGTGTTTACCCGGTGTTTCACGTGTATCAATCGAGAGAGTAAATACATGACTCGAGACATGTTGTCAGTCATGAGGATCTAGTGGCAGACGAGGAACCGATGACACTAACTGGAAGACGAATGATAATATCTTTGGTTTGGTTTTACGCTGAGCTAGTAGCATTGATAGAATCGACGGGTTAGACCTAGCGTCTACGACTGGAGGAAGCACCGGTCATCAGCCTCACCAGAAAAGGAAGCTGGAGCATGTGATCCACCTTTCCCAACGTCTACAACTCTTCATCCTTTTCTTTTCTTTTGGATCCCAAGCTTGGAACCGCCTGAGAGCAGCACTACAACGATACCATCTCCTTCGCCCGCGGGAGCATCCCTTGCTCAAACCAGAACCAACGCCAGGGCCGTGGAGTCACCACCAGAGCCGTCTGCTATGCCGCGCATCCTTCCTCCCCTCTTCTAGGATCAGTCGTGCCAGAACACCCCGATGGAGGGCCCCTTCTTCGCTTTGCACTGGCCTTCGCCCTCGCCTGGCTGGAGCCGCAACCAATCTCGCCGCCGGAGGCCTTGCCCAGCCCTTCAAGATCCACCATCGGACACCAAGATCCCGACTGAGCCCACGTCACTGAGAGGAGGTCTCGTGTCGTTGTCTCCTAGTCATTACCAAGCTCTTTGCCCAAGCCTACCGCCCTGCTGGAATATGTCTGCACCGCGTCATTGTCAATTGTCGCATACCCTTCGCAAGGAGACAGTTCGCCGCCTGCCGTCGAAGGTCGTTGCCGCCACCAATTGTTGTACGCTGCAAGGTAGAAGAGTTTCCGCCTTTGTTGAGCAAACAAAACCCTAGCGGGTTTCAATTTGGGCAATTGGCAATTTTAGGTATTATTACAAAATATGCTCATTCTTTATATTTATGTTAAATAACCCATATATTTGAAATTTGCAAAACTACCAAACTAGTTACTTACAGAAATGGCCCAAATCTATGAAAATCAACAAATGCTCTTAGTTGAATAATTACAGGGTTTGACCCCAGTTTATAATTGCGGGAAATGGATTATATTTTTATAAGTATATATTCTGGTCCAAGTTTTAGTAAATGGAGTTAAAACTTATGCAAATGGTTTGTTTAGGTTTCCCGCACCTTGGATAAACTCTTGGATAGGAAGTGAGACTCGATTTGACATTGAGATGCAATATTGACCTTTATGCTAACCTCCTACGGGTAAGTGATCTTAAACTCCATCGGTTTCCGTCTTAGGATTTGTTCGTAGATTGATTTCATTGGATGAAGTTGATTGATAAGCGTATCTATGATATATGAATATTAGGTACTTGAATGTTGGTGACTGAATTGGATAGTAAATATGGTGATTATAGGACTCGTCTATTTGAGGCAGTTGAGGTCACACGTGTACTAGAGCGAGTGTTGTTATTAGTGAGCATTGACTTGATACAGGTAAGTCTCCGGACTTACTTAGCTCGTATTCTACGTATTAGTTTTGATTCTTGTTTGGTGGTGTGTGTTTATTGTTTATGTTATAATAACTAAACCGGTAATAGGACAACCGACGTTATATGTTGATATTTGGCCCAAGCGTATGATAACGGACGGTGACCGCTTGTCCAATCTATAATGGGGCGACTGGGAGGCGCCTTGCGACCAGTCTAGCGGGTGATGCTGATAGGCGTCAAGTACAAACCCGGCATGGTGAAAGGGGACAAGGGCGAGGGATTATCGTGTCACACCATAAGTGGATTAGTAAGGGAATAACGTTCAATAAAGATAATGAACCGGACTCGCGTGTTTAAATCATGTTGTGTGTGATGATGCCCTATGTGTGTGTGTGCCAATACCATGATTCTAATGCTTTGAATGCTAGCTAACGGTTTTATACCGATATTGTGGTAGTTGCCTTGTGGGTTAGGGATGCGGCCGAGAGATCCGGAAGAGTGGGCAGCCGGGGTCTGTACATTTTAGGATGGGTTGGTTGGAGTTGTGTTTGAGTTTTGTTTATTATATCTCGTATTTTTGTAGGCCGCATGTATGGCTTTTGGTCTTTGGTTTTGTATCTTGGCTGGAGTCTTTAATTTGTTTGCTTTGGGTTTCATTCATTGCATAAAAATGTTTTTCGGTTTTGGCCTTTATTTCTGCCATGTTGCAAGATTTGGTGAAATTATTGTCAGACTAAGGGTCGGGACCCATTGTGAGGTCTCCGCTTGTGGCGCCCCGAGTCCCGCAGATTCGGGATGTCACATTTGAGAGACTAAGACACATAAAAGTGTTTAAATTAAGTTTTGTTCGTTCAAGTAGGAACTGTAGGATCGAGACTCGGAGTACGAACTAGTATAAACAAAAATAATTATATCCTAATAACATTTAAGATAAAGTGTAATATTATTTTATCATTTTAATTTGGGCTAATTAGCTTACTAGGCTTTGTTGAGTTCTTAGTTTAGTAAATAGGCTTTTAGTATTTTGCATTAGGTTAATGTACCCCTTTGATTATTTTAACCGTCAAACCCTACCTCCATCTTCTCTTTCTCTCTCCTCTCTTTTTTCCTTCTGCCGTTCCACCAGATCTGAAAAATCAGATTAGATCTACCTCCATTTTCTCGTGTAGTCGTCACTGTCGCAAGGTCCTCCTGTGCCTTCCGAGCGAGCCTGAGTGTTGTTCTTCTTCCCCAGTCGTCGTCATCAGCCTCAGCAGGAGCGGGCTCACGGGGCTCTGGTGCACTATCTTCCTCATATTTTTGATTTTCACTACCGATCCCGACAAAGAGCCCACCTTCAAAGTTATAAACAACGAGGTAATTAAGTTATGAGTGATGGAATGTGATTATGATTAAAATTAAGAGAGTAGAGGATGCTAAATTGGTAATGTTAATCTGCAGGGTATGCTTAAAGTGATGCCGCTGATGTCGGCGGAATAGTGTGGCAAGGAGATAGTGGAAAGTGGATGCCATGAGGACGCATACTTGAGGGTGCCATACTAGATAACTCCCTGCCTCTTTTTCCTTCGACAAAGAGAAGGGTGGATTTTTTCAAGCATGCAGCACCGGGACTCTCCATGACTTGGATCTTTGCATAGGTGGATTCCGTTTTGTCAATTTGGAATCTATATTATTGTCTATTTGTGAAGCTGAAAAAATTCTGGTATGTGAAAAAAAATACAATTTTGGTATGTAAAAATATATAATTCTTGTATGTGAAAATATATAATTCTGTTATGTGAAAAAATATAATTTTTGTATGTGAAAAAAATTCTGGTATGTGAAAAAATACAAATCTGGTATATGAAAAATACAATTCTGGTATGTGAAAAAAAATACAATTCTGGTATGTAAAAAATTCTAGTATGTGGAAAAATACAATACTGGTTTGTGAAAAAATACAATTCTGGTATGTGAAAAAATGTAATTCTAGTATGTGAAAAAAATACAATTCTGGTATGTGAAGAAATACAATTCTGGTATGTGAAAAAATACAATTCTGGTATGTGGAAAAAAAAATTCTGGTACGTGAAAATTTTTTGGTATGTAAAAAATTCTGGTATGTGATGAGAAATTTAGATATGTGAAAAATTCTGGTATGATATTCATACCAGAAAATAAAAAAAGAAAAAAAAGGGAAAAAAAACAAAAAAAAAACAAGCAAATAAAAAAACAGGTT
>BSUD01000003.1:105797541-105860304 GCA_033239045.1 Fagopyrum esculentum
AACAAAAAAAAAACAAGCAAATAAAAAAACAGGTTTAGTAACTTATGAGTTTCAAATTCGTGTTATTCTTTTTTTCTAAATATAGGGATTTTTTTTTAAATAAAGCGGTTAATTACTTTTACCTACCATTAAATGAAAGTGGTAAAAAAAATAAAGGGATACTTTTACTAAAAAAAAAACTAAAAAAGGCCTAGTAGACCAAATTCTTTCTTTTAATTTTATGGTTTAAGGATTTAAGTTGCACAATCAAGATAAAGTGTTATATTATTTTGTGCAAGTAGGATTGTAGGAATGAGTATGATACTCTTAATTCTTAAAACATAAAAATGTATATAATTTGAAATTTTAGTAATCATCGACAAGTTTTTTAATATAAACACAACTTTTGAATTGAATTTCGATTAAACTTGAAACTACAATGAAATTCTAATATAAATACATTTTGTTGATTAGGGTTTCCCCGTCGAATTCCCTATCTGGGATCCACATCGGGGATTCCCGTCGAATTCCCCATCGGGGTTCCCCCGATGGGTTCGGTTTTGGATCGGGGAGCGGGACGGATACCCCTATATTCATCCACATCCCTATCCCCAAGCGGCGAATCAAATTTTAACCCATCTCCGTCCCCGTCCCCGTTTAAAATCCACATCCCCATCCCCGTGACGGATAATACCCGCGAATTTTGGAAATCCCCTACCTATTTACAACCCTGTTAACAACCATGGAGTCATCTTCTTCATTTACCTCCAAGTGGCTAACCTCACCGGTGGGAGCAGTGAAAGGAAAATCTTATTTAATATGCTTGCCCCGCCATGTCGACATCCAAGCGGCTGTCATCACCACTTGTTGAACACCATTATCATGATTTCATCCTCCATTGGACATCTTAAAAGATCCAATGCCCTCTATGTAATGCTGAATGCTGAATTCACCTCATACTACTCCAACTTCAACCATATCTCCTCTCGATCCTTCTGTAAACTTTATTTTCCACCTCTTTTGTCATCACCACTTGTGGTTTGCATTCGATTTATAGAGTAAAAATGCTCGGGCATGTTTTGATATTGTGATTTGGATTATTCTTGTATTGGATTTGAGGAAGGGGCAAGGAAATACCTTATTACCCCATTTCGGTCAATTGACCATTGAATACGTTGTGCTCGTTGATTTGGATTTATTGAGTTATTTGTTTTGGATTATGAGTATTTGATTTGGATTATGAGTATTTCATATGGATTTTGAGTCATTGGATTTGGATTACGAGTTATTGATTATGATTTCGAGGTTTTAAGACAATTTTAATTTTGATGAGTTATTCGAGATGTTTACGAGTCATTGAGATTATATTGGGATGAACACTTTTGAAATGGTTTATGAGTATTCCTTTGAGATAATATCGGTTTGAAACCTTTTGAGTTAATTTGAGTTTTTCAAGACATGTTGATATGAGCTTTTGAGACTTATAATGATGAGATTTTAGATTCATGTTGATTATTTCCTTGAGTATTTCTAAAGATCGTGTGATGTCATATATGCTTATATTGATGTCTCGTTCATATATATTGCCCTGCTTATGTATTGATTTTGTTTATGTGGAAGACTAAGCTCACACAAGTGGGGATGGTTATGTTTATGGACATAATCAATTTAGGGGCATGGAGGTTAGGAACCCTAGTGAGAGTTATGTCGGTTGAGTTGGGATGATCATGTTTCGCAAGACTTGTTCCTAACTTTGATTTATATATTTTGGGTTGGTTTGCTTTTCTAAGCTCGGATTGCTGTTGACCATCATGTATGTATCGTTTTGTGGTTTGAACCCTTTTGTGGTTGACGTTATAAAACGTCTTTCGAATTATTATATTTTATTATAGGCAAGTCAAGACCGTTTATGTTATATTTATTTATATCTTATTCATTAAGTAAGCCTTTGGGGCCCTCGTCCGGGGCTCCTGACGTTGTGACGCCTATCCGTTTTGGGGGCGTTACAAGTTTTCTTATCCCACATCAGTTATCAAGTAAAATTGATATTTTGAGAACTTGTATAAATAGGGGGTTTGAAGATTAAACAAATCATATTTTTTCTTCGTCATTTGATTATGATAAAGTTTAATGTTTACTAATGTACTACCCGTGGCATGCACGTGATTTTGTAAATTATTTTTATATATAATTTATATTTAGTTATAAAAGTATTAAAGATAAATTACATATATAAAACATTATTAAATATCATTATAAACCTATATATTTTGTTATATCTAAGAAAAATTATAATATCAAATTACTTAATTATAAATTCAGTGTCACATAAGTACCAATTCGGATACACATAACATTGTTCATCTCCTTCTACATATATGTTATTATTCTATTTTTTTGGTTAAGCATATGAAGAAAACAAACTATAATTTGATTAATGGGATCAATTATTGGAGATGTACCGAAAAATATAGGTTAATCGTGAAGATAAGCTCGGACTTCTTTTTGTTAAATACGTATCTAAATAGGTGGATATATGCTAGAAGGATTTAAAGAAACAAAATCTTAACTAATTAATCTTATCCACCATTTTTTATGACTTACAAAATGGAATAAATCCATAGGAAGATTTTGAGATGATAACCTAAGATGAGATTAGTTTAAAAAAATATATAGATACACATTTTAAAAAAAAATATTTGATTAGATATAATAATATGTTGTTGCTTATATATAAAATTCATTTATAATTGTCTCGATGAAAGTTATAATTATTCATTAATTTTGATAAAAAAAATATTGGCCAAACAATTAGATGATATATATATAGATAGGTAAAAAAAATGGATATAACGTTCTGTAACACCCAAAGTTCTGGAAACTCGAAGCGCTACGGGCTAGGACTGCAAAACTGGGTCCCGACCCTCAGAGTAGCAACAACACAACGGATCTTATAACAAGGCATAGACAAATGAAAACCAAAATTTATAAATAAAACCAAAGGTTTAAACAAAAGGAAAACATAAAAGAGTCACAATCGAGTTCAAAACAAAAGGGAAAGCAACAACATAACATAAACCCGATCCCGTCCTATAATGTACGGGAAGCCCGGTTGACCACACCATCCGGATCACTCAGCAGCATCCTGAGCCTGCGGAACATCTACAACGACGGTATAAACCGTTAGCTAACATTCTAGATACTAGCAAGAACGTAAAGACACAAACACACATAAGGGAAATAAAACACATAGCATGCTTGTACACAACCGGTTATTACCTTTAATTAAGTTATCCATTACTAATTCAACTTCTTTTGTCACACGAGAATGTAATATCCGGAATTTTTATTCCGTTATTCCCGTAGCTTACCGGTTTCCGATCCCTTGATTTCACATAAAATGATAAGTTTAGCCCAAACCCTAATTTAGAACATGACTTGTCGTTGACAAGGTCATGACATCCTAATGACAAGTCATGACGAGACCGTGACAAACTCGTGACAAGGCCATGCATGGGCGTGACGAGTCCATGACAAGGATTGACAAGGGGATGGCTACACCGCTTGTGCTCAGCCTTACTTCAGCCCGGGATCTGCGTCGGCCCAGCTGCCTGAGGAGCCCAGCAGCACGCCAGCAGCAACAGCAGCACGCCATCAACGCCAGCCCAACAGCGCCAGCTTCTCAGCCCAGCGTGCACAGCATTCCAGCCCGCCCAGACAGCTTCAGCACTCGCCTGATCCATTTGCTCTCAGCCCAGGTGGAAGACGGACCTTGCTGCCAACCCTCACAGCCCAGGAACAGGCCAGAATAGATGCAAGTCGTCCTAGTCAGCAGCAGTTACAGAAAATTAGAAGTTACCTTATACGTTTTATCCTCTTGCCTTCTTCTGCAGCCGTTTATACACACTATTTCTCTCCCTGATTTCCGTCCAGATTCAGCTTCGAAAACTCCTCCCTTCTGTACGAGAGTGTGCTTCATACGCTGCTGAACACGCTTGTCCCCTCACCCTTCAACCTCCTGGTGCCGCAAGCAACTGCTTCCCTCCGTACGCTGAACAGTCGACGACCTATAGGCAAGCTGGTGAGCCATCTATCCTCTTCTCGCGTCTGCTCCAGCTCCCAGCCTTCTTATTTCCTTGCTGTTTACAGACCAACGAGGGGGCGCTGCTGTTTTGACATCGGTCCTGAAGTGCGTAGAGCCGAATCACTTACTGTCCCTCTCAACCCTTTCGTGTTCAGCCGGGTAAGGATCTCGCTGCATCTTCGTCTCCTACTGTCATCCCCTCACTAATAAAATCTATATCTCTCACCGTCCTTCTTGTACTGGACTATTTCCCAACTATGCAGTAGCGAGATAGGCTGCAGTCATCACTTAGATCACCAATAAAACGAGCCAAGACTCACACCAGTCCGGTAAGAGATCCATTGCCTTTACTCCTGTTTATGACATAGGTGTAACTTATGTATATGTACTTTGGGACTTTCCTAAGATTAGAACCTAGAATGGATGAAATGAGAAAATATAGATTAGTAGGTTCGGTGAGAGTCGAATTAGAAACCTATAGAAAGGTTGGACTGCTGTAAAAAAATGAGCAATAGGAATAAGAGTGAAGAACACTTGTTTTAATCTCAGTTTATAAATGAGAAATGAGTACTATTGTAGATCAATGTTAGAGAGTTAGGTTGAAGATCCACCGTTGAAATTTTAATAGATAATAGGTGGATATATGTAGTTTACTATATTAAAATTTGAGAAGAAATGAACGGTCGGATTAGAAGTTATAAGCTTCCAAAGTGGGGTAGTTAAGCAGTTTTTGCAAACATTGAAATTTTGGTTAAGTATAGAAAATGTAAGTGTTGTAGCCAACTTTGAGAATTTTTATAAAAATGATGGATGAACAGTTTTGAGAAATTCTTGCTCTTAAGGGTAGATGGAACATCATAGATGATTTAGAGAATTATTTCGGAATTTTTATAAGCTTTTACGAATTTCATATTTGAAGCCGAAGTTGGACCTTTACGATCTTTCGGAAAATAGGAAATAGGTAAAGTGCTAGTTTGTAACCAAACTAAACTTTAGGAGTTAGAATATGACTTCATAGTCTCAAATAAGAGTTTAGACAAGAATTGTGGAAATTCTGGGAGTTTCGGGACTAAGGGTAAAATAGTCATTTTACCATAAATTAGTAATGTAATCAGTTCTGTCCTATTACGATCTTCTTTCTTAGAAGTCTTAGACTTCTAATTATATTGGAGGGTGCTAATGCACTTATCTCCTTTGGCAGGCAACTGAGTTGCTACAGTTACAGAGCGAGTTTGGTTTACAGAGAATCGAGATTTATAACAGGTAAGTCCTTTGGGCTTACTTAGCTGACTTCTGAATATGAGCATGAATGATGATAGTGGTGTGTGATTGAGATGTTTAGAGTTATAGGTTGTGATAGATATTTACCGACCTATACTTGGCCTAAGAGTAACGGGCGGTGGCATTCTGCTCAATTAGCTTGAGGGCGCTGGGGGTTTCTTTAGGGACTAGTCCACACTCGGTTTGTAGTGATGCTACCGGCAGAGGTAAGCTAGACCTACACCCAGTTGGATAAGGAACGGAGGCGAGAACTGTTAAGAGTTCTCGTGCCACAACTGTAAAATTGAATAAGCTGAATCACCTAAGTAATAGATAATAAACGGTTGTGTGCCAGCATGATGTTTGTTTATGTTATTCTGCGTGTGTTTGTGCTGTTATTATTCTACTTATATTTGGATAGTTAGCTAAAAGTTGTTATGTTGTGTAGACGTACCACAGGTTAGAGAAGATGCCGAGTGATCCGGATGGTAGTGGTCAGCCGGGGTGTCATACTTTTAGGACGTGTTGCAGTTTCTTTATTTGTGGGATTTCCAGTTGGACCTTGGTTCCTTTTCTTTTTATCCTTTGTTGTTATCTTATGTTTTCTGGCTGTTGGTTACTCTGGTCACATTCATAATGTTGTTAAAACTTATTTTATGATTTCCGGTTTTTCCTTATCTGTGCCTTGTTGTAAGATCTTGTTAAGTTGTTGTCAAACTAAGGTTGGGACCCATTGTGAGGTCCTAGCCAGTAACTCCCCGAGTTGTAAAATTTGGAGTGTTACAACATGGTATCAGAGCTCTAGGTTAGCAACAATGGCACTTGAAATCTTCTAAAAAGGTCATATAAGTAAATAAACAGAACTCGAAAGGGGTCTGAGTTTTCCAAAGAAGATGTTGGTTTTAAAATGCATGCATAGTCGGGTTGGGATAGAAAGTACGGATGACCACCACTACCTCCGCGGATCTCGGTATTCTTAGTATTATTATTATAGACCTTTACTGCTTATGATAGATTAGTTAGATTATAACTGTAGTTGTTACCTTTCGTGCAGATGGCACGTACTAGGGCTACACCAGCGACTGGCCGAGGTAGGGGTCGTCCCCCCTTCCCCCAGTTAGACAGGATCGAGCTGATAGGACCCCTGCTGTTAGAGGGCGTGGTCGTGGGGGTAGACCTCCACTAGGGAGAGGTCGAGGACGAGTTCCTCGAGAGGATCCACCTGCAGCAAGCATACCAGAGGCTGCTGTGGAAGAGGTAGCTGAGAGTGTAGGTCCCGAGGTCAAGCATGAGACCGCCGCTAGGTCTGGAGCGCAGGGAGCACGTTCGACTGAGTCGGGACGTTTTTCTATTGGAGCATCTGAGTATAGAAAGTACAGAGCATACGTCGAGCGTATGGAGGAGGCTGCCAGAGTTGAGAGGCTTACCCAGGTACCGCCAGTGGTACCGGCCCGGTCAGTTCAGGTGACATAGGGGGTGTCTCAAGTGCCGGCTGTACCTGAGAGGAGAGTAAATGCTGATAGAGCGCCTGCTGGGTCTAGAGCACTGAGACCGGATGAGTGGTTGAAGGCTTTCAACTCTCAGAAGGTTCCCTCATTCAGTGGAGAAATAGGGCTAGAGGTTGAGCACTGGATAGGGAAGATAGAGACTGCTTTAGAGGCGATACGTTGCCCCGAGGATCGACAGGTGGACTTGGTGCAGACCTGTTTCACAGAGGATGCTCATTCATGGTGGCGGACCATCGTAGCCGAGTCACCAGTTGGGAGCAGATGAGGAACATTGTTAGGGACAGGTACTGTCCTGTCTCGCCGAGGAGGGAGAGATTCCAGGATTTCATTGAGGCGGGATTTGAGGATATCCCGATTGCTGCTGCCATAAAGAAGTTTACGAAGGAGTTGACCCTACTTGGACCAGCTGCACCTCCAGAAGAGCAGCATGTTTACCTTTTCTCCAGGAGATTGAGAGAGAGTACCCGATCAAATCTGGCAGGATTCCGCCGTGAGACTTTGTCTGACTATCAGGATAGGGCCTCTGCTTATGAGAGAGATAGGCCAGCTTCGAGGAAAGCAATTCGGTCTAGTGGGCCGGATAAGCGGCAAAAGACAGGACATGCTGGTAGCAGTGCAGTAGTAGCAGGTCACAGTCGAGGACAGACTCAGGGGAGGCCCAGCTACCACCCTACAATTCAGACTTCCGGTAGAGATCGACAGTGCTTTAACTGTGGTAGCCGCGATCACATTAAGACAGATTGCCAAAGACCACCTACTACTTGCTTCACTTGTGGGAAGCCGGGACACAGGGCTACTTTCTGTCGTCAGGGTAGAGCTCCTTCACAGCAGGGATCTTCTCCTGCAGGTGCTGAAAGGAGTGGACAGAGACCTCCTCAGTACCGAGCACCGAGTCAGTAGTAGCAACCGTACCGGGCTCCAGGACATCCTGCTTCATACAGTACTGCATAGGGATCATGTCGTGGCAGGGGACGTAGTAGTACCACTGACACCAGAGGAGGACCATCGAGAGTATTCGAGCTGAGGAGCACTGAGCAGCCTGCAGCACCCGCGACCACTTGTACTATTTGGATCCATGACTTACCTATGCGAGTTTTATTTGATACGGGTGCTACACACTCCTTTATATCAGATGCATGCGTAGATAGGTTGTCCTTAGCTACAGTAGAGGGTGTACCTTTTGTGGTTGGGTTACCAAATGGGGGTAAGGTTAGAGGATCCCGAGAGATTAATGACTGCCCTATTCATCTGGGAGGCCGGATTTGGTTGGTAAATTTTCTAGTCATGCCTTTAGCACATGAGGACGTGATATTGTGGATAGATTGGATGACTAGACATGAAGCAGTCCTAGACATTGGTAGGAGAACTGTGACTGTCGCCACTGAGGAGGGTCACAGAGTGATATTCCGAGGTTGGGACCTCGGAAAGTCCGGTACAGTTATCAGTGCAGTGAGAGCAGCGAGACTGATAGCACAGGGTTGCGAGGCCTTCTCGTGTTATGCCATGAAGGAGCGCAAGAGCCTGACTATAGAGGAGATACCAGTTGTATGCGAGTTTGCAGAGGTATTCAGTGACGACCTGCCAGGGCTACCTCCACAGAGGAGTGTTGATTTTAGCATTGAGTTAGAGCCGGGCACGAGACCGATCTCGAAGGCCTCGTACCGTATGGCACCGATAGAGCTGCTTGAGCTGAAGAAGCAGTTAGAGGAGTTAGCAGAGAAGGGCTTCATACGCCCTAGTGTTTCTCCCTGGGGAGCACCAGTATTATTTGTGAGGAAGAAGGATGGATCGATGAGGCTGTGCATTGATTACCGGGAGTTGAACAAGGTCACCATCAAGAATAAGTATCCACTTCCTCGCATAGATGATCTACTAGACCAGCTGCATGGAGCGTCAGTGTTCTCAAGGATAGACTTGAGATCGGGTTATCACCAGCTGAGAGTGAGAGACCAGGACATACCTAAGACGGCATTCCGGACTAGGTATGGCAACTATGAGTTTGTACTGATGCCATTCGGGCTCACTAATGCGCCAACAGTCTTTATGGAGTTGATGAATGGGATTTTCATCGACTTTTTAGACCAGTTTGTAGTGGTCTTCATTGACGACATCCTAGTTTACTCTAGGAGTCGAGAGGAGCATGCCGGACACTTGAGGACAGTATTACAGATTCTACAGGATAGCCAGCTATATGCTAAGCTATCCAAGTGTGAGTTCTGAATGTCAGAGGTGGCTTTCCTAGGCCATGTAGTGACTGCTGAGGGGATTAAGGTCGACCCGGCGAAGATTGAGTCAGTGTCTTCTTGGCAACCTCCGAAGAATGTTAAGGAGGTTCGCAGCTTTCTTGGATTGGCAGGTTATTACCGCCGGTTTGTGGAAGGGTTTTCCCTGATTGCCCGACCACTTACTTGTCTTCTGAGGAAGACTACTCGGTTCGTCTGGTCCGAGCCGTGTCAGCAGAGTTTCGAGGAGCTGAAGAGGAGATTGATGTCTGCTCTGATTTTAGCACAGCCTAAGGGTACAGAGGATTTTGTAGTGTACAGTGACGCATCCAAACTGGGCTTGGGGTGTGTCTTGATGCAGAGGGGTAAGGTCATAGCATATGCGTCTCGACAGCTGAAGACGTATGAGGAGAACTACCCTACCCATGACCTAGAGTTAGCTGCAGTGGTACATGCTCTTAAGATCTGGCGTCACTATCTCTATGGGGCGACCTGTCAGATCTTCACAGACCATAAGAGTCTGAAGTACATATTCACTCAGTGGGAGTTGAATAACCGCCAGAGGCGGTGGCTAGAGTTGATCAAGGATTTGGATCTTGAGATTCTCTACCACCCCAGGAAGGCGAATGTAGTTGCTGACGCTTTGAGTCGGAAGACGCCTCGGGAGAAGGCGATAGCCCGGTTGACAGTACAACCACAGTTACAGAGAGACTTAGCTTGGTTGGAGGTAGAGATCCAGTTCCCCGATACAGCTCATCAGTTAGCCACCTTAGAGTTACTTCCTGATCTGTTGAGTGAGATCCGACAGAAGCAGGAGACATGTCCGACTTTGACCCGGATCCGAGACCGGATGTCACGAGATGAGGCACCTCAGTTCACTATTGGTGCCGATGGAGTGATGAGACGTCAGGACCGTATCTGTGTGCCATCAGACAGTGAGTTGAGACAGAGGATACTAGGTGAGGCTCATGCTACCCCCTACTCAGTACATCCAGGAGCGAGTAAGATGTATAAGGATGTGAGACGTTCCTTCTGGTGGGGTGGTTTGAAGCCTGATGTGGCTCGGTATGTAGCCTAGTGCGCGACCTATCAGCAGGTCAAGATTGAGCATCGCAGGTCCGGAGGAGAGCTCCACCCACTTCCAGTACCACATTGGAAGTGGGAGGATACATCTATCGATTTTGTTACAGGGTTGAGGCTCAGCAGAGGTTTTGATGCTATTAGGGTAGTTGTAGACCGTCTGACGAAGACCGCACGTTTCATTCCGATTAAGGAAACGTGGCCGGTAAGTCGTCTAGTTGAGGAGTTCACCAGTCACATTGTGAGGTTTCATGGAGTACCGAGGACGATCGTCTCCGACAAAGATGGACGTTTTACCTCGAGATTTTGGCAGCAGGTACATACTGCTTTGGGGACGAGCCTCCACTTTACCACTGCTTATCACCCACAAACAGACGGTCAGTCTGAGAGGACCATTCAGACCTTAGAGGACATGTTGCGGGCGTGTGTACTAGATTGGGGGCAGGTATGGCCAGATCATCTCCCACTGGTAGAGTTTTCATATAATAACAGCTGGCACGCGTCTATTGGGATGGCACCTTATGAGGCTTTGTACAGGCGGAGATGTCGTACACCGCTGTGTTGGGAGGAGCCTAGCAAGGCTGATGGGGTAGTACCAGACCAGATACAGGACGACATCGCCCGGATTGCCTTAGTCCGGGAGCGGATGTTAGCAGCTCAGAGTCGTCAGAAATCCTACGCCGATAAACGGCGTCGACCTTTGGAGTTTAGAGTAGGTGCACAGGTGTGGTTGAGAGTGTAACCGACGAGAGGAGTCCGGCGTTTCGGCATCAAGGGGAAGCTGAGTCCCTGATATGTCGGTCCATTTGAGATCTTAGAGAGAGTCGGAGAGGTTGCCTACCGATTAGCACTGCCACCGAGATTGGAGGGAGTCCATCCAGTTTTTCATGTATCTCAGCTGAGAGAGTACATACCGGATCCTAGACACGTCATCAGTCATGAGCATCTGATAGTCGAGCCAGACCACACTTTTGTGGAGTACCCAGTAGCCGTCCTAGAGCATAGTACTAGGCGCCTGCGTTCTAAGGAGATACCGATGTTGAGGATCCAGTGGTCTAGACAAGGAGCTGATGAGGCTACCTGGGAGACAGAGGAGAGTATTAGACGTAACTATCCTGAGTTCTTTGCGGAGTTAGCCGCTACCTCAGTACAGACGGGTTAGTACTGAGACAATACTTTATATGATTTCTGTGATTATATGTTTAAATGAGTGTTATGTTTACGTGATTAATAGCATGAGTAGTTGCATACCGACGGGAAGATTGTTTGGGTAGATACCTTATTCTAAGTTTCGGGACGAAACTTATTTTAAGGGGGTACCGATGTAATATCCGGAATTTTTATTCCGTTATTCCCGTAGATTACCGGTTTCCGATCCCTTGATTTCACATAAAATGATAAGTTTAGCCCAAACCCTAATTTAGAACATGACTTGTCGTTGACAAGGTCATGACATCCTAATGACGAGTCATGATGAGACCGTGACAAACTCGTGACAAGGCCATGCATGGGCGTGACGAGTCCATGACAAGGATTGACAAGGGGATGGCTACACCGCTTGTGCTCAGCCTTACTTCAGCCCGGGATCTGCGTCGGCCCAGCTGCCTGAGGAGCCCAACAGCACGTTAGCAGCAGCAGCAGCACGCCATCAACGCCAGCCCAACAGCGCCAACTTCTCAGCCCAGCGTGCACAGCATTCTAGCCCGCCCAGACAGCTTCAACACTCGCCTGATCCATTTGCTCTCAGCCCAGGTGGAAGACGGACCTTGCTGCCAACCCTCACAACCCATGAATAGGCCAGAATAGATGCAAGTCGTCCTAGTCAGCAGCAGTTACAGAAAATTAGAAGTTACCTTATACGTTTTATCCTCTTGCCTTCTTCTGCAGCCTTTTATACACGCTATTTCTCTCCCTGATTTCCATCCAGATTCAGCTTCGAAAACTCCTCCCTTCTGTACGAGAGTGTGCTTCATACGCTGCTGAACACGCTTGTCCCCTCACCCTTCAACCTCCTGGCGCCGCAAGCAACTACTTCCCTCCGTACGCTGAACAGTCGACGACCTATAGGCAAGGTGAGCCATCTATCCTCTTCTCGCGTCTGCTCCCGCTCCTAGCCTTCTTATTTCCTTGCTGTTTACAAACCAACGAGGGGGCGCTGCTGTTTTGACATCGGTCCTGAAGTGCGTAGAACCGACTCACTTACTGTCCCTCTCGACCCTTTCGTGTTCATCCGGGTAAGGATCTCGCCGCACCTTCGTCTCCTATTGTCATCCCCTCACTAATAAAATCTATATCTCTCACCGTCCTTCTTGTACTGGACTGTTTCCCAACTATGCAGTAGCGAGATAGGCTACAGTCATCACTTGGATCACCAATAAAACGAGCCAAGATTCACATCAGTCCGGTAAGAGATCCATTGCCCTTACTCCTGTTTATGACATAGGTGTAACTTATGTATATGTACTTTGGGACTTTCCTAAGATTAGAACCTAGAATGGATGAAATGAGAAAATATAGATTAGTAGGTTCGGTGAGAGTCGAATTAGAAACCTATAGAAAGGTTGGACTGCTGTAAAAAAATGATCAATAGGAATAAGAGTGAAGAACACTTTTTTTAATCTCAGTTTATAAATGAGAAATGAGTACTATTGTAGATCAATGTTAGAGAGTTAGGTTGAAGATCCACCGTTGAAATTTTATTAGATAATAGGTGGATATATGTAGTTTACTATATTAAAATTTGAGAAGAACTGAACGGTCGGATTAGAAGTTATAAGCTTCCAAAGTGGGGTAGTTAAGCAGTTTTTGCAAACATTGAAATTTTGGTTAAGTATAGAAAATGTAAGTGTTGTAGCCAACTTTGAGAATTTTTATAAAAATGATGGATGAACAGTTTTGAGAAATTCTTGCTCTTAAGGGTAGATGGAACATCATAGATGATTTAGAGAATTATTTCGGAATTTTTATAAGCTTTTACGAATTTCATATTTAAAGCCGAAGTTGGACCTTTACGATCTTTCGGAAAATAGGAAATAGGTAAAGTGCTAGTTTGTAACCAAACTAAACTTTAGGAGTAGAATATGACTTTATAGTCTCAAATAAGAGTTTAGACAAGAATTGTGGAAATTCTGGGAGTTTCGGGACTAAGGGTAAAATAGTCATTTTACCATAAATTAGTACTGTAATCAGTTCTGTCCTATTACGATCTTCTTTCTTAGAAGTCTTAGACTTCTAATTACGTTGGAGGGTGCTAATGCACTTATCTCCTTTGGCAGGCAACTGAGTTGCTACAGTTACAGAGCGAGTTTGGTTTACAGAGAATCGAGATTTATAACAGGTAAGTCCTTTGGGCTTACTTAGCTGACTTCTGAATATGAGCATGAATGATGATAGTGGTGTGTGATTGAGGTTGTGATAGATATTTACCGACCTATACTTGGCCAAAGAGTAACGGGCGGTGGCATTCTGCTCAGTTAGCTTGAGGGCGCTGGGGGTTTCTTTAGGGACTAGTCCACACTCGGTTTGTAGTGATGCTACCGGCGGAGGTAAGCTAGACCTACACCCAGGTGGATAAGGAACGGAGGCGAGAATTGTTAAGAGTTCTCGTGCCACAACTGTAAAATTGAATAAGCTAAATCACCTAAGTAATAGATAATAAACGGTTGTGTGCCAGCATGATGTTTGTTTATGTTATTCTGCGTGTGTTTGTGCTGTTATTATTCTACTTATATTTGGATAGTTAGCTAACAGTTGTTATGTTGAGTAGACGTACCACAGGTTAGAGCAGATGCCGAGTGATCCGGATGGTAGTGGTCAGCCGGGGTGTCATACTTTTAGGACGTGTTGCAGTTTCTTTATTTGTGGGATTTCCAGTTGGACCTTGGTTCCTTTTCTTTTTATCCTTTGTTGTTATCTTATGTTTTCCGGCTGTTGGTTACTCTGATCACATTCATAATGTTGTTAAAACTTATTTTATGATTTCCGGTTTTTCCTTATCTGTGCCTTGTTGTAAGATCTTGTTAAGTTATTGTCAAACTAAGGTTGGGACCCATTGTGAGGTCCTAGCCAGTAACTCCCCGAGTTGTAAAATTTGGGGTGTTACAGAGAATCTCCCGAAACTCACCTCCGCTTCCGTCTACCAATAGGAATAGATCAGTACTATCCGTTACCTACGAGTCTGGGTTGCAAGAGCACATTCTAGTCTCTTGAAGAACTAGGCAAGTGGTCACCGCCCGGTTATCATACACTTGGGCCTGATAAGGTTATAAAAGTGAATCCTATTCCGGTTATCCGTTATAAACATGAATAACAACACAAACAAGCCAAAACACTCAAGCCAATACGCGGAATGAAACTAAGTAAGTCCAAGGGACTTACCTCACTCGAAGGCAACTCAAAGCTCAACAAACAACTCAGAGACGGCTTAGTTTCCCTTAGGAAAGGAGCAAGGAAAGCCTGTTTCACACATGCATCACGGATCAGGAACGAAATGTTGGAGATTTGGGCTAAGTCTTCATTGTAACCGTTGAGCTTGTCTTGAGACAAGGTGCAATGAGTTGTTCACATGTGTGTCACTATGGTCCGGGTTGCGGGAGGCAAGCCAAGTGACCGGCACTAAGAACAACTAGTATTACAAGGGGAGTCGAATCAAAGCAAGGTGATTCACGACAAGGTCAACTTGTGCTAGCTTTTAGAAGGCCGACGTTTGGGGCTTTTTAGCCACATTTTATCGGACACCTTTGGTTCTTAGGCCTTATATTGGCTAAAGAATATGTGGTTAAATATTGGGAGCAATCCAAGCTCAAATACTTAGTGAATGTCAATGAAGCAGCTAGTGAGCTTCTTTAGGAGCTACACTAGCTTGAGCTAAGATATTGAGTATTTGTGGATTTTGGAGCTTACCCTAGCTATATTAAAGTGAATGAAGCTCATTGAAAGTGTTTGAACCAAGAAAATTAAGCTAGCTCTAAGCTAGCTCCGAGGAACGGTTTTGGGCTCCCTATCTGGGCCTCGGGCTTTCTAGGGCTACAAGGCCCATCTTCCAAGTAACTTCCATAACCGATTTTAACCGCTTTAAACTCCCCAAAACCGTGGCCCCCTTTTCCTATAAAAGGGAGAGCCATTTGCACTTGATTTCACATTCGTTTTTACAACAATAAAGCTTTTAGTTCCATTGTTTTGACATTGGATAGGCCTTCTTATAAGCTTGTTTGCAAAACTCGAAAGACCAGTATAGTTCCTTTGTATTGACAAAGGATAGGCATCCATATTAGTTTGGTTTTGTATTAACAAAACCTAGGAATACCCTTTCTACAAAGTAAGACAAGTAACTCTCTTACTTAGTCTTTGTAACGTGTAACGTTTTATCCCACTAAGGTATTTGGATATTCCCGGTGTAGGGGGGAATACACTTAGAAGGAAAATTCATTTATGAATGACTCATTACATTATCCAAGTCAATGGTTTTAACATATAACAACCGGTTTATAAGGCGTGCAATTGAACTTAACTTCTATTAGAGTTTTGTCTACTCCTTTTCGAAGACTACAAACTCTTTGTTGAGTTTTGTCTACTCCTTTGGAGATTACTAACTCTTGGTTGAGTTTTGTCTACTACTTTAGAGACTACAATCTCTTGATTGGGTTTTGTCTACTTCTTTGTGGAGATTACAAACTCTTGGTTGTGTTTTGTCTACTCCTTTGTGGAGATTACAAACCCATGGTTATTAACTTGTTTTTAGTTCAAGATAATTATATTAATTTAATTGGCAATTGGAAGAACCGTCTACTCACATAAGTGAGACTACGGCCCTTTGGTCTAAAACCGGACACCGAAAATCCAACATGAAACGGTTGCTAGAATTCTATAACTTCTAGTCTCAATGATCTCTAAGAGATCTCCACAAACTAAGGGTTCAACCCTAGTCTTACAGCATACTCAGGGGTCAAGGAATAACCATAGGAAACAAGGAAGGAACGAGGAAGAGAAGGAAGGAAGCAGCTCACCAAAGACGGGAGCTACTAGAGAGGAAACCGCAGGGGCGGTTGGACAGGCGCAGGGGCGGCACAACAGAGGCGCGGGGACGGTTTTCAGCGCAGAAGCGCTATCGACTCCTTCAATAGCAAGGAACGTAGCAAAGGCCAAAGCTTGCTCTTCTCAACACACAACCATGTTACAACTCAACCAAGGGAGCATGTGAACATCAAAGGATTATCAACGGAACGCTCCACAAGAATCAAGGATCAAACTTGATTCTTGGAGAAGAAGAAAAGAGAAAACAAAGAGGGGAAACGAAACAGAAGAGAAGCAAGGTGCAACAAAACATGAATATGATGAAGAACAAGGGAGGGAGAACATACACGTTCAACAAGAACACAGGGGCAAGGCTGCAACACTCTAGGGTTGAAGAAAACATAAGCAAGAAACGGGGAAAAGAAGAAAAGATGGGAATATATAGGGACGGGTTGGAAAGATAAAAAGGAAGGACGTCTATGGTTAGAAAGAAGATAAGGAAACCGACCCATAAGATAGAAGATCGGATATTCTATCTATGGAAGGACGATAAAACGAACGAAAACAGACCGGGCGCGATCTATAGCGCATCCGCAGGGGCGGATCACCTCAGAGGTGGCCCATTGTCACCGGGGGGGGCGGTGACGGACACCAAGGCTACTGGGGAGGCCACCTTCACCATGGGGGCGGTGAAGGTCAAAATTGGGATCTTACATCAAATCCCCCTAAAAAGAAGTTTCGTCCCGAAACTTGCAAAAACCGAACGATCACATAGAAATTCACAGAACTGAACAGAACTCATATATTCCCACTCGGGGCACGTAACTCAAAACGTCACAAAAAGCGTACGCAACGCAACAAAGGAAAAACTAAAACAAAACGACTATGCTAAAGGTGTAACCAACTCAGCGTAGATAGTTCCTCTAGATACTATCCTCTGTCTCCCATGTCGCCTCATCAGCTCCTCGCATCGACCACTGAATCTTCATCATTGGTATGTCCTTCGAACGCAAGCGTCTCGTACTACACTCTAAGACGGCCACCGGGTGCTCAACAAACGTGTGGTCTGGATCGATCACTAGATCCTCGTGACTGACGATGTGTCTCAGGTCCGGTATATACTCCCGTAGATGAGACACATGGATGAGTGGGTGAACACCCTCGAGTCTCGGTGGCAAAGCAAGTCTGTATGCTGCCTCTCCAACTCGCTCAAGAATCTCAAATGGTCCGACATATCTGGGGCTCAACTTCCCCTTGACACCGAAACGTCTGACGCCTCGTGTCGGGGATACTCTCAACCAAACCTGAGTTCCAACTCTGAACTCCAGAGACCCACGCCTCTTATCTGCATAAGACTTCTGTCGACTCTATGTTGCCAACATCCGCTCGCGGATCACTGCTACTCGATCCATGTCATCCTGTATCTGCTCAGGTGCTACTCGCTAGCACTACTCGGCTCATCCCAACACAACGGTGTACGACCTCTCTGTCCGTATAGAGCCTCATAAGTAGCCATCCTGATCGATGCGTGCCAACTGTTGTTATACGAGAACTCCACTAAGGAAAGGTGATCTGGCCACACCTGTCCCCCAGTCTAACACGCAGGCTCGCAACATGTCCTCCAGAGTTTAGATGGTCCGCTCGGACTGACCATCGGTCTGAGGATGATAAGTAGTCGTGAATGGTAGACTCGTACCTAGGGCAACATGCACCTCCTGCCAAAACCTCGAAGTGAACCGTCCGTCTCTGTCCGAGACTATAGTCCTAGGTACTCCGTGAAGTCTCACTATATGTCTGGTGAACTCCTCTGCTAACCGACTCACCGGCCACGTTTCCTTGATCGGAATGAAACGTGCGGTCTTCGTCAAACGATCTACTATCACCCAGATAGCATCAAAACCTCGACTCGTTCCCAAACCGGTAACGAAATCCATAGAGATATCCTCCCACTTCCACTGAGGAACAGGAAGTGGGTGTAGCTCACCTCTTCGTCTATGATGCTCGATCTTGACTTGCTGACAAGTCGCACATTGAGCTACATATCTTGTGATGTCTGGCTTCAGACCTCTCCACCAGAAAGAGTTTATGATGTCATGATACATCTTACTCGCACCAGGGTGCACTGAGTAAGGTGAAGAATGAGCTTCCTGAAGGATCCTATGTCTCAACTTTCAATCTGAAGGCACACAAACACGCTCCTAACGTCTCAAGATCGCTTCAGCACCAACTACGAACTGTGGTACCTCTCCTCGAGACCTTCGGACTTGGATCTATGTCAAAGCTTGGCAAGTCTCCTACTTCTGTCGGATTTCGGCCAACATATCAGGTACTATCTCCAAGGTGGACAACTGGCTGTCGGAATCCGGGAAGTGGATATCCATCTCTAGCCATGCCAAATCTCGTTGTAACTATGGTTGAGCTGTCAGCCTAGGATCCCCATCTCCCGGGGAGTCTTCCTACTAAGGGCATCTGCTACCACATTAGCCTTCTCCAGGTGGTATAAGATCTCAAGATCGAAGTCCTTGATCAACTCCAAACATCTCCTCTGACAGTTATTCAACTCCCGCTGAGTGAATATGTACTTCAGACTCTTATGGTCTATGAATATCTGGCACATAGCTCCGTACAGATAATGTCTCCAAATCTTCAAAGCATGAACCACATCAGCAAAATCAAGGTCATGGGTAGGGTAATTCTCCTCGTACGTCTTCAACTGTCTAGACGCGTAAGCAATCACCTTACCCTTCTGCATCAGAACACATCCCATGCCCAGCTTGGATGCGTCGCTGTAAACCACAAAGTCCTCAATGCCCTCTGGGTGAGCTAGGATAGGAGCAGAGGGAAGCCTCTTCTTCGGCTCCTCAAAGCTCTACAAGGACGGCTCGGACCATACGAACCTCGTAGACTTCCTCAGCAAGGAAGTGAGTGGTCGGGCAATAACTGAAAAACCCTCAACAAAACGCCGGTAGTAGCCCTCCAATCCTATGAAGCTGCGTACCTCCTTGACGTTCTTAGGTGGAGGCCATGAAGCTACTGACTCAATCTTCGCCGGATCTACCTTGATCCCTTCAGCCGAAACAATATGACCCAGGAATGGTACCTCGGGCATCCAAAACTCGCACTTAGAGAGCTTGGCATAGAGCTCTCTATCTTGTAAGACTTGAAGAACGACCCTCAAGTGTCCAGCATGCTCTTCTCTACTGCGAGAGTAAATCAGAGTGTCGTTTATGAAGACAACTACAAACTGGTCTAGGAAGTCGATGAAGATGTTGTTCATCAACTCCATGAAGACTGCGGGCGCATTCGTAAGCCCGAATGGCATCACTACAAACTCGTAGTGTCCATATCTGGTCCGAAATGCCGTCTTGGCTATGTCCAAAACTGCTCGATGTCGATCCATCCAATCCATACCCATAATAACTTCTTCATGTACTAAGTACATGACGAAGAAGTCAGCTGGTCAATCGCGACCTCTCAATCTATTAGGGCAATCACAAACCTCTTGTGTACCTCAAATCTTACCCCCATCGGGTAATCCTATTAAGAAGGGTCTACCTTCGACAGTAACTAAGGCCAATCTATCTACACATGCATCAGATATAAAAGAATACGTAGCACCAGTATCGAAAAAAACTCTGACAGGAAAACCATTAATATGAATGGTACATGTGGTTGTTGGCGCTATCGGCTCTACAACATTCCTCAACTCATACAGTCTGGCTGATGCATCTCTGGTGTCTACAAATCCACTAACACGCCCTCTACCTCTCCCTTGTCCCGGAGTGGAACCTTGAGGAGCAGTAGAACCAGAAACTCTCTGCTGTTGCTGTTGATATTGAGATCTTTGCCCTCCTCCAGCAACACTGGCATGTTAAGAACCCTGTTGGGATAACGTCTTGCCTTGGCGGCAAAAAGGCAACTTTGTGTCCGGGCTTGCCACAAGAAAAGAAAGTCACTGTTGGCTTCTTGCAATCAGCTTAGATGTGTCCTACACCTCCGCAGTTATGACACTGCCGCCCTCTGTCAGAACTCTGCTGGAAACCAGAATATTCCGGCATCTGACTACGCCCAAATCCAGCTGCTCCAGCTCCAGCACTGGCCGATCCAGTCTTTTGTCTCTTCTCAGGACCTCATGTCTGAGAAGCTCTCTGCTGACCCGGTCGGTCTCTCTCATAAGCAGAAGCTCTATCCTGATAGTCCGTCAAGGAATCACAACGGAAACCAGCAAGATAGGAGCGTGTCGACTCCCTCAACCTCCGAGAGAAAAGGTAAACATGTTGATCCTCCGGTGGTGCAGACGGCCCCAGTAAAGACAACTCATCTTGAAACTTGCTGATGATCTCAACAATAGGCAAATCCTCGAATCCAGCCTCGAGAAAATCCTAAAGACGGTCCCTCCTCATAGCTGCAGGGCAGTAACGATCCTTGGTCACCGTCTTCATCTGCTCATAACTGGTGACCTTACTGCGAACTGTCCTCCGCCAAGAATGAGCCTGATCCTTCAACAACGTCTGTGCTATGTTGGCTCGACGTCCCTTTGGGAAACCGATTGCCTCCATAGCAAAATCCAACTACCCTAGCCACTGCTCCACCTCTAATCTTGTCTTTCCCATGAAGTTGGGAACCTTCAGTTGGTCAAAAGCCTTCAATCAACTATCGGGCTTCGGCTCCTTCGCCTCAGCCGGCGCTCTAACAACCTCAGCAGCTCTAACAGGTGGGGCAACAACCTGCGTAACTCTCTGCGAAACCTCAGCTGATCTCGCGGAAATTGGCGGCATTGGTGCTAGTCCTCCGGTCCTGATAGCTTCCTCAACCCTCTGCACGTAGTCGCGATATGAGGAAGCTCCTATGCACATTCGACCGGACTTTGTCGATGGCGCTCTCTATGTTCCAGACCTAGCAGCGGTCTCGTTCCCAGCCTCAGGAACAACACTCTCAACAACTTCTTCAACGATCGCCTCAGCGATAGGCGGATCAACAACTGGGGCTGGGCCCCGACCTCTAGCTAGTGGAGATCTTCTTGCACGTCCTCGTCTACGAACGGTAGGTGGAAGTGGTGGTCAACTCCTTCCTCGCCCTATAGCAGCGGTAGCTCTAGTGCGTGCCATCTGCTATAAGGATAGATTTATAAGACTATATATAGATATAAGGCCACACTACAACTAAAGTAGAACTCCAAGAAAAAGCACATATAAAGGCCAACATATAAGAAACTTCAATACTGAGATCCGCGGAGGTAGTGGTGATCGCCCGTACATCTATCCCAGACCGACAAGTTTAAAAACAAAAACCCCCTTTTGAAAACGTTAGACCCCTTGCGGGTTCTATTTATTTATCCATCCGACCTTTAGAAGATTTCGAGTGTCATTGTTGCCAACCTGCTCCGATAACATATTGTAACACCCCAAGTTCTGGGAACTCGAAGCGCTACGGGCTAGGACCGCACAATGGGTCCCGACCCTCAGAGTAGCAACAACACAATGGATCTTATAACAAGGCACAGACAAATGAAAACCAAAACTCAAAAATAAAACCAAAGGTTTAAACAAAAGAAAAACATAAAAGACTCGCAGCCAAATTCAAATCAAAAGGGAAAGCAACAACATAACATAAACCCGATCCCGTCCTATAATATACGGGAACCCCGGCTGACCACACCATCCGGATCACTCAACAGCATCCTAAACCTGCGGAACATCTACAACGACGGTATAAACCGTTAGCTAACATTCTAGAACTAGCAAGAACGTAAAGACACAAACACACATAAGGGAAATAAAACACATAGCATGCTTGCACACAACCGGTTACTATTTTGTTACACGAGAATCTCTCGAAACTCACCTCCGCTTCCGTCTACCAATAGGAATAAATCAGTATTATCCGTTACCTACGGGCTTGGGTTGCAAGAGCACATTCTAGTCTCTGAAGAACTAGACAACTGGTCACTGCCCGATTATCATACACTTGGGCCAGTTAAGGTTATAAAGGTGAATCCTATTCCGGTTATCCGTTATAAACATGAATAACAACACAAACAAGCCAAAGCACTCAAGCCAATACGTAGAATAAAGCTAAGTAAGTCCAAGGGACTTAGCTCACTCGAAGGTAACTCAAAGCTCAACAAACAACTCAGAGACGGCTCAATTTCCCTCATGAAAGGAGCAAGGAAAGCCTGTTTCACACAAGTATCACGGATCAGGAACGAAACAGTTGCTAGAAGTCTATAACATCTAGTCTCAATGATCTCTAAGAGATCACCACAAGCTAAGGGCTCAACCCTAGTCTTACAACATACTCAGGGGTCAAGGAATAACCATAGGAAACAAGGAAGGAACGAGGAAAGGAAGGAAGGAAGCAGCTCACCAAATACGGGAGCTACTACAAAGGAAACCGTAGGGGCGGTTGGACAGGCGCAGGGGCGGCAACACGCAGGAGCGGCACAACAGAGGCGCGGGGGCGGTTTTCAGCGTAGAAGCGATGTCGACTCCTTCGACAACAAGGAACATAGCAAAGGCCAAAGCTTTCTCTTCTCAACACACAACCACGTTACAACTCAACCAAGGGAGCCTGTGAACACCAAAGGATTATCAACGGAACGCTCCACAAGAATCAAGGATCAAACTTGATTCTTGGAGAAGAAGAAAAGAGAAAATGAAGAGGGAAAACGAAACAGAAGGGAACCAAGGTGCAACAACACATGAACGTGAGCAAGAACAAGGGAGGGAGAACTTACACGTTCAGCAAGAACACAGGGGCAAGGCTGCAGCACTCTAGGGTTGAAGAAGATGTAAGCAAGAAACGGGGAAAAGAAGAAAAGATGGGAATATAGAGGGACGGGCTGGAAAGATAAAAAGGAAGGACGTTTAGGGTTAGAAAAAAGATAAGAAAATCGGCCCATAAGATAGAAGATCGGATATTCTATCTATAGAAGGAAGATAAAACGAACGAAAATAGATTGAGCCCGATCTGTAGCGCATCCGCAGGGGCGGATCGCCTCAGCCACAGGGACGGTGACGGACACCAAGGCCGCGGGGGCGGTGACGGACACCAAGGCCGCTGGGGCGGCCACCTTCACCGCGGGGGCGGTGAAGGTCAAAACTGGGATCTTACACGTTCCACAAATAAATATCTTTATATAGTCAATTTGTTTTTGTTATATTAAGAGAATTTAATTCTCGACATCGCACGAGTTCAAATAAACAACCATAAATTTGCACTATTATTAGTTTTCGGATAGTAACAATTTTTAAAAAAACGAAATATATAAATTTTGATGATAAAAAAACTCGATTAAGATTTACGAATGTTAAAAGAATTTTGAAAATCAAAATTGCTGATTCCAAGTTGTAATATATCTTTTAAGTACATTTAACTTAGTCATCTAATCATCCATTAATATATATAAACATGTAATTTATAAGAGATTTAAAAGTAATTGTTAATACCTGTATATAAATTAAAAAGAATTACATTTGTCATTATTTTTTTGGTTTTTTTTGATAAGGGATTATATATTGAAATAGTTTGAGCTTTTATTTGAGACCTTAAATACGAATGATGTTAGATTTGCTTTCCCTTTCTAAATACTATTTTCTTATTCACCTTTTTCAAACATAATATCGAACTAATTTAGAAGCATAAAAACATAATAAAATTAAGATCATAATAACTTCATTTAAAAAAATATAATGTCTAGAGAAATATTTAGGTAGTCAAAATGAGTCACTTTTTTGGATGATGTTATTAATTAAAATAATTTGGTAGACATGACTAATATATATATTTTGTGTACGACATTTCATATATTTAGTAAAATAAAAATTTGTTACATTGTACAATATAACATTAGATAACATTTAGATTTTTGAATTTTTGTAAATTAAATAAATAAAAACGTTTAGAGTTTTAGATTTTGTCTGAAATTATTCATTTAAAAATCTAAATTTGAATTTGCTAAACAATTAGTTTCGAAAGAATAATTAAAATATATAGATTTAAATTTTAGGTTTTGTTTTGAACTAACTATTAAAAAAAGTTTTAGCTTTTCAAATTTGTTTAAATCTACTGTTTGAAAATTAGATTTCCAATATGTCTATAAATCAACTACTTAAACAATTGAATTTTGGAAAATGTTTTAAATCGATCATTATAAAAGATTTATAATGACAAAATATATATTTGCATTTGTTTAGATTTAAATGTTTAAAAATTATTTCGAATTTTGAAGTTTTTAAAAAATATAAAATATGAGATTAAGTATAATACATGCTCATGATTTTCCGTTAGTAGTGTATTTGAGGTAGCACCGAAAACATGCCCAATTTTCATTTTTATTGGGTTGTATATTTGTCGGTTGCATAAACATTTCCCATATAGACTAGGATAATTACAAACTGATAGTGTTTTTTGAGGTGAGGATGAGAAGGGAAAAATAACCATATTTTTTTGAAAACAGAAAGCCGAATGGTATTTTCATAAGGCTAGTCAAGATACGATCTTTGAAAATGATATCACACAACACCAAACTAATCAAGCACTCAATAGTAATTACAGTGACAAAATCAAGATACAACACAACGTCTCATTACACTACACTAATCTCTACGACTCGTATTTTCATAATGCGAGGTCACTAACTGCGGGTCCTTCCTCTTTTGCAAAAACCTTTGCAACGGCTTCTTCAACGAAAATTCTGATGAAGAAGACGAACCCGACGATGTACTACACAACTTCGAAATTGGAGAGATCAGTAACTCATACGACAACATCGTCAATGGATAATTATATCTCCCTTGAGCCATTTGCTTACTCGTCTCCCATATAATCGCTCTTGCTTACGAATTTTCCGAAAACAAATTTCAATTCATTGAAAACCCTAATACATGATAAATTGATTTCGATTAATATTGATAGAATATTGGAATTACCTGAATCTCGGTGACATCACATGCACAAATTCAATTATAGTAGAAATCAAGGAGGAATAGTAGAAGAAGGATTTAACCCAATGTTATTGTTTTTCTCTGAACACATTATGATATATGTTTATATAGGCTAGTCGAGAATGAGGGCGTAACAAAATTTAAAGAAAGAATTTGGCTTACCTGATTCTTTTTTGTTTTTGCTAAAGAAATTATACCCCATTTTTTTTTTACCACTTTCATTTAATGGTAGGTAAAACTAATTAACCCTTCTATTTATAAAAAATGTTTGTTATTTGTTATTTAAGTGTAAGTTTTAATTTTTAAAAACTGAATTTGTTTTTTTAATTTTCTTTGATTAATTTTTTCTCTCTCTCTTTTTTTTTTGGAATGGAAATTTTTCACATACCGAAATTTTCACATACCTGAATTTCCACATACCGGAATTTCCAATACCGGAATTTTCCATACCGGAATTTCCAATACCGGAATTTCACATACCGGAATTTCACATACCGGAATTTCACATACCAAAATATTTCACATACCGGAATTATCACATACCGGAATTTCACATACCGGAATTTCACATACCGGAATTTTCACATACCGAAATTTTAACATACCGGAATTTCAGATACCAAGTTATCATACTGGAAGTTATCATATCATACCGGAAGTTATCATATCATACCGGACGTTATCATATCTTACCGGAAGTTATCATGCCAGAAGTTATCATATCATATCGGAAGTTGCCATACCGAAATTTATTTTTTTATTTTTTCTATTTTTTTGTCATTTTTATTTTCTTTATTTATTTATTTATTTTTTGGAATGCATACCGGAGTTTCACATACCGAAGTTTCACATACCGGAAGTTCACATACCGGAAGTTCGCATACCGGAGCTTCACATACCGGAAGTTATCATACCGGAAGTTATCATACCGAAAGTTATCATATAATACCGGAAGTTATCATATAATACCGGAAGTTATCATACCGGAAGTTATACCAAACAAACTGATTTTATGTCATAGTTTAGAATTAAGAATTACATACCGGAGAATTACATACCGGAAGTTATAAAAATGGTATGAGCAAAAACGCAACGTTGTAAATTCACCAGTGTAGACATCATTGGCATCCGGTATGAACTTCCTGTATAAAAAAATATCGGTATGAACTTCGGTATGAAAAATTTTCGTTATGAACATCCGGTATGAACTTCCGGTATGAACTTCCGGTATGAACTTCCGGTATGAACTTCCGGTATGAACTTCCGGTATGAACTTTCGGTATGAACTTCCGGCATGAACTTCCGGTATAAAATATTTCGGTATGAACTTCCGATATGAAAAACTTCATTTTGAACTTCCGGTATGATCTTTCGGTATGAACTTCCGGTATGAACTTCCGGTATAAAGAATTTCGGTATGAACTTCCGGTATGAACTTCCGGTATGAACTTTCGGTATGAACTTCCGGTATAAAAAGTTTCGGTATGAACTTCCGGTATGAAAAATTTCGTCATGAACTTCCGGTATGAACTTTCGGTATGAACTTTCGGTATGAACTTCCGGTATGAACTTCCGGTATAAAAAATTTCGGTATGAACTTCCGGTATGAACTTCCAGCATAAAAAGTTTCGGTATGAACTTCCGGTATAAAAAATTTCGGTAAGAACTTCTAGTATGAAAATTTTCGTTATGAACTTCCGGTATGTAAAATGTCTGGTATGTAAATGTCCGGTATGTAAATGTCCGGTATGTAAAATGTCAGATGTAGATGTCCGGGATGTTAATGTCCGGTATGTAAATGTACAGTATGAAAATAGAAAATAAAAAGGGAAATAAAATAAAGTAAATAAAAAACAAATTCAGTAATTAAAATCAAAATTTACATAATAAATATCAAATATTCTTTTTTTTTTTTAGTTTTACCTTACCATTAAATGAAAGTGGTAAAAAAAATATGGGGTATATTTACTAAATAGAAAACTAGAAAATGTCTAGTAAACCAAATTGTTTCTTTATTAGCCCAAATTTAAATAAGAAAAACAGAAAAACGTGTGAAAGAAGATTTATTTAAAATAAAAAATATTTATTTTTAGATATTAGATTATATATGGTCTGATCTAAACATTAGGTAGTTAATGATATTTTAGTTGAGAATAATTTATGAATCTTGTTAACAAAATCGTGGCTTCATTTTTAAACATATCTCTTTTGATGAAAATTTTAAAAATAGTTAGTAAATTAATTAGGTTAGGTAACGGTCTTTTTAACAAAATCATGACTTAATTTTGGATGATTTCACATATGCTTTTAATTTTGGAAGATTGATTTTAGTTTTGGAACACATTCGATATTACTTTTTAATTTTGAAAGATTTTAGGGAATAAAAAAATTATATCTTAAAAATATATATTAAAAAATTATATTCAATTGGTTTAGATATGATCCGTTGGAAAAACATATTTACACTAAAAATTAAAAAAAATGTAAAGATTGTACACATTTTAATTATAATTTTTTATATTAATATCCAGCCAAATTTACAAAAAAAAATAAAATTTGAATTTTAAAAACAAAAATAACATAATATATTACATGGGTATATATGTACAATATTGTACACATCTATATTACTTACTAAAACTAAGGACACTAAGGCCACGTGTCAAGCAACGAGGTATGCCACCTCAGCTTTTTTGTAAAATATTTACTAAACTAGTGTATTACCCGCACTTTGTGCGGGTTCAGTTTTAATAAATATTTAATACTTAGAAATTTATATGCATATTTTTGTAAAATAAAATTTCAAAAAATGAAATTATAATCAATATTATGATTTTTAATCCTCATTTAATTATTTATCTATTCTAATTAATTATATTTTAAATTGATTTGTTAAGATATGCTTGTTGCTAAAAAAAATTCATAAAAGTTTAAAAACTATTTTTTATAAAAAATATTTATTTAAATATTTTTTAAAGAATTTAAAAATCAATTTTCAATTTATATTAACATTTAAAAATCACTTTTTAAAATAATTTTTTAGACTTCGAGAAATCTGGCGTTGACACGTGGCAATAGAGGCTTCTTATTTAATAGATATATAAGATTGCCATTTTAATTAATCTTTAAAGTAATTAGTAAACTGATATTGTTATTAACTGTTTTAATTATAATTTTATAAGTATCCTAACCACCATAATTTATATTAAAAAAATTAAATTAATTAAAATTTCTTTTTATTAAAATCCCTAAATGTTAGGGGAAAATTGATTCAAATTTATAACTACCACAATTTATAAAAAAAAAAGTATTTTCATATTGTTTAATAGATATTGATACGTAAATTTTCTGAATTTTCAAAATTCAGAATTTCAGATTGCAAATAACAAATCTAAATTTTTTTAAAAGTATAATTATAAATTTTAAAAGGAAATCTGATTGAAATTAGGATTGAATTGAATACAAATATTTCAGCCTTTTATATATTTTTTCTTTGTCACATGGTTACAAATAATTAGTTAGTTTATTTTTTAAATTATTATTAAAATATGATCTGAAAAAGAAGTAGATTATGACAAAATGATTTATAATTTTACAAATTTAATATTATCTATTATTATGTTTTTAAAATTATTTGTATTAGCAATTTGATTTTATAATCTAGATATTTCATAGAAATAAATAAAGTTGTTTATTTTGAAGAGATACTTGGTTTTGAAGATTTTAGAGTATTCCGAAGACATGTAAAATTCCGAAGACACTACAATGAGTTCAAATTTTTTTAAAATTTATTTTCTGATTTTTATTATTTTATAATGAATTTTTAATGTAATATTTTAAGAATGGCTATAGAGAGGAAACATATGAAACCATGAGGGTACCAAAAGGAATTTTGAAACTTAGTGGATACCAAGAGGAAAAGTCCAAACCTTGAGGGCACCAAGAGGAAAAACTCTTTTAATTTTTAGTCTTTCGTTACTTGATCTAACCAAATTTGCACACGTAATGAATTAACATTAGTTACATAAATAAAAATATGCGATATATTATGTCGGATCTTATTCAAGATAATATACAATGTAGTGTACTTGGAGGTTTATAAACATTGTAGTGTACACATAGATTTTGTGAAATATGTTTCTCTTCACATTGTATCACTTTCGTCTTTTTAATCAAATTATTTACTATAAGTGACGATGTAAATTCATACTCTTTTTTTGGTGGTGTGATTGATGCGTCATGGAACAACTAGAAAATTATATATATTTTTAAAATGAATATTACCACCAACTATGAAATTATAAGTATCTCAAAGTTTTAACTTATGGATGGTAGAAGGACATATCCCAAAAAACTACGTAGCTCCAAAAACACCATTCGGAAATTAAAAAAAATCCTTCACATAATCCGAAATGGTAAAAAATACAAGGGCACCATCCGGAATTTTTCAAAATTTTAATAGTTCTATGAATATACTTTTTTTTTTTACTATCATTGATATTAATCATTTAAAAAAATTAGAACAAACCCGTGCAGGGCACATGTAATACACTAGTTTTAATGAAAATATTGTTTATAAATTATGGTGGTTAGAAATTTGAATCAATTTCCCCGTAACATTTGGGGATTTTAATAAAAAGAAATTTAATAAATTTAAATTTTTTAATATAAATTCTGGTGGTTAGAATCTTGCGCAAGGATCTATTATAAAAATTATATTTAAAATAATTATTAATAATAATAATTTACTAATTACTTTAGAAATTAATAAAATTGACAATTTAGTAAATATTTTACAAAAAAAGCTGAGGTTGCATCCCTCGTTGTTTGACATGTGACATTAGTATCCTTAGTTTTAGTAAGGCCATGTTAATCAAAGCACCTCTATTTTAAGATCTTGGATACCTTTTTTATTTTTTCCCCACTCAAGCATCTCATAAAATTCTACCCATTTTATCAAAGCATTCCTATCAAAAAATATTTCATATACTTTATTAGATTATTTTTACTCTAAATTGCATATATACTCTCATCAATTTGTATTTTTATATAATCTAAAATATAAACTATAAATGATGTAATTACATTCATCTACCTACAACTTTTTTTTCCAGAAATCCTAATTTAATATTTAAAATAAAAATAATACTCATATTTATACATTTGAAATATGTAAGAAATACAATACAAACATACTTGATTAATTTAGAAATCCTAATTTAATATTTAATATAAACATATTTTTTTACTTAAATCAACATTTATAAAATACAATACACAACCAATCACACATAATTAAAAAACAACACGTAAAAAAATACTTAAATCGAAATATGAAAGACACTATTCAACCCAATACATAATCAAATAACAATAATAAAAATCTTAAGTAGACCTAAATATATAATTAAAAATACAAAAATATTTTTAATACCATATATTGAAAGAAATTAATACAAACATACTACTTAAAAAGAATTTAGAAATACAATACACAACCCATTACACATAAATTTATTTTATTATAAAATAAATTAAAAATATAGAATATAGGCGTCTATATAGATAAAAATAAAATATAAATAATGATATAATTTTTTTTATTTTATTATTATGTATTAAATAATAATAGCATTTTTAATGATTTATTTATCAACTAGGTATTGCCAATCACATGATGACAAGTAATACTTCTTTTCATTTCTTTTTAAAATTTTGTTCAAGCATCTTAAAACTGAAGATGCTCCATGGAGCATTCCAAATTGAAGTTCTTGAACACTTTTGATTATTATAATATATATATATATATATATATATATATATATATATATATATATATATATATATATATATATATATATATATATATATATATATATATCAAGAACCTTAAAATTTCAACCGATAAACATAACCTAAGTAATATAGATTCATATTAGATTATATATGGTACGTGTGTCTTTGACCTATTGAAAATTTGGAATGTGGGACGTTGACCTACTGATATCTATTTGACATAATACGTATCTACTCGACATAATATTTTTTCCGTAGTGTCATATTATTGTTATTTAGTTTACCAATGTTAAATATGTATCTATTCGCTATAATGTCCTTTCATTGTCTTTAATCTTTTTCTCATTATTATGTTTTAAAAAATATTTATAATCTACAATTTTTTTCGTTCGTTCATATTTTTATGAATTTTCTATCCCACATTGGTTATCATCTAAAACTGACAATTATTTTTTATTTTATTTGTATCGGATTAATATTATAAATTACTACAGTGTTGTAGTATTCAATGAAATTGTTGGTAACATAGTTTAAGATACATATATTTCATACTTAATTTGATATTAGTGAAGATTTGTTACACATTTTATTAACATTTTATTACTTATGAATCAATATTATCAATCGATCATAATTGAATTTGCACTTATATCAATTCCAATTTCGCTATTTCCGAAAACCAAACTTTCTCGCAAATGCTCATTGTAATAACCGAAAATTTTAAACTTCCGATAAACCGAATTTAACCGAATTCCTATACGTCAATCTTAAATAAATGATTAAATAAACAATTAAAACGAGTTTTTAGTTCTATCATTTTATGTGACCTTAAGTCACATAAAATGATGAAACTTTACAACCGGAAATAGTTTACGCACCTTAATAAAATAATAATAATAATTTATATAATAATAATAATAATTTATATAATCCGGGATATAATTCCGTATTATATAAATTCCCGCACCTAACCAGAAATCCGGGCGAGTAACGAGTTCCTATTCCGTTCTAAGGGGAGAGCAGGCCGGTTGGCCCACTATCAAGCCCAAGCATCCTATCAGTTGGCCCAACAGCTTTCCACTAATCCTAAACCTAAATTAGTTTAACGCTAACCTAATTGTTTTACGTCCTAACCTAATCGACGACTACCCCTCCTCCTCACAACCCAAACCGCAGCCTTCGTCTACTTCGAAACCGGCACAGGCGACACGCTGTTCCTGCAGAAGGAGCGAGACAGTAGAACTCACCTCAGTTCGAACACCGCAGCAGCGCCACCGCTCTTCGGACTCATGTTAGCATGAAATATTGTGAGATTTTAGGCACGTTTTATAATCGTATTTGATTCATATTGATAGTCTTTGATTAAGCTTTGTGCATATATGAGCTAGTATTGCCTATATTGTCGATATGGATGTCTACACGAGTTCTATGTTGATTATAGGTGATTTGGAGCTATTTCCGAACGAAATCGAGCAAAGGGAAGTTGAGTTGATGTACCTCTAGATTAAGGACACCTTTTGGAAGCAATTTGGAGTATTAGATTGAGGAATGCACGAATGAAGGCAAGAATCACGGTTTTACCCTAGATTACGGCCGTGGATTGTGATGCAGAATTCGATGTTCATTCCAGGGGATATTACGGCCGTGGAAGTTACCCGTGTTTGTTTCCACGCCTCAGAATTACGGTCGTGGAATCTTCCACGACCGTGATCTTGGCGAATCCTTTCGCCACGTTTCGAAGCCATGATCTTTTGAAGATCGGGCCGGGCCGACATTTTGCCCTGCATTATAAAAAGGACGGATGAAGCAAGATTCCGTCACCTCGCTACCTAGCTTACGACCTTCCAACCCTAAGTTTAGCGGCAAAAACGCAAGCTTAGGAACGCACAAACCCTCATTCTTGGAGGTGATTTTGGGGGAGATCTCATTGAAGATCAAAGTTCGGAATTGAAGAATTGCGGCTAGCGATCTTTGTGTTTGTGAAAGATCGAAGTTCTTGGAGGATTTTGCAAGAAGATCTCTCTTCTTGCTTAGGTTTGATTTAGGATCGGATTGACATCCCGTTTCCTTTCTTTCCTAAGACTGTGATTGTTTATTTGATTTGAATCTTTTGATAAACACTTGTTCTTGATTGTGATTCTGAGATTTGTTTGAAGATTATTGAAAGTTCTTGAAAGTTTCCATCTTTTATCCTTTAAATCTTGAGTTGATATCAAATGACTGTTATTGGCTAAAAACCCTTAACAATTCTAAGGTGAAGGGTTGATAGTTGTGGCCTAGATGATGATAGATCGATCGCAAACAGATTAGACCCTGAGAGTTAGAGAATTGTCGCCGATAACCCTAAATTACGGGCTGTTCTTGAGTTCCACGACCGTGGAATCTCAAGATCCAACCGTAATTTCCCTGAGTTTACGAGCTTGCTTTTACCTTAATCCAAAGTTAAAGATTTGCTTTAGCTTAGTCTAGACTTGTCTTTTCTAGGTGGTAGTGAAGCCTCAACAACCTCTACCTCGATTGTGAGCCTCAACAACCTCAATCGGATAAGTTAGTTTTGACCTTTAGATTATAGGTTTGGGTATTTGACACTAATCCTTGTCTTTGATTCCTTCTTATATTGAGCCTCAACAACCTGTATAAGGAGTATCTCTTAGGTGAGCTACATAAGGTTTTTGGAACCTCAACAGTACGATTACCTTACATTAAGTATACCTTTGCATATCTCTACTCTGTCTTTATATCATTAGTATATCTTGAATCTGTTGCCACAACTGAATACCCGGATCTTTAGGATTGTTGTTTTCCCAATATTTGCAAAACTCTCATACTTATTGCTTGATAACCTGAAATCGAATTTGTTCCCACCCAAATCCCTGTGTTCGATACTCTGGAATTCTTGCTTAGCTACCTCGATCCGTACACTGCGGGTTCGCTGCTTGATTCTAGTTTTATAAATTTAAAGCTTATTTGCACACACCTCTAGGGGCGAACAAGTTTTTGGCGCCGTTGCCGGGGATTTGGTTTCGGCCGAATCCGGTTGCCGGTTGTCAAGCTTGGGAGCTTGCTCTTGTTATTTGATATCCTTTTCTTGAGTGTTCTTGCAGGTTTGTGTTCTTAGGTACATATGAGTTTTTGAGGCTCTACTAGCTAAGTATGGCTCCATACGATCCAATATGGGTAGCGAAGCATACGGCTAGAGCAGACCATTATGAATAGTTGGTAGAGAAATACGCCTTCTATTGGTTTGACAGCGAAAGAGAACGTGAACAAACCATTGAATATGAATTTGCAAAATGGGAAAAGCTGCACTACCCAAAGAAGGTTAAGAAGAAACGTCCCAAAGATGCGGAACACTCGAAACTTGAAGAATTGAAGAAGGAACTTGATATGATCGAAGAAAAATTGAAAGCCTTTAAGGAAGAACTCCAAGTCTCGAGGAATGCTCCTATCAAACCCAAAGTTCCTCTAGAACCTCTTGAAGTTCCCATTGAAGAAGAGGAAGAAGTGGAACACCTAGACCAAATTGCTAATATTGTGGTCGAGATTGAAGAAGAGCCAGTTGTGCTTGAAGAAGAGGAAGAAGTGGTGAACCTTGGCCAAATTACTGAAATTGTGGCCAAGGTTGAAGAAGATCCAGCTGAGTTGGGAGATATTTCATGTGTGGATCATCATGCCAACATGAAACTTGTCCCAAGCCTTGAAGAACTTTACAAGGTACATTCTCTTACTTCTTTTGAAATTCCTATTAAAATTTCTGATTTTTTCAGGAATGCACCGGAGAGTTGGAGGTCTCTTCCAAAAGAACCTCCTAAGGTGAAAATGAAGCCTCCATTGAAATTGCTGGAAGAAGATACTCCTTGGACTACAAGGAGTGGAGTTAGCAAGCACTTCACCGTTAAGGCGAAGAAGTGTCTTTTGTCCAAGTATGGGGTCATTCACATGACGAAGACCATACATCATCCCCAAACTGGAGATGGGGAAGCTAGGAGGATTCTCGAGAAACTGATTTCTCGATCTAGGAAAGGATGGGATGGAAGACCGAATTATGTCCCATTAAAGCATAGGAAAGCTAGGAGGATTCCGGTGAGAATCAAACCGTACAAGCTTGTACGTGGGAGATCTTACCACTTGCCGGTGAAATTAGGAACCGAAGATTTCTTGGAGGAGTTTAATGATGGATTTGAAGAGCAATCCAAGATGTTCAAGGTGCATTGAGTCATCTATGGACATTGGTCTAGCTACGGACCTTAAACAAAGCGCTTCTTGGGAGGCAACCCAAGGTATTGCATTTTCGTTTTTGTTTTCGATTCATAGTTTAGTTTAGAATAGACGTTTCGGTTTTATTTTGCCTCGATTCCTTCCGGTATGTTCGTGTTTTTGGTTGTAGGATCGATGGAAAAGGAGAAAGGAGGGATAATGTCGAAGAGAAGTGACGAAATTTGGACTTTGAAGCTTTACAGAGAGTTCCACGGTCTAAATTACGGTCGTCATTGCTACAGTGGCCGTAATTCTCAAAGGCCTGTGAAAAATCACCAAAATTACGGGTCCGTACATTTCCACGGCCGTGGAATGCCCCGACAGACCGTGATTTTTGAAATTTTGCCTGCGAGTATAAAAGCCACACTTCACCACAAAAACACCACAAAAACCCCCAATTTCCACGCCCTAAACACCGAAATCGCACAGCTCATCCCAAATCTTCGTTCTCTAATCGTTTTTAACGATTCTTCTTCCTAAACTGAAGTAAATCCAACCAAGAACAAGATCCAAGCAACAAATCGCGTGGAAAACGATCAACAAACCCGCATTTTGGATTTCTCAATCCGAAAAAGAGGTTTTTGCTCTCTTCTTGATTCTAGTCGTTTTTGTTCGTTTTTGTTAGAGATTATTAGGAAGAACTGATTGAGATTGGAAGAAATTAGATTAGGACTGCTTGTTGTGGAGTTTGATTGCTGATTTGCTGAGAATTGAGAATTACTGTGTCGAATCACGGTCTGCATAGGTTCCACGGCCGTGGTTTTGGGAAGAACAGACCGTAATTTTCAACAGAATGGATTTTGTGAGGAGAGTTTCGGGAAGGATTAAGGAAAAGAAAGGAGAGCAGAATAAGAAGAGAAAGGGTAACCCTTCCACATCTAGGGCACCACCACCCTCATCTCCCTCACCTTCACCTCCATCTTCACCTCCATCCTCACCACCTCACCCTAGCATCCCGATCATACACGAAAACCACCAAGCTGCATTTGAGAGGATCGAGAAGAGGGCAGTAATTGGCCCTAGATACTTGTTGTTGGAGGATCTACATCCTCTCAACATTGTAGATGACCTCACATGGCTCTTGGATAGAGCCGGTTTACTTGTCTTCATGAACATTCGTGAAGACGCTTATGAGGAGATCACCCGAGAGGTTGTGACGTCTTTTGAGCACAGCCATGTTGATAGGACTGTCTCCTTCCGTCTCATGAACAGAGACTACCAGTTGAGCATTGTCGAGTTCGGGACCATCTTTGGGTTCCATGAGACCTACAACGGTCGACTCCCTAGGAACGTGTCCGCTAAGGACTTTTGGGAGGATGTGGCTATGATCTATGCCGACGAGGACCGTTGGCATCCAGCTGATACCAAGGCCAAATTGATGTACCATTTGGCCTTGAAGATAGCTCACCATGTTCTTTCGGAGTGTCTCTTTCCTAGGACGGAGACGCCCCAAAAGATTAAGACGGATGAGCTATTCCTTCTCTACGCTATGTTTCATGGATGCCGCGCCGATTGTGCTACCCTTTTGGCGGCAACTATGAGCAAATTGAAGAACAAATCAAGAGGGAACATTGGATATGGTGGGATAGTGACCCACATAGCTAGGACTTTTGGAGTGGACTTCTCGGCTTGCACACGTATACCGGCAGTTCCATTAGGGCTACACGCTTTCATGGTTAGGGGACTCATCTTCCCCACACATAGAGGCCCGCCTTATGCGGGTATGCCCTGGGAGAGTAGGACAGGCAGGGGTATTGAGTGGCTGCCGGAGTATTCCATTGTGGCGGGACGCCACAACTGGAAGGAGACGTTCGCTGCGATGCATGCGAACAGGCTTGTAGCTCCCCCTTACGTTCCACCGCCGGTTGTAGATGAGGAGGATATGGGAGAGCCGTATGAGAGTGGTGGAGGAGCAGAGCAGGAGTTCGGCTCGTTTCCGGATCAGCCGGATCAGCAGGATGTACCTAGACGCTCTCCGCGTCCGGCTAGAGCTCCAGGCTCGTCATCTCGCCGCGCTAGCGTGAGCGAGAGGCCCACGTGGATGACTACACCTCCCACCTGGTACGAGACACCCCCTCCTTGGTCCACGACGCAGCCAGCAGCACCACCACCACCACCACCACAGCCAGCACCAGCAGATGCTCCCGGATGGTATGATCGCGCTCCGGGATGGTATGAGAGGATGCCGGAGTGGGCTACCGGACTTTCAGAGAGAGTCGGAGCATTAGAGATCCGGGCAGACGCGAGAGATGGACGTTTGGACGACCTCGACCACATGATGAGGGACGTCTACCGCCAGCAGTTTGGGCGGTACTATGACCCGAGTTTCTCTCCATTCCCGCCTCCGCCGGCACCACAGTGATTGATGACCGGACAACTCGTTTTTAGACATTCCCGCCACCATTTGTGAGTTTCTTTTTCCTTTCTTTCTTTTGTTCTTTCTTGTGAACATTAGGGACAATGTTCGTCCTAAGTATGGGGTGGGATGTACTAAATGTTTGTAATAACTCTACTCTATATGTTGCTTCTATTACGAGACTATCTTTGCATGTTCATCATATGTTACACGTTTCATTCTTGCATTGCATGAAAAAGAACTTTAAAAACCCATAAAAATTGAAAATTTTTGAAAAATTTGATGCTTCTAATGAATTGAGATGAATTCTATGATAAACACTACTTGTGAATTAAGTTGATAACAATTGCATGCTTGAAAGGATAGTAATTCGAAAAGAAATTGAATGAATAAATTTTACCTCTTTTGCAAGTTTTATAATGTGAAAATGTTACCTAAATCATGTAAGAAATCGAAGTTGAAATCACATTATAAGTTCTTATGCTTCTTTTTGAAATGATTAAGGCAATTCGATACTTTCTTTCTTCTTCTCTTTGATCATCTAACTCCTCATTGAAATATTAGCCTCCCTTACCCATCCGGGAACTTGGAAAGTGAATGAGAAAAAGGCATGTTTGATGTGGGAGGGCCATGAGAGCATATATTTGCAATCAATTGAATAGAAAGAAATTATAGGTTTGGGGAAGTCAATCATGACGATGAGTAACTCGGCACCATTCACATAGCCGGGTGTTTGTGTCTTGCCAAAGTCGGATTGAGCGATATTCCTAGCGGATTATGGTATGTGCGCTAAGGGTTTGAGGCATCTCGCAAAAATGAGAAACGCCAATTTCCTAGGCTTCGGTTTTTGTGCACCTCTATCCATAACTCCAAAAGTAAAGTCAAAAAATGAAAAGTAAGAGCGAAGCTCTAAGTGAAGAGTTGCGGAAACCGCAAAAGAAGAAGAAGGTAGTAGTCCATTTTCCCGGATCTATGCACCACTCTCCCTTAAAGTTTCCCTTCCCTTCCATACTCTAGACCTTTTTCTTTGAAAGTCCTTAAGATCAAAAGAATGTTATATGGCTTGGTGATCTAAATTGAAGTTCTTATGATTGATTTTGATAATGTTTGAAGGTTATAATGCTTGTTTGGAAGTTAAATTGTTTCATGAGCTCTCTTTACCTCTTACTCTCTAATTAAGTGTGTGAAAGTTTGAAAACGATTGAAGCAAGGTTTGAGAATGATCTATTCTTTAGAAGTCACTTTCATCCAAAAGAAGGTACACATATTTCATCCTGACTCTTGTTTAAAGCTTTTTGGAAGACCTTGCTTAGGGACAAGCAAGTGTTAAGTATGGGGTTATTTGTTAGCATGAAATATTGTGAGATTTTAGGCACGTTTTATAATCGTATTTGATTCATATTGATAGTCTTTGATTAAGCTTTGTGCATATATGAGCTAGTATTGCCTATATTGTCGATATGGATGTCTACACGAGTTCTATGTTGATTATAGGTGATTTGGAGCTATTTCCGAACGAAATCGAGCAAAGGGAAGTTGAGTTGATGTACCTCTAGATTAAGGACACCTTTTGGAAGCAATTTGGAGTATTAGATTGAGGAATGCACGAATGAAGGCAAGAATCACGGTTTTACCCTAGATTACGGCCGTGGATTGTGATGCAGAATTCGATGTTCATTCCAGGGGATATTACGGCCGTGGAAGTTACCCGTGTTTGTTTCCACGCCTCAGAATTACGGTCGTGGAATCTTCCACGACCGTGATCTTGGCGAATCCTTTCGCCACGTTTCGAAGCCATGATCTTTTGAAGATCGGGCCGGGCCGACATTTTGCCCTGCATTATAAAAAGGACGGATGAAGCAAGATTCCGTCACCTCGCTACCTAGCTTACGACCTTCCAACCCTAAGTTTAGCGGCAAAAACGCAAGCTTAGGAACGCACAAACCCTCATTCTTGGAGGTGATTTTGGGGGAGATCTCATTGAAGATCAAAGTTCGGAATTGAAGAATTGCTGCTAGCGATCTTTGCGTTTGTGCAAGATCGAAGTTCTTGGAGGATTTTGCAAGAAGATCTCTCTTCTTGCTTAGGTTTGATTTAGGATCGGATTGACATCCCGTTTCCTTTCTTTCCTAAGACTGTGATTGTTTATTTGATTTGAATCTTTTGATAAACACTTGTTCTTGATTGTGATTCTGAGATTTGTTTGAAGATTATTGAAAGTTCTTGAAAGTTTCCATCTTTTATCCTTTAAATCTTGAATTGATATCAAATGACTGTTATTGGCTAAAAACCCTTAACAATTCTAAGGTGAAGGGTTGATAGTTGTGGCCTAGATGATGATAGATCGATCGCAAACAGATTAGACCCTGAGAGTTAGAGAATTGTCGCCGATAACCCTAAATTACGGGCTGTTCTTGAGTTCCACGACCGTGGAATCTCAAGATCCAACCGTAATTTCCCTGAGTTTACGAGCTTGCTTTTACCTTAATCCAAAGTTAAAGATTTGCTTTAGCTTAGTCTAGACTTGTCTTTTCTAGGTGGTAGTGAAGCCTCAACAACCTCTACCTCGATTGTGAGCCTCAACAACCTCAATCGGATAAGTTAGTCTTGACCTTTAGATTATAGGTTTGGGTATTTGACACTAATCCTTGTCTTTGAATCCTTCTTATATTGAGCCTCAACAACCTGTATAAGGAGTATCTCTTAGGTGAGCTACATAAGGTTTTTGGAACCTCAACAGTACGATTACCTTACATTAAGTATACCTTTGCATATCTCTACTCTGTCTTTATATCATTAGTATATCTTGAATCTGTTGCCACAACTGAATACCCGGATCTTTAGGATTGTTGTTTTCCCAATATTTGCAAAACTCTCATACTTATTGCTTGATAACCTGAAATCGAATTTGTTCGCCCGAGAGGTTGTGACGTCTTTCGAGCACAGCCCTGTTGATAGAACCGTCTCCTTCCGCCTCATGAACCAAGATTACCAGTTGAGTATAGTTGAGTTTGGGACCATTTTTGGGTTCCACGAGACCTACAACGGTCGCATCCCTAGGAACGTGTCCGCTAAGGACTTTTGGGGAGATGTAGCTATGGTCTATGCCGACGAGGACCGTTGGCATCCAGCTGACACCAAGGCCAAATTGATGTACCATTTGGCCTTGAAGATAGCTCACCGTGTTCTTTCGGAGTGTCTCTTCCCTAGGACGGAGACGCCCCAAAAGATCAAGACGGATGAGCTATTCTTGCTCTATGCTATGCTTCACGGATGCCGCGCCGATTGTGCTACCCTTCTGGCGGCGACTATGAGTAAATTGAAGAACAAATCGAGAGGGAACATCGGATATGGTGGGATAGTGACCCACATAGCTAGGGCTCTTGGAGTGGATTTCTCAGCTTGTACGCGTATACCGGCAGTTCCATTAGGGCTACACGCTTTCATGGTTAGGGGACTCATCTTCCCCACACATAGAGGTCCGCCTTATGCGGGCATGCCCTGGGAGAGTAGGACAGGCAGGGGTATTGAGTGGCTGCCGGAGTATTCCATTGTGGCGGGACGCCACAACTGGAAGGAGACGTTCGCTGCGATGCATGCGAACAGGCTTGTAGCTCCCCCTTACGTTCCACCGCCGGTTGTAGATGAGGAGGATATGGGAGAGCAGTATGAGAGTGGTGGAGGAGCAGAGCAGGAGTTCGGCTCGTTTCCGGATCAGCCGGATCAGCAGGATGTACCTAGACGCTCTCCGCGTCCGGCTAGAGCTCCAGGCTCGTCATCTCGCCGCGCTAGCGTGAGCGAGAGGCCCACGTGGATGACTACACCTCCCACCTGGTACGAGACACCCCCTCCTTGGTCCACGACGCAGCCAGCAGCACCACCACCACCACCACCACAGCCAGCACCAGCAGATGCTCCCGGATGGTATGATCGCGCTCCGGGATGGTATGAGAGGATGCCGGAGTGGGCTACCGGACTTTCAGAGAGAGTCGGAGCATTAGAGATCCGGGCAGACGCGAGAGATGGACGTTTGGACGACCTCGACCACATGATGAGGGACGTCTACCGCCAGCAGTTTGGGCGGTACTATGACCCGAGTTTCTCTCCATTTCCACCTCCACCGGCACCGCAGTGATCGATGACCGGGCTGCTCGTTTTAGACATCCCCGCCACCATTTGTGAGTTTCTTTTTACTTTCTTTCTTTTGTTCTTTCTTGTGAACATTAGGGACAATGTTCGTCCTAAGTATGGGGTGGGATGTACTAAATGTTTGTAATAACTCTACTCTATATGTTGCTTCTATTACGAGACTATCTTTGCATGTTCATCATATGTTACACGTTTCATTCTTGCATTGCATGAAAAAGAACTTTAAAAACCCATAAAAATTGAAAATTTTTGAAAAATTTGATGCTTCTAATGAATTGAGATGAATTCTATGATAAACACTACTTGTGAATTAAGTTGATAACAATTGCATGCTTGAAAGGATAGTAATTCGAAAAGAAATTGAATGAATAAATTTTACCTCTTTTGCAAGTTTTATAATGTGAAAATGTTACATAAATCATGTAAGAAATCGAAGTTGAAATCACATTATAAGTTCTTATGCTTCTTTTTGAAATGATTAAGGCAATTCGATACTTTCTTTCTTCTTCTCTTTGATCATCTAACTCCTCATTGAAATATTAGCCTCCCTTACCCATCCGGGAACTTGGAAAGTGAATGAGAAAAAGGCATGTTTGATGTGGGAGGGCCATGAGAGCATATATTTGCAATCAATTGAATAGAAAGAAATTATAGGTTTGGGGAAGTCAATCATGACGATGAGTAACTCGGCACCATTCACATAGCCGGGTGTTTGTGTCTTGCCAAAGTCGGATTGAGCGATATTCCTAGCGGATTATGGTATGTGCGCTAAGGGTTTGAGGCATCTCGCAAAAATGAGAAACGCCAATTTCCTAGGCTTCGGTTTTTGTGCACCTCTATCCATAACTCCAAAAGTAAAGTCAAAAAATGAAAAGTAAGAGCGAAGCTCTAAGTGAAGAGTTGCGGAAACCGCAAAAGAAGAAGAAGGTAGTAGTCCATTTTCCCGGATCTATGCACCACTCTCCCTTAAAGTTTCCCTTCCCTTCCATACTCTAGACCTTTTTCTTTGAAAGTCCTTAAGATCAAAAGAATGTTATATGGCTTGGTGATCTAAATTGAAGTTCTTATGATTGATTTTGATAATGTTTGAAGGTTATAATGCTTGTTTGGAAGTTAAATTGTTTCATGAGCTCTCTTTACCTCTTACTCTCTAATTAAGTGTGTGAAAGTTTGAAAACGATTGAAGCAAGGTTTGAGAATGATCTATTCTTTAGAAGTCACTTTCATCCAAAAGAAGGTACACATATTTCATCCTGACTCTTGTTTAAAGCTTTTTGGAAGACCTTGCTTAGGGACAAGCAAGTGTTAAGTATGGGGTTATTTGTTAGCATGAAATATTGTGAGATTTTAGGCACGTTTTATAATCGTATTTGATTCATATTGATAGTCTTTGATTAAGCTTTGTGCATATATGAGCTAGTATTGCCTATATTGTCGATATGGATGTCTACACGAGTTCTATGTTGATTATAGGTGATTTGGAGCTATTTCCGAACGAAATCGAGCAAAGGGAAGTTGAGTTGATGTACCTCTAGATTAAGGACACCTTTTGGAAGCAATTTGGAGTATTAGATTGAGGAATGCACGAATGAAGGCAAGAATCACGGTTTTACCCTAGATTACGGCCGTAAATTGTGATGCAGAATTCGATGTTCATTCCAGGGGATATTACGGCCGTGGAAGTTACCCGTGTTTGTTTCCACGCCTCAGAATTACGGTCGTGGAATCTTCCACGACCGTGATCTTGGCGAATCCTTTCGCCACGTTTCGAAGCCATGATCTTTTGAAGATCGGGCCGGGCCGACATTTTGCCCTGCATTATAAAAAGGACGGATGAAGCAAGATTCCGTCACCTCGCTACCTAGCTTACGACCTTCCAACCCTAAGTTTAGCGGCAAAAACGCAAGCTTAGGAACGAACAAACCCTCATTCTTGGAGGTGATTTTGGGGAGATCTCATTGAAGATCAAAGTTCGGAATTGAAGAATTGCGGCTAGCGATCTTTGTGTTTGTGAAAGATCGAAGTTCTTGGAGGATTTTGCAAGAAGATCTCTCTTCTTGCTTAGGTTTGATTTAGGATCGGATTGACATCCCGTTTCCTTTCTTTCCTAAGACTGTGATTGTTTATTTGATTTGAATCTTTTGATAAACACTTGTTCTTGATTGTGATTCTGAGATTTGTTTGAAGATTATTGAAAGTTCTTGAAAGTTTCCATCTTTTATCCTTTAAATCTTGAATTGATATCAAATGACTGTTATTGGCTAAAAACCCTTAACAATTCTAAGGTGAAGGGTTGATAGTTGTGGCCTAGATGATGATAGATCGATCGCAAACAGATTAGACCCTGAGAGTTAGAGAATTGTCGCCGATAACCCTAAATTACGGGCTGTTCTTGAGTTCCACGACCGTGGAATCTCAAGATCCAACCGTAATTTCCCTGAGTTTACGAGCTTGCTTTTACCTTAATCCAAAGTTAAAGATTTGCTTTAGCTTAGTCTAGACTTGTCTTTTCTAGGTGGTAGTGAAGCCTCAACAACCTCTACCTCGATTGTGAGCCTCAACAACCTCAATCGGATAAGTTAGTCTTGACCTTTAGATTATAGGTTTGGGTATTTGACACTAATCCTTGTCTTTGATTCCTTCTTATATTGAGCCTCAACAACCTGTATAAGGAGTATCTCTTAGGTGAGCTACATAAGGTTTTTGGAACCTCAACAGTACGATTACCTTACATTAAGTATACCTTTGCATATCTCTACTCTGTCTTTATATCATTAGTATATCTTGAATCTGTTGCCACAACTGAATACCCGGATCTTTAGGATTGTTGTTTTCCCAATATTTGCAAAACTCTCATACTTACTGCTTGACAACCTGAAATCGAATTTGTTCCCACCCAAATCCCTGTGTTCGATACTCTGGAATTCTTGCTTAGCTACCTCGATCCGTACACTGCGGGTTCGCTGCTTGATTCTAGTTTTATAAATTTAAAGCTTATTTGCACACACCTCTAGGGGCGAACAAGTTTTTGGCGCCGTTGCCGGGGATTTGGTTTCGGCCGAATCCGGTTGCCGGTTGTCAAGCTTGGGAGCTTGCTCTTGTTATTTGATATCCTTTTCTTGAGTGTTCTTGCAGGTTTGTGTTCTTAGGTACATACGAAGTTCTTGTTCCAGCAACGGAACAGAGTTTCGCCAAAGAACAAGTTTTGGGAGCTTTTGTTTTTTTTAATCTCTTGGTATGAGTTTTTGAGGCTCCACTAGCTAAGTATGGCTCCATACGATCCAATATGGGTAGCGAAGCATACGGCTAGAGCAGACCATTATGAATAGTTGGTAGAGAAATACGCCTTCTATTGGTTTGACAGCGAAAGAGAACGTGAACAAACCATTGAATATGAATTTGCAAAATGGGAAAAGCTGCACTACCCAAAGAAGGTTAAGAAGAAACGTCCCAAAGATGCGGAACACTCGAAACTTGAAGAATTGAAGAAGGAACTTGATATGATCGAAGAAAAATTGAAAGCCTTTAAGGAAGAACTCCAAGTCTCGAGGAATGCTCCTATCAAACCCAAAGTTCCTCTAGAACCTCTTGAAGTTCGCATTGAAGAAGAGAGAGAAGTGGAACACCTAGACCCAATTGCTAATATTGTGGTCGAGATTGAAGAAGAGCCAGTTGTGCTTGAAGAAGAGGAAGAAGTGGTGAACCTTGGCCAAATTACTGAAATTGTGGCCAAGGTTGAAGAAGATCCAGCTGAGTTGGGAGATATTTCATGTGTGGATCATCATGCCAACATGAAACTTGTCCCAAGCCTTGAAGAACTTTACAAGGTACATTCTCTTACTTCTTTTGAAATTCCTATTAAAATTTCTGATTTTTTCAGGAATGCACCGGAGAGTTGGAGGTCTCTTCCAAAAGAACCTCCTAAGGTGAAAATGAAGCCTCCATTGAAATTGCTGGAAGAAGATACTCCTTGGACTACAAGGAGTAAATTTGGCAAGAGCTTCAACGCCAATGCCAATAAGTGTTTTTTGTTCAAGTATGGGGTCATTCACATGACGAAGACCATACATCATCCCCAAACTGGAGATGGGGAAGCTAGGAGGATTCTCGAGAAACTGATTTCTCGATCTAGGAAAGGATGGGATGGAAGACCGAATTATGTCCCATTAAAGCATAGGAAAGCTAGGAGGATTCCGGTGAGAATCAAACCGTACAAGCTTGTACGTGGGAGATCTTACCACTTGCCGGTGAAATTAGGAACCGAAGATTTCTTGGAGGAGTTTAATGATGGATTTGAAGAGCAATCCAAGATGTTCAAGGTGCATTGAGTCATCTATGGACATTGGTCTAGCTACGGACCTTAAACAAAGCGCTTCTTGGGAGGCAACCCAAGGTATTGCATTTTCGTTTTTGTTTTCGATTCATAGTTTAGTTTAGAATAGACGTTTCGGCTTTATTTTGCCTCGATTCCTTCCGGTATGTTCGTGTTTTTGGTTGTAGGATCGATGGAAAAGGAGAAAGGAGGGATAATGTCGAATAGAAGTGACGAAATTTGGACTTTGAAGCTTTACAGAGGGTTCCACGGTCTAAATTACGGTCGTCATTGCTACAGTGACCGTAATTCTCAAAGGCCTGTGAAAAATCACAAAAATCACGGGTCCGTACATTTCCACGGCCGTGGAATGCCCCGACAGACCGTGATTTTTGAAAATTTGCCTGCGAGTATAAAAGCCAGCAGCACCACCACCACCACCACCACAGCCAGCACCAGCAGATGCTCCCGGATGGTATGATCGCGCTCCGGGATGGTATGAGAGGATGCCGGAGTGGGCTACCGGACTTTCAGAGAGAGTCGGAGCATTAGAGATCCGGGCAGACGCGAGAGATGGACGTTTGGACGACCTCGACCACATGATGAGGGACGTCTACCGCCAGCAGTTTGGGCGGTACTATGACCCGAGTTTCTCTCCATTCCCGCCTCCGCCGGCACCACAGTGATTGATGACCGGACAACTCGTTTTTAGACATTCCCGCCACCATTTGTGAGTTTCTTTTTCCTTTCTTTCTTTTGTTCTTTCTTGTGAACATTAGGGACAATGTTCGTCCTAAGTATGGGGTGGGATGTACTAAATGTTTGTAATAACTCTACTCTATATGTTGCTTCTATTACGAGACTATCTTTGCATGTTCATCATATGTTACACGTTTCATTCTTGCATTGCATGAAAAAGAACTTTAAAAACCCATAAAAATTGAAAATTTTTGAAAAATTTGATGCTTCTAATGAATTGAGATGAATTCTATGATAAACACTACTTGTGAATTAAGTTGATAACAATTGCATGCTTGAAAGGATAGTAATTCGAAAAGAAATTGAATGAATAAATTTTACCTCTTTTGCAAGTTTTATAATGTGAAAATGTTACCTAAATCATGTAAGAAATCGAAGTTGAAATCACATTATAAGTTCTTATGCTTCTTTTTGAAATGATTAAGGCAATTCGATACTTTCTTTCTTCTTCTCTTTGATCATCTAACTCCTCATTGAAATATTAGCCTCCCTTACCCATCCGGGAACTTGGAAAGTGAATGAGAAAAAGGCATGTTTGATGTGGGAGGGCCATGAGAGCATATATTTGCAATCAATTGAATAGAAAGAAATTATAGGTTTGGGGAAGTCAATCATGACGATGAGTAACTCGGCACCATTCACATAGCCGGGTGTTTGTGTCTTGCCAAAGTCGGATTGAGCGATATTCCTAGCGGATTATGGTATGTGCGCTAAGGGTTTGAGGCATCTCGCAAAAATGAGAAACGCCAATTTCCTAGGCTTCGGTTTTTGTGCACCTCTATCCATAACTCCAAAAGTAAAGTCAAAAAATGAAAAGTAAGAGCGAAGCTCTAAGTGAAGAGTTGCGGAAACCGCAAAAGAAGAAGAAGGTAGTAGTCCATTTTCCCGGATCTATGCACCACTCTCCCTTAAAGTTTCCCTTCCCTTCCATACTCTAGACCTTTTTCTTTGAAAGTCCTTAAGATCAAAAGAATGTTATATGGCTTGGTGATCTAAATTGAAGTTCTTATGATTGATTTTGATAATGTTTGAAGGTTATAATGCTTGTTTGGAAGTTAAATTGTTTCATGAGCTCTCTTTACCTCTTACTCTCTAATTAAGTGTGTGAAAGTTTGAAAACGATTGAAGCAAGGTTTGAGAATGATCTATTCTTTAGAAGTCACTTTCATCCAAAAGAAGGTACACATATTTCATCCTGACTCTTGTTTAAAGCTTTTTGGAAGACCTTGCTTAGGGACAAGCAAGTGTTAAGTATGGGGTTATTTGTTAGCATGAAATATTGTGAGATTTTAGGCACGTTTTATAATCGTATTTGATTCATATTGATAGTCTTTGATTAAGCTTTGTGCATATATGAGCTAGTATTGCCTATATTGTCGATATGGATGTCTACACGAGTTCTATGTTGATTATAGGTGATTTGGAGCTATTTCCGAACGAAATCGAGCAAAGGGAAGTTGAGTTGATGTACCTCTAGATTAAGGACACCTTTTGGAAGCAATTTGGAGTATTAGATTGAGGAATGCACGAATGAAGGCAAGAATCACGGTTTTACCCTAGATTACGGCCGTAAATTGTGATGCAGAATTCGATGTTCATTCCAGGGGATATTACGGCCGTGGAAGTTACCCGTGTTTGTTTCCACGCCTCAGAATTACGGTCGTGGAATCTTCCACGACCGTGATCTTGGCGAATCCTTTCGCCACGTTTCGAAGCCATGATCTTTTGAAGATCGGGCCGGGCCGACATTTTGCCCTGCATTATAAAAAGGACGGATGAAGCAAGATTCCGTCACCTCGCTACCTAGCTTACGACCTTCCAACCCTAAGTTTAGCGGCAAAAACGCAAGCTTAGGAACGAACAAACCCTCATTCTTGGAGGTGATTTTGGGGAGATCTCATTGAAGATCAAAGTTCGGAATTGAAGAATTGCGGCTAGCGATCTTTGTGTTTGTGAAAGATCGAAGTTCTTGGAGGATTTTGCAAGAAGATCTCTCTTCTTGCTTAGGTTTGATTTAGGATCGGATTGACATCCCGTTTCCTTTCTTTCCTAAGACTGTGATTGTTTATTTGATTTGAATCTTTTGATAAACACTTGTTCTTGATTGTGATTCTGAGATTTGTTTGAAGATTATTGAAAGTTCTTGAAAGTTTCCATCTTTTATCCTTTAAATCTTGAATTGATATCAAATGACTGTTATTGGCTAAAAACCCTTAACAATTCTAAGGTGAAGGGTTGATAGTTGTGGCCTAGATGATGATAGATCGATCGCAAACAGATTAGACCCTGAGAGTTAGAGAATTGTCGCCGATAACCCTAAATTACGGGCTGTTCTTGAGTTCCACGACCGTGGAATCTCAAGATCCAACCGTAATTTCCCTGAGTTTACGAGCTTGCTTTTACCTTAATCCAAAGTTAAAGATTTGCTTTAGCTTAGTCTAGACTTGTCTTTTCTAGGTGGTAGTGAAGCCTCAACAACCTCTACCTCGATTGTGAGCCTCAACAACCTCAATCGGATAAGTTAGTCTTGACCTTTAGATTATAGGTTTGGGTATTTGACACTAATCCTTGTCTTTGATTCCTTCTTATATTGAGCCTCAACAACCTGTATAAGGAGTATCTCTTAGGTGAGCTACATAAGGTTTTTGGAACCTCAACAGTACGATTACCTTACATTAAGTATACCTTTGCATATCTCTACTCTGTCTTTATATCATTAGTATATCTTGAATCTGTTGCCACAACTGAATACCCGGATCTTTAGGATTGTTGTTTTCCCAATATTTGCAAAACTCTCATACTTATTGCTTGATAACCTGAAATCGAATTTGTTCCCACCCAAATCCCTGTGTTCGATACTCTGGAATTCTTGCTTAGCTACCTCGATCCGTACACTGCGGGTTCGCTGCTTGATTCTAGTTTTATAAATTTAAAGCTTATTTGCACACACCTCTAGGGGCGAACAACTCACCACCGGCGTCGAGCTTGAAGCAACCACTCCGACGCCATATCGTGCGGCTAACTGTTCTCGCGTGCGACTCCGGCGGCCGACTCCAGGTAACCGCCTACATCCCTAGCCGTCTTCCTCTCTATTTCCCGAACTGCCGCCATCCTAACCTGGGCTGCACCCCAGTCGCGAGTCACGCCAGGCGAGACGTGTAAGCGCAGCCTCCGAACCTTACCACCGGTGAGGACGAGCGCTTCAGACGAAGACCCGGTGCTGCAGTAGGAGTTGCGGTAGGTGCCAACTAGGAAGAGCCGGGCAGCGCAGAGCGTACGAGCCATCTAGGCCAGAACTGCAGCCAGTCGCGAGTCGTCGTGAGTACTTCGTCCCCTCCTCTGCAACTCTCTTCGTCCTGTACTGTAGAATGCCGTAAATACATGCTGTTGAAAGAGCTGATTTATGTATACCTGTATAAGAGTAGAGATATGTATATAATTGTAGTAAAGAGTTTTGAAATACGTTAGTGTATGTATATATATACGGTGACTGGGATGAGGAAAGAGAGAATTTGTATACGGATGTATATATATACATATAAATATATTAGACATTAGAGTGAGGTACCGTAGTGTATATATACTTATATATATAGGTACGTAATTTATATATAAGCATATACTTATAAGTATAAATATAGTGTATACAAATATACGAGTTAATATATAAGTACGAGTTGGAAGTTATGAAATTATGTAAATATAAATGAGTTGAGGAGTAAGGTTAAAAACATGTTTGACGGTATAATATATGTAGTAGCGTAAATAGTAACCGGAGAGAAGGAGTGTTGTCCTTCTTCGAGTGTCTCGAGTTTGGCCTTATAACCTATAAGTAGCTACCCGAGAGACTTAATTTATGGAAAACAAGATACGAAAGAAATTAGTAGAATTCCAGAATAACTTCGAGAATGTACGACACTAAGGGTAAAATGATCTTTTACCATAAGAGAGCTTTTTCCGTAATTCCTTCGCATGAGGTTGGACATCGAGATGTGAATTTGATACACATGCCTTATTTGACAGGCGTTTGAGTTACCACGAGTACAGACTGTTTGAGACGTGTTAGAGTGTATTTTGACTCAGGTAAGTCCTTGCGACTTACTTAGCCAGTTTCTGGATATTGGTTGAGTGGTAGTGGTTGTGTGTGTTATGTGCGTGTTTTAATAATAATAACTTGCTAGGACGACCGTCATTATTATGTTTAAGGCCCAAGTGTATGTATAACGGGCCGTGACATCACTGCGCAGCTCTGACAGGAGACTGGGAGGTTCTCTATACCCAGACTAGACAGGTACAAGGTGAGATGCATCGGATCCATTCCTGATGGTTACACGGGGGCGGAGGCGAGGTTTGGGAATCCCTCGTGTCACAAAATAAGTATCATTAGCGTGAAAGAGTAACTTAACTCAAGATAATAAAATGGACTTGTTTGAAAGCATGATGGGTGTTTATATTTTTATGTGTGTGTGTGTGCTACTATTATTCTGCTAATATTTAGATAACTAGCTAACAGTTCCTCTTGTTGTGTTTTTAGATTTACCACAGGTTAGACCAGCAGCTGAGTGATCCGGAAGTAGTGGTCAGCCGGGTCTCCGTACTCCTTAGAGTGGGGTTGGGGTTGTGTTTGTCTTTTCTTTCTTTTGGTTAAGACAGTTGTTCGTTTCCTTTGTTTAAGTACTTTAGGCTGCTAGACCGTGTTGAATTCATTACCTTAAAAATACTATTTTATGAATTTAGGTTTTCCTTATTTGTGTCTTGTTGCAAGATCCTAGTAATATTGTTGTCAAACTGAGGTCGGAACCCACTGTGAGGTTCTAACCAGTAATGTCCCGAGTTCTGAGAATTCGGGGTGTTACAACATGGTATCAGAGCTCTAGGTTGGCAACAATGGCACTTGAAATCTTCTGAAAGACCGAATAAGTTTTAAGCAGAACCCGAAAAGGGGTCTGAGTTTTAAAAAGAGAATTTTTTTGGTTTTTAAATGCATGCATAGTCTGGTTGGGAATAGAAAAGTACGGCTGACCACCACTACTACCGCGGATCTCAGTATGCTTAGTTTAGACTTATAGTAGTGTACAATTATGTATGTTATATAAATATCTATATATATGTAGCATGTTGTTACCCTAGAGGATATGAAATATCCTTTAGTTGAGTTATCATGATGCGATCATCGCCTCATGATAAAACGTTTGGAGATCTTAAAGGGTATCTATAAGAGGATAGTGGACTCATACCCCAGTTTGGAACATTACATTATGGCGGACGCCCTGGTGGTTTCTACAATTGTCCGAAGAACGAGTGGTTAAAAAGTTGAGGATTACTAGAGGATGTTAACAACAAGCACAATCGGGCGAGAAAAGAATATCAAGCAATTCAAATAGAAGTAATCGAAAACCGTACAAGGATCTTAGCGGGATGACGACGAGAGGTGAAACTCAAGATGCATGTAAGGACTACTAAGAGCGCGGATTGAAGAGGACAACATCAAAACACCATTCAAACAAAGTATAGCTCAACTACACTTGGCGGGTTAAAGGACACTACAACCAAGGTGGATGCCATCATAGACAAGTATGAGCATGAGAGTACAGAGAAAATAGAGTGTTGACCCAGATGTAAAAGATTAAAGGAGTACCAAGACAGAGATTTACGATGGAGTTTAAAAGACAAAAATTAATAAATTTCATAACCATGGAGATGGATTGACTCTTGTAGAGACACGAGAAGGTTGAAGGAAAGCACGACACAAATATCAAAAATAGTAGAAGTCTGAAATTGAGACAATGGATTTCCATGAAGGTAATGTTACAAAACAACATCCACCGAGGAAGAAGTATGTGCGGGAATGATCATGATGGACTCGAGGGATCATAATAACTACTCAATCACCAAGAGACTTAAGTCAATCATACTAGTGGTTCACTACAAAGAGCTGCAGGTAAATGATAACTTAGGAAAAAAAAAGAACCGCGAAGATGGGTTTGTAAGCTATCACGGAAGGTTTGATAAACCCATAGATGGCAGGTGTAAATTGTGGAAGGAGCTAAATGCATATAAACGGATAACCTATATGGGATAAGTTTTCACCTTGTATATCCGCATCGAAAGAGATAGAAGAAAAGTAAGTCTACGATCTAGTAGAAGACCAACTACAGACTAACTAGTAATAACGGAGAATTTACACGTTTGAGTTGACCAGTGACGACCGGTTGGTAGATAAGAAGAATAACATCAGACTTACTAAAGAATGTTACTGACATGTGGAGAATCACTACAAAACATCAACGACGACAATTGTAAAGTGAAACCGATACAAGTACCAGTACCCTTAATAGTAACATGGAATGAGTTCGATGTAACACCCCAAATTTTACAACTCGGGGAGTTACTGGTTAGGACCGCACAGTGGGTCCCGACCTCAGTTTGACAACAATTTAACAAGATCTTACAACAAGGCACAGATAAGGAAAACCAGAAATCATAAAATAATTCTTAACAGTGTATGCATGTGACCAGAACAACTAACAGCCGGAAAACGTAATATAACGACGTACGGAATGAACGAAAAGAAACAAGGTCCAACTGAAAAACCCACAATTAAAGGAACTGTAAAACGTCCTAAAAGTACGACACCCCGGCTGACCACTACCGTCCGGATCACTCGGCATCTGCTCTAACCTGTGGCAAATCTACACAACATATCAACCGTTAGCTAACTATCCAAATATAAGTAGAATGACAACAGCACAAACACAAGCAGAAACAAAAATAAACAAACATCATGCTGGCACTCAACCGTTTATTATCTATTCTTTAAGTGATTCATCTTATTCAATTTTACAGTTGTGGCACGAGAGTTATTAACAGTTCTCGCCTCCGTTCCTTATCCAACTAGGTGTAGGTCTAGCTGACCTCCGCCGGTAGCATCACTACAAACCGAGTATGGACTAGTCCCTAAAGAAACCCCCAGCGCTCGCAAGCTAACTAAGCAGAATGCCACCGCCCGTTACTCTTAGGCCAAGTATAGGTCGGTAAATATATATCACAACCTATCTCTCTAAATATTTCAATCACACACCACTATCATCATTCACGCTCATATTTAGAAGTCAGCTAAGTAAGCCCAAAGGACTTACCTGGTATAAAGCTCGACTCTCTGTAAACCAACTCGCTCTGTAAACTGTAGCAACTCAGTTGCCTGTCAAAGGGGATAAGTGCATTAGCACACTCCCACGTAATTAGAAGTCTAAGACTTCTAAGATAGAATAACGTAGTAAGACATAACTAGTTACAATACTAATTTAGGGTAAAAATGACCATTTTACCCTTGGTCCCGAAACTCCCAAAATTTCCAACATTCATGTCTAAACTCCTATGTGAGACTCTAAAAACATACTCTAACTCTTAAGGTTTAGTTTGGGTATAAACCGGCATCTTTCTTATTTTCATATTTTTCAAAGGATCGTAAAGGTCTAACTTCGGTTTCAGATATTAAATTCGTAAACGCTTATAAAAATTCCGAACTCATTCTCTAGATCATCTATGATGTTCCATCTAACCTTAGGAGTAAGAATTTCTCAAAACTGTTCATCCATCATTTTTATAAAAATTATCAAAATTGGCTACTCTATTCACAATTTCTATACTTAGCCAAAAATCCTAAGTTTACAAAAACTGCTCAACTACTCAACTTCGGAAGTTTATAACTTCTAATCCGACCGTTCATTTCTTCTCAAATTTTAATAGAGTAAACTACATACATCCATCTATCATCTATCAAAATTTCAACGGTGGATCTTCATTCAAACTCTCAAACATTGGTCGACAAGGTAGTCAGTTTCTAACTTAAAAGCTAAAAGAAAATAGTTGAATTTACATCAGCCCTTTATTTCTACCATTTTGTTTATACAACTCAGCAGCTACCCACCAACTTAACCATGTCTAAGCACGGTTCTATCTCGTTCTACTCTAGGATCTCTAGTTCGAAAACTACAGCTTACAACTTATACACCGACTAATCCAATGTCCGAGGTTCTCTTAAGGTATAATCAACTCTTATATACATCAGCTTAAACAACTACTGAATAAGTTTATCCTCAGAATCACCTCACCTCTCGGACTTCAGCAGGGAAGATACTCGTCGTTACTGCGTCGTTCGGCACCACCAGTTCAAGGGATCGAGGGCGAACGTTCCCGGCTGCAGATGGAAGACGACTCTCCTGAATCGTGGCATCCGATTGAGTCGGGGTTAATGACCCGTCCAGCACAGAGAAGAACGTATGAGCGATTAATCACAGCAGAAGGGAGAGAAGGAATCGAGGCTGGGTCTTACCGGAGGAACGAAGGAACTCAGATCACTCGGGAGTCCTAGGCGCTTGACGATGATGGACTGGTGGGCGACGGTGATGACTGCAGCTGTAGCAGTTTCCTCTCCGTTGTAGACTTTCGATGGAACGAATGTTGCGGCTGAAAACTGTATGGATCGATGGGCGTATTGTACTGCAGAATAGAGGCGGAGGAGGAGGTTCTGAATATGGACAGAATGTGGGACGGGAGGCTGCGTGCAGAAGGAAACGTCCAGCGTAAATTAAGGGGCAGTTATGTGAAGAAGATCTGCATTTACATTCCAGCTCAGCAACTCCAAGCGTCTCAGCAGCTGCCTTTTCTTTGGGCTGGCGCTTCTTGGGCTAAAGCTGGTGCTGCGGACAAGGTAAACCAGTGGGCTGCTGGGCTGCAGAAGCTGGGCTAGAGCTGGCGCTGGGCAAGGCAAGCAGTGGGCGGCTGGGCTGCAGAAGCTGGGCTAGAGCTGGCGCTGGACAAGGCAAGCAGTGGGCGGCTGGGCTGCAGTCCGGAATCGAGATCCCGACAATGAATGCACGGAATAAACGGATTCGGATTATATTACAGTTTAAGATTGGTTATAAGAACCCTATCATTTTATGTGAAGGTAAGTTACATAAAATGATAAACTTATAAAAGATTCTATCATTTTATGTGAAGGAGATCTACATAAAATGATAAATCTTATCATAATATGTCTAACTAAGTAGACGGATATGAATCAACTGATCGAGATCGGGTTTATAACAGAAATAGACGGAATAAAAATTTCGGATATTACATCAGTACCCCCTTAAAATAAGTTTCGTCCCGAAACTTAGAATAAGGTATCTACCCCAAACATTTCCCTTCAAGAGTTATATTCTAGCATGCAAACTACTCACGTCATCAAGCACATACACATAAACAATCATTTAAACATATAATCACAGAAGTCATATAAGGTATCGTCTCAGTACTAACCCGTCGGTACTGAGGTAGCGGCTACCTCCGCAAAGAACTTAGGGTAGTTACGTCTAATACTCTCCTCTGTCTCCCAGGTAGCCTCATCAGTTCCTCGTCTAGACCACTGAATCCTCAGCATCGGTATCTCCTTAGAACGCAGGCGCCTAATACTACGCTCTAGGACGGCTACTGGATACTCCATAAAAGTGTGGTCTGGCTCGACTATCAGGTCCTCATGACTGATGACGTGTCTAGGATCCGGTATGTACTCTCTCAGCTGAGATACATGAAAAACTGGGTGTACTCCCTCTAATCTCGGTGGCAGTGCTAGTCGGTAGGCAACCTCTCCGACTCTCTCTACGATCTCAAATGGACCGACATATCGGGGACTCAGCTTCCCCTTAATGCCGAAACGTCTAACTCCTCTCGTAGGTGACACTCTCAACCACACCTGTGCACCTACTCTAAACTCCAAAGGTCGACGCCTTTTGTCGGCGTAGGACTTCTGACGACTCTGAGCTGCTAACATCCTCTCCCGGACTAAGGCAATCCGGCCTATGTCATCCTGTATCTGGTCTGGTACTACTCCATCAGCCTTGCTAGGCTCATCCCAACACAACGGTGTACGACACCTCCGTCCGTACAAAGCCTCATAAGGTGCCATCCCAATAGACGCATGCCAGCTGTTATTATATGAAAACTCTACCAGTGGGAGATGATCTGGCCATACCTGTCCCCAATCTAGCACACATGCCCGCAACATGTCCTCTAAGGTCTGAATGGTCCTCTCGGACTGACCGTCTGTCTGTGGGTGGTAGGTAGTGGTAAAGTGGAGACTCGTCCCTAGAGCGGTATGTACCTGCTGCCAAAACCTCGAGGTAAAACGTCCATCCCTGTCGGAGACGATAGTCCTCGGTACTCCATGGAGTCTCACAATGTGCCTGGTGAACTCCTCTGCTAGACGACTTACCGGCCACGTTTCCTTAATCGGAATGAAACGTGCGGTCTTCGTCAGACGGTCTACCACTACCCAAATGGCATCAAAACCTCTGTTGAGCCTCAATCCTGTAACAAAATCCATAGATATATCTTCCCACTTCCAATGTGGTACTGGAAGTGGGTGGAGCTCTCCTCCGGATCTACGATGCTCAATCTTGACCTGCTGACAGGTCGCACACTGGGCTACATATCGGGCCACATCAGGCTTCAAACCACCCCACCAGAAGGAATGTCTCACTTCCTTATACATCTTACTCGCTCCTGGATGTACGGAGTAAGGGGTAGCATGAGCCTCACCTAGTATCCTCTGTCTCAGCTCACCGTCTGATGGCACACAGATACGATCCTACCGTCTCATTACTCCATCGGCACCAATAGTGAACTGAGGTGCCTCATCTCGTGACATCCGGTCTCGGATCCGGGTCAAAGTCGGACAGGTCTCCTGCTTCTGTCGGATCTCACCCAACAAGTCAGGAAGTAACTCTAAGGTGGCTAACTGATGAGCTGTATCGGGGAACTGGATCTCTACCTCCAACCAAGCTAAGTCTCTCTGCAACTGTGGCTGTACGGTCAACCGAGCTATCGCCTTCTCCCGAGGCGTCTTCCGACTCAAAGTGTCAGCAACTACATTCGACTTCCCGGGGTGGTAGAGAATCTCAAGGTCGAAATCCTTGATCAACTCTAGCCACCACCTCTGGCGGTTATTCAACTCCCGCTGAGTGAATATGTACTTCAGACTCTTATGGTCTGTGAAGATGTGACAGGTCGCTCCATAGAGATAATGACGCCAGATCTTAAGAGCATGTATTACCGCAGCTAACTCCAGGTCATGGGTGGGGTAGTTCTCCTCATACGTCTTCAGCTGTCGAGACGCATATGCTATGACCTTACCCCTCTTCATCAAGACACACCCCAAGCCCAGCTTAGATGCGTCATTGTACACTACAAAGTCCTCTGTACCCTCAGGCTGTGCTAAGGTCGGAGCAGACGTCAATCTCCTCTTCAGCTCCTCAAAACTCTGCTGACACGGCTCAGACCAGACGAACCGAGTAGTCTTCCTTAGGAGAGAAGTAAGTGGTCGGGCGATCAGGGAAAACCCTTCCACAAACCGACGGTAATAACCTGCCAATCCAAGGAAGCTGCGAACCTCCTTAACATTCTTCGGAGGTTGCCAAGAGGACACTGACTCAATCTTTGCCGGGTCGACCTTAATCCCCTCAGCAGTCACTACATGGCCTAGGAAAGCCACCTCTGACATCCAGAACTCACACTTGGATAGCTTAGCATATAGCTGGCTATCCTGTAGAATCTGTAACACTGTCCTCAAGTGTCCGGCATGCTCCTCTCAACTTCTAGAGTAAACTAGAATGTCATCAATGAAGACCACTACAAACTGGTCTAAGAAGTCGATGAAAATCCCATTCATCAACTCCATAAATACTGTTGGCGCATTAGTAAGCCCGAATGACATCACTACAAACTCATAGTGGCCATACCTAGTCCGGAATGCCGTCTTAGGTATGTCCTGGTCTCTCACTCTCAGCTGGTGATACCCCGATCTCAAATCTATCCTCAAGAACACTGACGCCCCATGTAGCTGGTCCAACAGATCATCTATGTGAGGTAGTGGATACTTATTCTTGATGGTGACCTTGTTCAACTCCCGGTAGTCGATACACAGCCTCATCGATCCATCTTTCTTCCTCACAAATGACACTGGTGCGCCCCAGGGAGAAACACTAGGGCGTATGAAGCCCTTCTCTGCTAACTCCTCTAACTGCTTCTTCAGCTCAAGCAGCTCTATCGGGGCCATGCGGTACGGGGCCTTCGAGATCGGTCTCGTGCCCGGCTCTAACTCGATGCTAAAGTCAACACTCCTCTGTGGAGGTAGCCCTGGTAAGTCGTCATTGAATACCTCTGCAAACTCGCAGGCAACTGGTATCTTCTCTACTGTCAGGCTCTTGCGCTCCTTCATGGCATAACACCAGAAGGCCTCGCAACCCTGTGCTATCAATCTGGCTGCTCTCACTGCACTGATAATTGTGCCGGACTTTCCGAGGTCCCAACCTCGGAATATCACTCTGTGACCCTCCTCAGTGGCGACAGTCACAGTCCTCCTACCAATATCCAAGACGGCTCCATGTCTAGTCATCCAATCTATCCCCAATATCACGTCCTCATGTGCTAAGGGCATAACTAGAAAATCTACTAACCAAATCCGGCCTCCCAGATGAATAGGGCAGTCATAAATCTCTCGGGATCCTCTAACCTTGCCCCCATCTGGTAACCCAACCACAAAAGGTACACCCTCTACTGTAGCTAAGGACAACCTATCTACACATGCATCTGATATAAAGGAGTGCGTAGCATCCGTATCAAATAAAACTCGCACAGGTAAGTCATGGATCCAAATAGTACCTGTGGTCGCAGGTGCTGCAGGCTGCTCAGTGCTCCTCAGCTCGAACACTCTCGATGATCCTTCTCTGGTGTCAGTGGTACTACCACGTCCCCTGCCACGACCTGATCCCTGTGCCGTACTGTATGCAGCAGGATGTCTTGGAGCCCGGTACTGTTGCTGCTGCTGACTCGGAGCTCGGTACTGAGGAGGTCTCAGTACACTCTTCTCAACACCTGCAGGAGAAGCTCCCTGTTGTGAATGAGTCCTACCCTGACGGCAGAAAGTAGCTCTGTGTCCCGGCTTCCCACAAGTGAAGCAAGTGGTAGGTGGTCTCTGGCAATCTGTCTTAATGTGATCACGGCTACCACAGTTAAAGCACTGTCGATCTCTACTGGGAGTCTGAACTGTAGAGTGGTAGCTGGACCTCCCCTGAGTCTGTCCACGACCATAACCTGCTACTGCTGCACTGCTACCAGCATGTCCTGTCCTCTGCCGCTTATCCGGCCCACTAGACTGAGCTGCTTTCCTCGAAGCTGGCCTATCTCTCTCATAAGCAGAGGCCCTATCCTGATAATCAGACAAAGTCTCACAGCGGAATCCAGCCAGATAGGATCGGGTACTCTCTCTCAATCTCCTGGAGAAAAGGTAAACATGCTGCTCTTCTGGAGGTGCAGATGGTCCAAGTAAGGTCAACTCTTTCTGAAACTTCTTTATGGCTGCAGCAATCGGGATATCCTCAAATCCCGCCTCAATAAAATCCTAGAATCTCTCCCTCCTCAGCGAAACTGGACAGTACCTGTCCCTAACAATGTTCCTCATCTGCTCCCAGCTGGTGACTCGACTACGAATGGTACGCCACCATGAATGGGCATCATCTGTGAAACAGGTCTGCACCAAATCCACCTGTCGATCCTCGGGGCAACGTATTGCCTCCAAAGCAGTCTCTATCTTCCCTATCCAGTGCTCCACCTCTAGCCCTATTTCTCCACTAAACGAAGGAACCTTCTAAGAGTTGAAAGCCTTCAACCACTCATCCGGTCTCGGTGCTCTAGACCCAACCGGCGCTCTATCAGCATTAGCTCTCCTCTCAGATACAGCCGGCACCTGAGACACTCCTTGTGTCAACTGAGCTGACCTAGCCGGTACCACCGGTGGTACCTGGGTAAGCCTCTCAACTCTGGCAGCCTCTTCCATACGCTCGACGTATGCTCTGTACTCCCTATACTCCGATGCTCCAATAGAAACACGTCCTGACTCGGTCAACGTGCTTCCTGCGCTCCAGACCTAGTAGCGGTCTCATGCCTGACCTCGAGGCCTACACTCTCAGCTACCTCTTCCACCGCAGCCTCTAGTATGCTTGCTGCAGGTGGATCCTCTCGAGGAACTCGTCCTCGACCTCTCCCTAGTGGAGGTCTACCCCCACGACCACGCCCTCTAACAACAGGGGTGCTATCAGCTCGATCCTGTCTGACTGGGGGAAGGGGGGGACGACCCCTACCTCGGCAGTCACTGGTGCAGCCCTAGTACGTGCCATCTGCACGAATGGTAACGACTACAGTTATAATCTAACTAATCTATTATAACAGCCAAAGTCTATAATAATAATACTAAGAATACCGAGATCCGCAGAGGTAGTGGTGGTCATCCGTATACTTTATATCCCAACCCGACTCTGTATGCATTTTAAAACCAATATCTTCTTTGGAAAACTCAGACCCCTTTCGGGTTCTGTTTATTTACTTATATGACCTTTTTTTTGAAGATTTCAAGTGCCATTGTTGCCAACCTAGAGCTCTGATACCATGTTGTAACACCCCAAATTTTACAACTCGGGGAGTTACTGGTTAGGACCGCACAGTGGGTCCCGACCTCAGTTTGACAACAATTTAACAAAATCTTACGACAAGGCACAGATAAGGAAAACCAGAAATCATAAAATAATTCTTAACAGTGTATGCATGTGACCAGAACAACTAACAGCCGAAAAACGTAATATAACGACGTACGGAATGAACGAAAAGAAACAAGGTCCAACTGAAAAACCCACAATTAAAGGAACTGTAAAACGTCCTAAAAGTACGACACCCCGGCTTACCACTACCGTCCGGATCACTCGGCATCTGCTCTAACCTGTGGCAAATCTACACAACATATCAACCGTTAGCTAACTATCCACATATAAGTAGAATGACAACAGCACAAACACAAGCAGAAACAAAAATAAACAAACATCATGCTGGCACTCAACCGTTTATTATCTATTATTTAAGTGATTCATCTTATTCAATTTTACAGTTGTGGCACGAGAGTTATTAACAGTTCTCGCCTCCGTTCCTTATCCAACTGGGTGTAGGTCTAGCTGACCTCCGCCGGTAGCATCACTACAAACCGAGTATGGACTAGTCCCTAAAGAAACCCCCAGCGCTCGCAAGCTAACTGAGCAGAATGCCACCGCCCGTTACTCTTAGGCCAAGTATAGGTCGGTAAATATATATCACAACCTATCTCTCTAAACATTTCAATCACACACCACTATCATCATTCATGCTCATATTTAGAAGTCAGCTAAGTAAGCCCAAAGGACTTATGTGGTATAAAGCTCGACTCTCTGTAAACAAACTCGCTCTGTAAACTGTAGCAACTCAGTTGCCTATCAAAGGGGATAAGTGCATTAGCACACTCCCACGTAATTAGAAGTCTAAGACTTCTAAGATAGAATAACGTAGTAAGACATAACTAGTTACAATACTAATTTAGGGTAAAAATGACCATTTTACCCTTGGTCCCGAAACTCCCAAAATTTCCTACATTCATGTCTAAACTCCTATGTGAGACTCTAAAAACATACTCTAACTCTTAAGGTTTAGTTTGGGTATAAACCGGCATCTTTCTTATTTTCATATTTTTCAAAGGATCGTAAAGGTCTAACTTCGGTTTCAGATATTAAATTCGTAAACGCTTATAAAAATTCCGAACTCATTCTCTAGATCATCTATGATGTTCCATCTAACCTTAGGAGCAATAATTTCTCAAAACTGTTCATCCATCATTTTTATAAAAATTATCAAAGTTGGCTACTCTATTCACAATTTCTATACTTAGCCAAAAATCCTAAGTTTACAAAAACTGCTCAACTACTCAACTTCGGAAGTTTATAACTTCTAATCCGACCGTTCATTTCTTCTCAAATTTTAATAGAGTAAACTACATACATCCATCTATCATCTATCAAAATTTCAACGGTGGATCTTCATTCAAACTCTCAAACATTGGTCGACAAGGTAGTCAGTTTCTAACTTAAAAGCTGAAAGAAAATAGTTGAATTTACAACATCCCTTTATTTCTACCATTTTGTTTAT
>BSUD01000003.1:105860545-106005983 GCA_033239045.1 Fagopyrum esculentum
TCAAAGGGGATAAGTGCATTAGCACACTCCCACGTAATTAGAAGTCTAAGACTTCTAAGATAGAATAACGTAGTAAGACATAACTAGTTACAATACTAATTTAGGGTAAAAATGACCATTTTACCCTTGGTCCCGAAACTCCCAAAATTTCCTACATTCATGTCTAAACTCCTATGTGAGACTCTAAAAACATACTCTAACTCTTAAGGTTTAGTTTGGGTATAAACCGGCATCTTTCTTATTTTCATATTTTTCAAAGGATCGTAAAGGTCTAACTTCGGTTTCAGATATTAAATTCGTAAACGCTTATAAAAATTCCGAACTCATTCTCTAGATCATCTATGATGTTCCATCTAACCTTAGGAGCAATAATTTCTCAAAACTGTTCATCCATCATTTTTATAAAAATTATCAAAGTTGGCTACTCTATTCACAATTTCTATACTTAGCCAAAAATCCTAAGTTTACAAAAACTGCTCAACTACTCAACTTCGGAAGTTTATAACTTCTAATCCGACCGTTCATTTCTTCTCAAATTTTAATAGAGTAAACTACATACATCCATCTATCATCTATCAAAATTTCAACGGTGGATCTTCATTCAAACTCTCAAACATTGGTCGACAAGGTAGTCAGTTTCTAACTTAAAAGCTGAAAGAAAATAGTTGAATTTACAACATCCCTTTATTTCTACCATTTTGTTTATTCAACTCAGCAGCTACCCACCAACTTAACCATGTCTAAGCACGGTTCTATCTCGTTCTACTCTAGGATCTCTAGTTCGAAAACTACAGCTTACAACTTATACACCGACTAATCCAATGTCCGAGGTTCTCTTAAGGTATAATCAACTCTTATATACATCAGCTTAAACAACTACTGAATAAGTTTATCCTCAGAATCACCTCACCTCTCGGACTTCAGCAGGGAAGATACTCGTCGTTACTGCGTCGTTCGGCACCACCAGTTCAAGGGATCGAGGGCGAACGTTCCCGGCTGCAGATGGAAGACGACTCTCCTGAATCGTGGCATCCAATTGAGTCGGGGTTAATGACCCGTCCAGCACAGAGAAGAACGTATGAGCGATTAATCACAGCAGAAGGGAGAGAAGGAATCGAGGCTGGGTCTTACCGGAGGAACGAAGGAACTCAGATCACTCGGGAGTCCTAGGCGCTTGACGATGATGGACTGGTGGGCGACGGTGATGACTGCAGCTGTAGCAGTTTCCTCTCCGTTGTAGACTTTCGATGGAACGAATGTTGCGGCTGAAATTTGTATGGATCGATGGGCGTATTGTACTGCAGAATAGAGGCGGAGGAGGAGGTTCTGAATGTGGACAGAATGTGGGACGGGAGGCTGCGTGCAGAAGGAAACGTCCAGCGTAAATTAAGGGGCAGTTATGTGAAGAAGATCTGCATTTACATTCCAGCTCAGCAACTCCAAGCGTCTCAGCAGCTGCCTTTTCTTTGGGCTGGCGCTTCTTGGGCTAAAGCTGGTGCTGCGGACAAGGTAAAGCAGTGGGCTGCTGGGCTGCAGAAGTTGGGCTAGAGCTGGCGCTGGGCAAGGCAAGCAGTGGGCGGTTGGGCTGCAGAAGCTGGGCTAGAGCTGGCGCTGGACAAGGCAAGCAGTGGGCGGCTGGGCTGCAGTCCGGAATCGAGATCCCGACAATGAATGCACGGAATAAACGGATTCGGATTATATTACAGTTTAAGATTGGTTATAAGAACCCTATCATTTTATGTGAAGGTAAGTTACATAAAATGATAAACTTATAAAAGATTCTATCATTTTATGTGAAGGAGATCTACATAAAATGATAAATCTTATCATAATATGTCTAACTAAGTAGACGGATATGAATCAACTGATCGAGATCGGGTTTATAACAGAAATAGACGGAATAAAAATTTCGGATATTACATCAGTACCCCCTTAAAATAAGTTTCGTCCCGAAACTTAGAATAAGGTATCTACCCCAAACATTTCCCTTCAAGAGTTATATTCCAGCATGCAAACTACTCACGTCATCAAGCACATACACATAAACAATTATTTAAACATATAATCACAGAAGTCATATAAGGTATCGTCTCAGTACTAACCCGTCGGTACTGAGGTAGCGGCTACCTCCGCAAAGAACTTAGGGTAGTTACGTCTAATACTCTCCTCTGTCTCCCAGGTAGCCTCATCAGTTCCTCGTCTAGACCACTGAATCCTCAGCATCGGTATCTCCTTAGAACGCAGGCGCCTAATACTACGCTCTAGGACGGCTACTGGATACTCCATAAAAGTGTGGTCTGGCTCGACTATCAGGTCCTCATGACTGATGACGTGTCTAGGATCCGGTATGTACTCTCTCAGCTGAGATACATGAAAAACTGGGTGTACTCCCTCTAATCTCGGTGGCAGTGCTAGTCGGTAGGCAACCTCTCCGACTCTCTCTACGATCTCAAATGGACCGACATATCGGGGACTCAGCTTCCCCTTAATGCCGAAACGTCTAACTCCTCTCGTAGGTGACACTCTCAACCACACCTGTGCACCTACTCTAAACTCCAAAGGTCGACGCCTTTTGTCGGCGTAGGACTTCTGACGACTCTGAGCTGCTAACATCCTCTCCCGGACTAAGGCAATCCGGCCTATGTCATCCTGTATCTGGTCTGGTACTACTCCATCAGCCTTGCTAGGCTCATCCCAACACAACGGTGTACGACACCTCCGTCCGTACAAAGCCTCATAAGGTGCCATCCCAATAGACGCATGCCAGCTGTTATTATATGAAAACTCTACCAGTGGGAGATGATCTGGCCATACCTGTCCCCAATCTAGCACACATGCCCGCAACATGTCCTCTAAGGTCTGAATGGTCCTCTCGGACTGACCGTCTGTCTGTGGGTGGTAGGCAGTGGTAAAGTGGAGACTCGTCCCTAGAGCGGTATGTACCTGCTGCCAAAACCTCGAGGTAAAACGTCCATCCCTGTCGGAGACGATAGTCCTCGGTACTCCATGGAGTCTCACAATGTGCCTGGTGAACTCCTCTGCTAGACGACTTACCAGCCACGTTTCCTTAATCGGAATGAAACGTGCGGTCTTCGTCAGACGGTCTACCACTACCCAAATGGCATCAAAACCTCTGTTGAGCCTCAATCCTGTAACAAAATCCATAGATATATCTTCCCACTTCCAATGTGGTACTGGAAGTGGGTGGAGCTCTCCTCCGGATCTACGATGCTCAATCTTGACCTGCTGACAGGTCGCACACTGGGCTACATATCGGGCCACATCAGGCTTCAAACCACCCCACCAGAAGGAACGTCTCACTTCCTTATACATCTTACTCGCTCCTGGATGTACGGAGTAAGGGGTAGCATGAGCCTCACCTAGTATCCTCTGTCTCAGCTCACTGTCTGATGGCACACAGACACGGTCCTGTCGTCTCATCACTCCATCGGCACCGATAGTGAACTGAGGTGCCTCATCTCGTGACATCCGGTCTCGGATCCGGGTCAAAGTCGGACAGGTCTCCTGCTTCTGTCGGATCTCACCCAACAAGTCAGGAAGTAACTCTAAGGTGGCTAACTGATGAGCTGTATCGGGGAACTGGATCTCTACCTCCAACCAAGCTAAGTCTCTCTGCAACTGTGGCTGTACGGTCAACCGAGCTATCGCCTTCTCCCGAGGCGTCTTCCGACTCAAAGTGTCAGCAACTACATTCGACTTCCCGGGGTGGTAGAGAATCTCAAGGTCGAAATCCTTGATCAACTCTAGCCACCACCTCTGGCGGTTATTCAACTCCCGCTGAGTGAATATGTACTTCAGACTCTTATGGTCTGTGAAGATGTGACAGGTCGCTCCATAGAGATAATGACGCCAGATCTTAAGAGCATGTATTACCGCAGCTAACTCCAGGTCATGGGTGGGGTAGTTCTCCTCATACGTCTTCAGCTGTCGAGACGCATATGCTATGACCTTACCCCTCTGCATCAAGACACACCCCAAGCCCAGCTTGGATGCGTCACTGTACACTACAAAGTCCTCTGTACCCTCAGGCTGTGCTAAGATCGGAGCAGACGTCAATCTCCTCTTCAGCTCCTCAAAACTCTGCTGACACGGCTCAGACCAGACGAACCGAGTAGTCTTCCTTAGGAGAGAAGTAAGTGGTCGGGCGATCAGGGAAAACCCTTCCACAAACCGACGGTAATAACCTGCCAATCCAAGGAAGCTGCGAACCTCCTTAACATTCTTCGGAGGTTGCCAAGAGGACACTGACTCAATCTTCGCCGGGTCGACCTTAATCCCCTCAGCAGTCACTACATGGCCTAGGAAAGCCACCTCTGACATCCAGAACTCACACTTGGATAGCTTAGCATATAGCTGGCTATCCTGTAGAATCTGTAACACTGTCCTCAAGTGTCCGGCATGCTCCTCTCAACTTCTAGAGTAAACTAGAATGTCATCAATGAAGACCACTACAAACTGGTCTAAGAAGTCGATGAAAATCCCATTCATCAACTCCATAAATACTGCTGGCGCATTAGTGAGCCCGAATGGCATCACTACAAACTCATAGTGACCATACCTAGTCCGGAATGCCGTCTTAGGTATGTCCTGGTCTCTCACCCTCAGCTGGTGATAACCCGATCTCAAATCTATCCTCGAGAACACCGACGCTCCATGCAGCTGGTCCAGCAGATCGTCTATGCGAGGCAGTGGATACTTATTCTTGATGGTGACCTTGTTCAACTCCCGGTAGTCGATACACAGCCTCATCGATCCATCCTTCTTCCTCACAAATAACACTGGTGCGCCCCAGGGAGAAACACTAGGGCGTATGAAGCCCTTCTCTGCTAACTCCTCTAACTGCTTCTTCAGCTCAAGCAGCTCTATCGGGGCCATGCGGTACGGGGCCTTCGAGATCGGTCTCGTGCCCGGCTCTAACTCGATGCTAAAGTCAACACTCCTCTGTGGAGGTAGCCCTGGTAAGTCGTCACTGAATACCTCTGCAAACTCGCAGGCAACTGGTATCTCCTCTACTGTCAGGCTCTTGCGCTCCTTCATGGCATAACACCAGAAGGCCTCGCAACCCTGTGCTATCAATCTGGCTGCTCTCACTGCGCTGATAATTGTGCCGGACTTTCCGAGGTCCCAACCTCGGAATATCACTCTGTGACCCTCCTCAGTGGCGACAGTCACAGTCCTCCTACCAATATCCAAGACGGCTCCATGTCTAGTCATCCAATCTATCCCCAATATCACGTCCTCATGTGCTAAGGGCATAACTAGAAAATCTACTAACCAAATCCGGCCTCCCAGATGAATAGGGCAGTCATAAATCTCTCGGGATCCTCTAACCTTGCCCCCATCTGGTAACCCAACCACAAAAGGTACACCCTCTACTGTAGCTAAGGACAACCTATCTACACATGCATCTGATATAAAGGAGTGCGTAGCATCCGTATCAAATAAAACTCGCACAGGTAAGTCATGGATCCAAATAGTACCTGTGGTCGCAGGTGCTGCAGGCTGCTCAGTGCTCCTCAGCTCGAACACTCTCGATGATCCTTCTCTGGTGTCAGTGGTACTACCACGTCCCCTGCCACGACCTGATCCCTGTGCCGTACTGTATGCAGCAGGATGTCCTGGAGCCCGGTACTGTTGCTGCTGCTGACTCGGAGCTCGGTATTGAGGAGGTCTCAGTACACTCTTCTCAGCACCTGCAGGAGAAGCTCCCTGCTGTGAATGAGTCCTACCCTGACGGCAGAAAGTAGCTCTATGTCCCGGCTTCCCACAAGTGAAGCAAGTGGTAGGTGGTCTCTGGCAATCTGTCTTAATGTGATCACGGCTACCACAGTTAAAGCACTGTCGATCTCTACTGGGAGTCTGAACTGTAGAGTGGTAGCTGGACCTCCCCTGAGTCTGTCCTCGACCATAACCTGCTACTGCTGCACTGCTACCAGCATGTCCTGTCCTCTGCCGCTTATCCGGCCCACTAGACTGAGCTGCTTTCCTCGAAGCTGGCCTATCTCTCTCATAAGCAGAGGCCCTATCCTGATAATCAGACAAAGTCTCACAGCGGAATCCAGCTAGATATGATCGGGTACTCTCTCTCAATCTCCTGGAGAAAAGGTAAACATGTTGCTCTTCTGGAGGTGCAGCTGGTCCAAGTAAGATCAACTCTTTCTGAAACTTCTTTATAGCTGCAGCAATCGGGATATCCTCAAATCCCGCCTCAATGAAATCCTGAAATCTCTCGCTCCTTGGCGAAACAGGACAATACCTGTCCCTAACAATGTTCCTCATCTGCTCCCAGCTGGTGACTCGGCTACGAATGGTACGCCACCATGAATGGGCATCATCTGTGAAACAGGTCTGCACCAAATCCACCTGTCGATCCTCGGGGCAACGTATTGCCTCCAAAGCAGTCTCTATCTTCCCTATCCAGTGCTCCACCTCTAGCCCTATTTCTCCACTAAACGAAGGAACCTTTTGAGAGTTGAAAGCCTTCAACCACTCATCCGGTCTCGGTGCTCTAGACCCAACCGGCGCTCTATCAGCATTAGCTCTCCTCTCAGATACAGCCGGCACCTGAGACACTCCTTGTGTCAACTGAGCTGACCTAGCCGGTACCACCGGTGGTACCTGGGTAAGCCTCTCAACTCTGGCAGCCTCTTCCATACGCTCGACGTATGCTCTGTACTCCCTATACTCCGATGCTCCAATAGAAACACGTCCTGACTCGGTCAACGTGCTCCCTGCGCTCCAGACCTAGCAGCGGTCTCATGCCTGACCTCGGGGCCTACACTCTCAGCTACCTCTTCCACAGCAGCCTCTGGTATGCTTGCTGCAGGTGGATCCTCTCGAGGAACTCGTCCTCGACCTCTCCCTAGTGGAGGTCTACCCCCACGACCACGCCCTCTAACAACAGGGGTGCTATCAGCTCGATCCTGTCTGACTGGGGGAAGGGGGGGACGACCCCTACCTCGGCAGTCACTTGTGCAGCCCTAGTACGTGCCATCTGCACGAATAGTAACAACTACAGTTATAAACTAGCTAATCTATCATACAGTAAAAGTCTATAATTATTCTAAGAATACCGAGATCCGCAGAGGTAGTGGTGGTCATCCGTACTTTCTATCCCAACCCGACTCTGTATGCATTTTAAAACCAAAATCCTCTTTGGAAAACTCAGACCCCTTTCGGGTTCTGTTTATTTACTTATATGACCTTTTTGAAGATTTCTAGTGCCATTGTTGCCAACCTAGAGCTCTGATACCATGTTGTAACACCCCAAATTTTACAACTCGGGGAGTTACTGGTTAGGACCGCACAGTGGGTCCCGACCTTAGTTTGACAACAACTTAACATGATCTTACAACAAGGCACAGATAAGGAAAACCAGAAATCATAAAATAATTCTTAACAATGTATGAATGTGACCAGAACAACTAACAGCCGGAAAACGTAATATAACCAAGTACGGAAAGAACGACAAGAAACAAAGTTCAATTGAAAACCCACAAATGAAGAAACTGTAAAACGTCCTAAAGTACGACACCCCGGCTGACCACTACCGTCTGGATCACTCGGCATCTGCTCTAACCTGTGGCAAATCTACACAACATATCAACCGTTAGCTAACTATCCAAATATAAGCAGAATGATAACAGCACAAACACAAGCAGAACCAAAAATAAACAAACATCATGCTGGCACTCAACCGTTTATTATCTATTATTTAAGTGATTCACATTATTCAATTTTACAGTTGTGGCACGAGAGCTATTAACAGTTCTCGCCTCCGTTCCTTATCCAACTGGGTGTAGGTCTAGCTGACCTCCGCCGGTAGCATCACTACAAACCGAGTATGGACTAGTCCCTAAAGAAACCCCCAGCGCTCGCAAGCTAACTGAGCAGAATGCCACCGCCCGTTACTCTTAGGCCAAGTATAGGTCGGTAATTATATATCACAACCTATCTCTCTAAACATTTCAATCACACACCACTATCATCATTCATGCTCATATTTAGAAGTCAGCTAAGTAAGCCCAAAGGACTTACCTGATATAAAGCTCGACTCTTTGTAAACCACTCGCTCTGTAAACTATAGCAACTCAGTTGCCTGCCAAAGGCGATAAGTGCATTAGCACACTCTCACGTAGTTAGAAGTCTAAGACTTTTAAGATCGAATAATGTATTAAGACATAACTAGTTACAATATAAATTTAGGGTAAAATGACCATTTTACCCTTGGTCCCGAAATTCCCGAAAATTCTAAAATTCATGTCTAAACCCCTATTTGTGATTCTAAATTCATATTCTAACTCCTAAAGTTTCGTTTGGTCCCAACTGACGTTTTTCCTATGTTTCTATTTTTCGGAAGATCGTAAAGGTCTAACTTCGATTCCAAATACAAAATTCGTAAAAGCTTATAAAAATTCCGAATTAAATCTCTAGATCATCTATGAGGTTCTATCTAACCTTAAGAGAAAGAATTCCTCAAAACTGTTCAGCCATTATTTTTATAAAAATTCACAAAGTTGGCTACTACACTTATTATTCCTATACTTAGCCAAAAATCTATGTTTACCAAAAATTGCTCAACTACCTAACTTCGGGAGCTTATAACTTCTAATCCGACCGTTCATTTCCTCTCAAATGTTTATACCATATACTACGTATAACCGTCTACAACATATCCAAAATTCAACGGTGGATCTTTATCCAAACGCTCAAACATTGGTCGACAAGGTGGGCTGTTTCTAACTTAAAAGCTGAAGAAAAAAATGAATTTACAGCAGTCCTACCATTTTGTATAAACGACTCAGCAGCTACCTATCACTAACCTAACCCTGTTCAAGGCCAAACTACAGCAACTCATCAATCTATCACTAACCTAACCCTATTCAAGGTGGACAGGAACTAGGCTGCTGGCCACGAGTTGAAGAAGGTAAGGTAGGAGCTGGCTGAAGACGGGCAAAGTAGTGGGCTGGAGTAAGCAGCAGGCGCTACTAGGCTGCAGCAGCTAGGCTGGAGAAGGCACTGGCTGGCGCTGGGCTGAACGGGCTGCTGGCGTTGCTGGCGCTGGGCTGTCAACAGCCTGTCTGGGCTTGTCACAGACTTGTCACAGCCTTGTCTGGCCTTGTCACAGACTCGTCACAGCCTTGTCTGGCCTTGTCACAGCTTCGTCACAGCCTTGTCTGGACCTTGTCACAGCTTCGTCACAGACTTGTCCGGGCCTTGTCATATTCTAAATTAGGGCTAAACTTATTATTTTATGTGAAGGTAAGCTACCTAAAATGATAAATTTTATAAAGATCCTATCATTTTATGTGAAGGGAAAGCTACATAAAATGATAAACTTATAAAAGATTCTATCATTTTATGTGAAGGGGATCTACATAAAATGATAAATTTTATCCTAATATGTCTAACTAAGTAGACAGAAATGAATCAACTGATCGAGATCGGGTTTATAACAGAACTCAGGGTAATTACGTCTAATACTCTCCTCTGTCTCCCAGGTAGCCTCATCAGTTCCTCGTCTAGACCACTGAATCCTCAGCATCGGTATCTCCTTAGAACGCAGGCGCCTAATACTACGCTCTAGGACGGCTACTGGATACTCCATAAAAGTGTGGTCTGGCTCGACTATCAGGTCCTCATGACTGATGACGTGTCTAGGATCCGGTATGTACTCTCTCAGCTGAGATACATGAAAAACTGGGTGTACTCCCTCTAATCTCGGTGGCAGTGCTAGTCGGTAGGCAACCTCTCCGACTCTCTCTACGATCTCAAATGGACCGACATATCGGGGACTCAGCTTCCCCTTAATGCCGAAACGTCTAACTCCTCTCGTAGGTGACACTCTCAACCACACCTGTGCACCTACTCTAAACTCCAAAGGTCGACGCCTTTTGTCGGCGTAGGACTTCTGACGACTCTGAGCTGCTAACATCCTCTCCCGGACTAAGGCAATCCGGCCTATGTCATCCTGTATCTGGTCTGGTACTACTCCATCAGCCTTGCTAGGCTCATCCCAACACAACGGTGTACGACACCTCCGTCCGTACAAAGCCTCATAAGGTGCCATCCCAATAGACGCATGCCAGCTGTTATTATATGAAAACTCTACCAGTGGGAGATGATCTGGCCATACCTGTCCCCAATCTAGCACACATGCCCGCAACATGTCCTCTAAGGTCTGAATGGTCCTCTCGGACTGACCGTCTGTCTGTGGGTGGTAGGCAGTGGTAAAGTGGAGACTCGTCCCTAGAGCGGTATGTACCTGCTGCCAAAACCTCGAGGTAAAACGTCCATCCCTGTCGGAGACGATAGTCCTCGGTACTCCATGGAGTCTCACAATGTGCCTGGTGAACTCCTCTGCTAGACGACTTACCAGCCACGTTTCCTTAATCGGAATGAAACGTGCGGTCTTCGTCAGACGGTCTACCACTACCCAAATGGCATCAAAACCTCTGTTGAGCCTCAATCCTGTAACAAAATCCATAGATATATCTTCCCACTTCCAATGTGGTACTGGAAGTGGGTGGAGCTCTCCTCCGGATCTACGATGCTCAATCTTGACCTGCTGACAGGTCGCACACTGGGCTACATATCGGGCCACATCAGGCTTCAAACCACCCCACCAGAAGGAACGTCTCACTTCCTTATACATCTTACTCGCTCCTGGATGTACGGAGTAAGGGGTAGCATGAGCCTCACCTAGTATCCTCTGTCTCAGCTCACCGTCTGATGGCACACAGATACGATCCTACCGTCTCATTACTCCATCGGCACCAATAGTGAACTGAGGTGCCTCATCTAGTGACATCCGGTCTCGGATCCGGGTCAAAGTCGGACAGGTCTCCTGCTTCTGTCGGATCTCACCCAACAAGTCAGGAAGTAACTCTAAGGTGGCTAACTGATGAGCTGTATCGGGGAACTGGATCTCTACCTCCAACCAAGCTAAGTCTCTCTGCAACTGTGGCTGTACGGTCAACCGAGCTATCGCCTTCTCCCGAGGCGTCTTCCGACTCAAAGTGTCAGCAACTACATTCGACTTCCCGGGGTGGTAGAGAATCTCAAGGTCGAAATCCTTGATCAACTCTAGCCACCACCTCTGGCGGTTATTCAACTCCCGCTGAGTGAATATGTACTTCAGACTCTTATGGTCTGTGAAGATGTGACAGGTCGCTCCATAGAGATAATGACGCCAGATCTTAAGAGCATGTATTACCGCAGCTAACTCCAGGTCATGGGTGGGGTAGTTCTCCTCATACGTCTTCAGCTGTCGAGACGCATATGCTATGACCTTACCCCTCTGCATCAAGACACACCCCAAGCCTAGCTTAGATGCGTCATTGTACACTACAAAGTCCTCTGTACCCTCAGGCTGTGCTAAGGTCGGAGCAGACGTCAATCTCCTCTTCAGCTCCTCAAAACTCTGCTGACACGGCTCAGACCAGACGAACCGAGTAGTCTTCCTTAGGAGAGAAGTAAGTGGTCGGGCGATCAGGGAAAACCCTTCCACAAACCGACGGTAATAACCTGCCAATCCAAGGAAGCTGCGAACCTCCTTAACATTCTTCGGAGGTTGCCAAGAGGACACTGACTCAATCTTTGCCGGGTCGACCTTAATCCCCTCAGCAGTCACTACATGGCCTAGGAAAGCCACCTCTGACATCCAGAACTCACACTTGGATAGCTTAGCATATAGCTGGCTATCCTGTAGAATCTGTAACACTGTCCTCAAGTGTCCGGCATGCTCCTCTCAACTTCTAGAGTAAACTAGAATGTCATCAATGAAGACCACTACAAACTGGTCTAAGAAGTCGATGAAAATCCCATTCATCAACTCCATAAATACTGCTGGCGCATTAGTGAGCCCGAATGACATCACTACAAACTCATAGTGGCCATACCTAGTCCGGAATGCCGTCTTAGGTATGTCCTGGTCTCTCACTCTCAGCTGGTGATACCCCGATCTCAAATCTATCCTCAAGAACACTGACGCCCCATGTAGCTGGTCCAACAGATCATCTATGCGAGGTAGTGGATACTTATTCTTGATGGTGACCTTGTTCAACTCCCGGTAGTCGATACACAGCCTCATCGATCCATCTTTCTTCCTCACAAATAACACTGGTGCGCCCCAGGGAGAAACACTAGGGCGTATGAAGCCCTTCTCTGCTAACTCCTCTAACTGCTTCTTCAGCTCAAGCAGCTCTATCGGGGCCATGCGGTACGGGGCCTTCGAGATCGGTCTCGTGCCCGGCTCTAACTCGATGCTAAAGTCAACACTCCTCTGTGGAGGTAGCCCTGGTAAGTCGTCATTGAATACCTCTGCAAACTCGCAGGCAACTGGTATCTTCTCTACTGTCAGGCTCTTGCGCTCCTTCATGGCATAACACCAGAAGGCCTCGCAACCCTGTGCTATCAATCTGGCTGCACTCACTGCGCTGATAATTGTGCCGGACTTTCCGAGGTCCCAACCTCGGAATATCACTCTGTGACCCTCCTCAGTGGCGACAGTCACAGTCCTCCTACCAATATCCAAGACGGCTCTATGTCTAGTCATCCAATCTATCCCCAATATCACGTCCTCATGTGCTAAGGGCATAACTAGAAAATCTACTAACCAAATCCGGCCTCCCAGATGAATAGGGCAGTCATAAATCTCTCGGGATCCTCTAACCTTGCCCCCATCTGGTAACCCAACCACAAAAGGTACACCCTCTACTGTAGCTAAGGACAACCTATCTACACATGCATCTGATATAAAGGAGTGCGTAGCATCCGTATCAAATAAAACTCGCACAGGTAAGTCATGGATCCAAATAGTACCTGTGGTCGCAGGTGCTGCAGGCTGCTCAGTGCTCCTCAGCTCGAACACTCTCGATGATCCTTCTCTGGTGTCAGTGGTACTACCACGTCCCCTGCCACGACCTGATCCCTGTGCCGTACTGTATGCAGCAGGATGTCCTGGAGCCCGGTACTGTTGCTGCTGCTGACTCGGAGCTCGGTATTGAGGAGGTCTCAGTACACTCTTCTCAGCACCTGCAGGAGAAGCTCCCTGCTGTGAATGAGTCCTACCCTGACGGCAGAAAGTAGCTCTATGTCCCGGCTTCCCACAAGTGAAGCAAGTGGTAGGTGGTCTCTGGCAATCTGTCTTAATGTGATCACGGCTACCACAGTTAAAGCACTGTCGATCTCTACTGGGAGTCTGAACTGTAGAGTGGTAGCTGGACCTCCCCTGAGTCTGTCCTCGACCATAACCTGCTACTGCTGCACTGCTACCAGCATGTCCTATCCTCTGCCGCTTATCCGGCCCACTAGACTGAGCTGCTTTCCTCGAAGCTGGCCTATCTCTCTCATAAGCAGAGGCCCTATCCTGATAATCAGACAAAGTCTCACAGCGGAATCCAGCCAGATAGGATCGGGTACTCTCTCTCAATCTCCTGGAGAAAAGGTAAACATGCTGCTCTTCTGGAGGTGCAGATGGCCCAAGTAAGGTCAACTCTTTCTGAAACTTCTTTATGGCTGCAGCAATCGGGATATCCTCAAATCCCGCCTCAATAAAATCCTGGAATCTCTCCCTCCTCAGCGAAACTGGACAGTACCTGTCCCTAACAATGTTCCTCATCTGCTCCCAGCTGGTGACTCGGCTACGAATGGTACGCCACCATGAATGGGCATCATCTGTGAAACAGGTCTGCACCAAATCCACCTGTCGATCCTCGGGGCAACGTATTGCCTCCAAAGCAGTCTCTATCTTCCCTATCCAGTGCTCCACCTCTAGCCCTATTTCTCCACTAAACGAAGGAACCTTCTAAGAGTTGAAAGCCTTCAACCACTCATCCGGTCTCGGTGCTCTAGACCCAACCGGCGCTCTATCAGCATTAGCTCTCCTCTCAGATACAGCCGGCACCTGAGACACTCCTTGTGTCAACTGAGCTGACCTAGCCGGTACCACCGGTGGTACCTGGGTAAGCCTCTCAACTCTGGCAGCCTCTTCCATACGCTCGACGTATGCTCTGTACTCCCTATACTCCGATGCTCCAATAGAAACACGTCCTGACTCGGTCAACGTGCTCCCTGCGCTCCAGACCTAGTAGCGGTCTCATGCCTGACCTCGAGGCCTACACTCTCAGCTACCTCTTCCACCGCAGCCTCTGGTATGCTTGCTGCAGGTGGATCCTCTCGAGGAACTCGTCCTCGACCTCTCCCTAGTGGAGGTCTACCCCCACGACCACGCCCTCTAACAACAGGGGTGCTATCAGCTCGATCCTGTCTGACTGGGGGAAGGGGGGGATGACCCCTACCTCGGCAGTCACTGGTGCAGCCCTAGTACGTGCCATCTGCACGAATGGTAACGACTACAGTTATAATCTAACTAATCTATTATAACAGCCAAAGTCTATAATAATAATACTAAGAATACCGAGATCCGCAGAGGTAGTGGTGGTCATCCGTACTTTATATCCCAACCCGACTCTGTATGCATTTTAAAACCAAAATCTTCTTTGGAAAACTCAGACCCCTTTCGGGTTCTGTTTATTTACTTATATGACCTTTTTTTTGAAGATTTCAAGTGCCATTGTTGCCAACCTAGAGCTCTGATACCATGTTGTAACACCCCAAATTTTACAACTCGGGGAGTTACTGGTTAGGACCACACAGTGGGTCCCGACCTCAATTTGACAACAATTTAACAAAATCTTACGACAAGGCACAGATAAGGAAAACCAGAAATCATAAAATAATTCTTAACAGTGTATGCATGTGACCAGAACAACTAACAGCCGAAAAACGTAATATAACGACGTACGGAATGAACGAAAAGAAACAAGGTCCAACTGAAAAACCCACAATTAAAGGAACTGTAAAACGTCCTAAAAGTACGACACCCCGGCTTACCACTACCGTCCGGATCACTCGGCATCTGCTCTAACCTGTGGCAAATCTACACAACATATCAACCGTTAGCTAACTATCCAAATATAAGTAGAATGACAACAACACAAACACAAGCAGAAACAAAAATAAACAAACATCATGCTGGCACTCAACCGTTTATTATCTATTATTTAAGTGATTCATCTTATTCAATTTTACAGTTGTGGCACGAGAGTTATTAACAGTTCTCGCCTCCGTTCCTTATCCAACTGGGTGTAGGTCTAGCTGACCTCCGCCGGTAGCATCACTACAAACCGAGTATGGACTAGTCCCTAAAGAAACCCCCAGCGCTCGCAAGCTAACTGAGCAGAATGCCACCGCCCGTTACTCTTAGGCCAAGTATAGGTCGGTAAATATATATCACAACCTATCTCTCTAAACATTTCAATCACACACCACTATCATCATTCATGCTCATATTTAGAAGTCAGCTAAGTAAGCCCAAAGGACTTACTTGGTATAAAGCTCGACTCTCTGTAAACCAACTCGCTCTGTAAACTGTAGCAACTCAGTTGCCTGTCAAAGGGGATAAGTGCATTAGCACACTCCCACGTAATTAGAAGTCTAAGACTTCTAAGATAGAATAACGTAGTAAGACATAACTAGTTACAATACTAATTTAGGGTAAAAATGACCATTTTACCCTTGGTCCCGAAACTCCCAAAATTTCCTACATTCATGTCTAAACTCCTATGTGAGACTCTAAAAACATACTCTAACTCTTAAGGTTTAGTTTGGGTATAAACCGGCATCTTTCTTATTTTCATATTTTTCAAAGGATCGTAAAGGTCTAACTTCGGTTTCAGATATTAAATTCGTAAACGCTTATAAAAATTCCGAACTCATTCTCTAGATCATCTATGATGTTCCATCTAACCTTAGGAGCAATAATTTCTCAAAACTGTTCATCCATCATTTTTATAAAAATTATCAAAGTTGGCTACTCTATTCACAATTTCTATACTTAGCCAAAAATCCTAAGTTTACAAAAACTGCTCAACTACTCAACTTCGGAAGTTTATAACTTCTAATCCGACCGTTCATTTCTTCTCAAATTTTAATAGAGTAAACTACATACATCCATCTATCATCTATCAAAATTTCAACGGTGGATCTTCATTCAAACTCTCAAACATTGGTCGACAAGGTAGTCAGTTTCTAACTTAAAAGCTGAAAGAAAATAGTTGAATTTACAACATCCCTTTATTTCTACCATTTTGTTTATACAACTCAGCAGCTACCCACCAACTTAACCATGTCTAAGCACGGTTCTATCTTGTTCTACTCTAGGATCTCTAGTTCGAAAACTACAGCTTACAACTTATACACCGACTAATCCAATGTCCGAGGTTCTCTTAAGGTATAATCAACTCTTATATACATCAGCTTAAACAACTACTGAATAAGTTTATCCTCAGAATCACCTCACCTCTCGGACTTCAGCAGGGAAGATACTCGTCGTTACTGCGTCGTTCGGCACCACCAGTTCAAGGGATCGAGGGCGAACGTTCCCGGCTGCAGATGGAAGACGATTCTCCTGAATCGTGGCATCCGATTGAGTCGGGGTTAATGACCCGTCCAGCACAGAGAAGAACGTATGAGCGATTAATCACAACAAAAGGGAGAGAAGGAATCGAGGCTGGGTCTTACCGGAGGAACGAAGGAACTCAGATCACTCGGGAGTCCTAGGCGCTTGACGATGAAGGACTGGTGGGCGACGGTGATGACTGCAGCTGTAGCAGTTTCCTCTCCGTTGTAGACTTTCGATGGAACGAATGTTGCGGCTGAAAACTGTATGGATCGATGGGCGTATTGTATTGCAGAATAGAGGCGGAGGAGGAGGTTCTGAATGTGGACAGAATGTGGGACGGGAGGCTGCGTGCAGAAGGAAACGTCCAGCGTAAATTAAGGGGCAGTTATGTGAAGAAGATCTGCATTTACATTCCAGCTCAGCAACTCCAAGCGTCTCAGCAGCTGCCTTTTCCTTGGGCTGACGCTTCTTGGGCTAAAGCTGGTGCTGCGGACAAGGTAAAGCAGTGGGCTGCTGGGCTGCATAAGCTGGGCTAGAGCTGGCGCTGGGCAAGGCAAGCAGTGGGCGGCTGGGCTGCAAAAGCTGGGCTAGAGCTGGCGCTGGACAAGGCAAGTAGTGGGCGGCTGGGCTGCAGTCCGGAATCGAGATCCCGATAATGAATGCACGGAATAAACGGATTCGGATTATATTACAATTTAGGATTGGTTATAAGAACCCTATCATTTTATGTGAAGGTAAGCTATATAAAATGATAAACTTATAAAAGATTCTATCATTTTATGTGAAGGAGATCTACATAAAATGATAAATCTTATCATAATATGTCTATCTAAGTAGACAGATATGAATCAACTGATCGAGATCGGGTTTATAACAGAAATAGACGGAATAAAAATTCCAGATATTACATTCGAGCCAATATCTCTAATTAAGAATTTAAGGAGAAGATTTTGACGGCCGGGAATGACCCCATAGGTCTTTAAAGAGATTAAGGAAATGGTTGTGAGCAGTTTCTTACCTTCTGGCTATGAAAAAGGTATAGTTCACAGTAGTACTAATGGATTGCATAAGGAGAACTAGAGGAGATACCGGTTGCATGCGAGTTTGCAGAGGTATTCAGTGACGACCTGCCAGGACTACCCCCACAGAGGAGCGTTGATTTCAGCATTGACTTAGAGCCGGGCACGAGCCGATCTCGAAGGCTCCGTACCGTATGACACCGATAGAGCTGCTTGAGCTGAAGAAGCAGATAGAGGATCTAGCAGAGAAGGGTTTCATACGCCCTAGTGTGTCTCCTTGGGGCGCGCCAGTGTTATTTGTGAAGGAGAAAGACGGATCGATGAGGTTGTGCATAGACTACAGAGAGCTGAACAAGGTAACCATCAAGAACAAATACCCACTGCCGCGCATAGATGATCTGTTGGACCAGTTACATGGAGCGTCTGTGTTCTCGAGGATAGACTTGAGGTCAGGTTACCACCAGTTGAGGGTGAGAGATCAGGACATACCTAAGACGGCATTCCGGACTAGATATGGTCATTATGAGTTCGTAGTGATGTCATTTGGGCTCACTAATGCACCAGCGGTGTACATGGAGTGATGAATGGGATATTCATTGACTTCTTAGACCAGTTTGTAGTGGTCTTCATTGACGACATCCTAGTCTACTCTAGGAGTCGAGAGGAGCATGCCGGACACTTGAGGACATTATTACATATTCTACAAGATAGCCAGCTGTATGCTAAGCTATCCAAGTGTGAGTTTTGGATGTCAGAGGTGGCTTTCTTAGGTCACATGGTGACTGCTGAGGGTATTAAGGTCGATCCGGCGAAGATCGAGTCAGTATCTTCTTGGTAACCTCCTAGGAATGTTAAGGAGGTTCGCAGCTTTCTAGGTTTAGTAAGTTACTACCGCCGGTTGGTGGAAGGGTTCTCTTTGATTGTCCGACCACTTACTTGTCTTCTGCGGAAGACCACCCGGTTTGTCTAGTCTGAGCCGTGTCAGCAGAGTTTGAGGAGCTAAAGAGGAGATTGACATCCGCTCCGATTTTGGCACAGCCTGAGGGTACTGATGATTTTGTGGTATACAGTGATGCATCCAAGCTGGGCTTGGGGTGTGTTTTGATGCAGAGGGGTAAGGTCATAACCTATGCATCTCGACAAATGAAGACGTATGAGGAGAACTACCCCACACATGATCTAGAGTTGGCTGCAGTAGTCCATGCTCTTAAGATCTGGCGTCACTATCTCTATGGGGCGACATGTCAGATCTTCACAGACCATAAGAGTCTGAACTACATATTCACTCAGAGAGAGTTGAATAACCGCCAAAGGCGGAGGTTAGAGTTGATCAAGGACTCCGACCTTGAGATTCTTTACCACCCCGGGAAGGCGAATGTGGTAGCTGACACTTTGAGCCCAAAGACGCGTAGAGAGAGGGCAATAGCCTGGTTGACAGTACAGCCACAGTTGCAGAGAGATTTGGCTTGGTTGGAGATAGAGATTCAGTTTCCCGATACTGATAGTCAGTTGGATACATTGGAGTTACTTCCTGATCGGTTGGATGAGATTCGACAGAAGTAGGAGACTTGCCCGACTTTGACCAGGATCCGAGACAGGATGTCTCGAGATGAGGCCCCACAGTTCACTATTGGTGCTGATGGATTGATGAGACATCAGGATCGCGTTTGTGTGCCATCAGACAGTGAGTTGAGACAGAGGATACTAGGTGAGGCTCATGCTACCCCATAATCAGTACATCTTGGAGCGAGTAAGATGTAAAAGGATGTGAGACGATCCTTCTGGTGGGGTGGTTTGAAGTCCGATGTGACTCGGTATGTAGCCCAGTGCGCGACCTGCCAGCAGGTCAAGATTGAGCATCGTAGGTCTGGAGGAGAGCTCCACCCACTTCCAGTACCACAGTGGAAGTGGGAGGATATATCTATGGATTTTGTCACAGGTTTGAGACTCAGTAGAGGATTTGATGCTATTTAGGTAGTGGTAGACCGCCTGACGAAGACCGCACGTTTCATTCCGATTAAGGAAACGTGGCCGGTGAGTCGTCTAGCTGAGGAATTCACCAGACACATTGTGAGACTCCATGGAGTACCGAGGACTATCGTCTTTGACAGAGATGGACGTTTTACCTCGAGATTTTGGCAGCAGGTACATACTGCTTTGGGGACGAGTCTTCACTTTACTACCGCCTACCACCCACAGACAGACGGACAGTCTGAGAGGATCATTCAGACCTTAGAGGACATGCTCCGGGCGTGTGTACTAGATTGGGGACAGGTATGGCCAGATCATCTTCCACTAGTAGAGTTTTCATATAATAACAGTTGGCACGCGTCTATTGGGATGGTCCCTTATGAGGCTTTGTACGGGCGGAGATGTCGTACACCATTATGTTGGGATGAGCCCAGCAGAGTTGATGGAGTAGCTCCAGATCAGATACAGGATGACATCGCTCGGATTGCCCTAGTCCGAGGGTGGATGTTAGCAGCTCACAGTCGTCAGAAGTCCTACGCCGACAAAAGGCGTCGACCTTTGGAGTTTAGAGTGGGTGCTCAGGTGTGGCTGAGAGTGTCACCTACGAGAGGAGTCAGGCGTTTCGGCATTAAAGGGAAGCTGAGTCCCCGATATGTCGGACCTTTTGAGATCTTGGAGAGAGTTGGAGAGGTGGCCTACAGATTAGCACTACCGCCGAGATTAGAGGGTGTTCATCCGGTCTTTCATGTATCTCAATTGAGAGAGTACATCCCGGATCCGAGACACGTCATCAGCCATGAGGATCTGACAGTTGAGCCTGACCATACATTTGTAGAGTACCCAATAGCTGTCTTGGAGCACAGTACTAGACGTCTGCGGTCCAAGGATATACCTATGTTGCGGATCCAGTGGTCTAGGAGAGGAGCTGATGAGGCCACTTGGGAGACTGAGGAGAGTATTAGACGTAACTATCCCGAGTTCTTTGCGGGGTTAGAGGTTACTCTTGTACCGACGAGTTAGTACTCGGATGTTGTGTTGTTTGACCTTTCAGGTTTCTATATGGGATTGAGTGTTTCTGTTTTATGTGATACTTGTCTGTTTTTGATGGTTGAGTAGATGCATGGTAGAAAATGAAAATGTCGAGAAAACTAAACTATACCAAAGGAAATGTGTGAGTAAGGAACATTCTAAGTTTCGGGACGAAACTTCTTTTAAGAGGGCACTGATATAATAACCGAAAATTTTAAACTTCCGATAAACCGAATTTAACCGAATTCCTATACGTCAATCTTAAATAAATGATTAAATAAACAATTAAAACGAGTTTTTAGTTCTATCATTTTATGTGACCTTAAGTCACATAAAATGATGAAACTTTGCAACCGGAAATAGTTTACGCACCTTAATAAAATAATAATAATAATTTATATAATAATAATAATTTATATAATCCGGGATATAATTCCGTATTATATAAATTCCCGCACCTAACCAGAAATCCGGGCGAGTAACGAGTTCCTATTCCGTTCTAAGGGGAGAGCAGGCCGGTTGGCCCACTATCAAGCCCAAGCATCCTATCAGTTGGCCCAACAGCTTTCCACTAATCCTAAACCTAAATTAGTTTAACGCTAACCTAATTGTTTTACGTCCTAACCTAATCGACGACTACCCCTCCTCCTCACAACCCAAACCGCAGCCTTCGTCTACTTCGAAACCGGCACAGGCGACACGCTGTTCCTGTAGAAGGAGCGAGACAGTAGAACTCACCTCAGTTCGAACACCGCAGCAGCGCCACCGCTCTTCGGACTCACCATCGGCGTCGAGCCTGAAGCAACCACTCCGACGCCATATCGTGCGGCTAACTGTTCTCGCATGCGACTCCGGCGGCCGACTCCAGGTAACCGCCTACATCCCTAGCCGTCTTCCTCTCTATTTCCCGAACTGCCGCCATCCTAACCTGGGCTGCACCCCAGTCGCGAGTCACGCCAGGCGAGACGTGTAAGCGCAGCCTCCGAACCTTACCACCGGTGAGGACGAGCGCTTCAGACGAAGACCCGGTGCTGCAGTAGGAGTTGCGGTAGGTGCCAACTAGGAAGAGCCGGGCAGCGCAGAGCGTACGAGCCATCTAGGCCAGAACTGCAGCCAGTCGCAAGTCGTCGTGAGTACTTCGTCCCCTCCTCTGCAACTCTCTTCGTCCTGTACTGTAGAATGCCGTAAATACATGCTGTTGAAAGAGCTGATTTATGTATACCTGTATAAGAGTAGAGATATGTATATAATTGTAGTAAAGAGTTTTGAAATACGTTAGTGTATGTATATATATACGGTGACTGGGATGAGGAAAGAGAGAATTCGTATACGGATGTATATATATACATATAAATATATTAGACATTAGAGTGAGGTACCGTAGTGTACGTATATATACTTATATATATAGGTACATAATTTATATATAAGCTGATAACACGATTTATAGCATAGTTTTAGGTGCACATTTAGGTAGAATTCTCGCTCAATCATGCATTGTCTAGCACTAGTCCAATACGTTTTGCACTCAAAACATGTATTTTGTCGAGATAGACGTCTACACGGACTTGTGTGCGTTTTGTAGGTATTTCGGGAAATTTCGGGCTAAAACGAGGCGTTTGAGGGACGCTCATTCAGAGGACTCGTTTCAACTCATTAGAGCACAAAGAATGACTCAAGGAACCTTGCAAACAAAGGCCATGCACCAAACCACAACCTATTGAGCGTAAACAAAGTTTCTGTTAGAAATCACGGGTTCCTGGAGAACCACGGCCGTGGAAATGGCCGTGGTTTTTGCCAGATTCTCGTGACAGCTGTGCCACGACTCTCATGGCCAGCTCATGAAGAAATTGGTTATAAAAGTGGTCCTTGAATGTTGTTAGGGGCAGCTGGGGATTTTGGGTAGTTTTGGGAGCAGCTCACACATATTCTATTGCTCTTGAACAAAATATATTCCAAGGAGAAGAAGGATTTTTCTAGGAAGGAAAGTGCAAGAAGAAGAAGAAAGGAGCCATTGCCATTGAAGAGGAGAGGAGAAGACACATCTAACTCTTGTATTTCGGATTTATTTCTAGGAGATTTTGAATCCCTTGAACCTTCCTTTGGAAGGGTTGTAAGTCATCCTAAATTCAATCTTCAGATTTGGATTTTATTGGAGTTTATTTGTTCATCTTCTTTCTCTCATTTTTTTGCTATGGAGATTATGAATCTATGCTTGTTTGTTTTAAATTCCAATATGAATGTTGTAGGCTAGATTGATGTGATTCTAGGGTTAGGAAAGGATGGTTATGGCTAGATCTATGATAGGATGAACTTAAATTTGCCTTTGGATGATTTTTGTTTATGGACGTAGCTACTGTTAGAAATCACGGGTAGTTCTTGAAGAACCACGGCCGTGGTTTCTGTAGAACGAACCGTGATTTTCCTGATTCGAAGGATCTCACCCTAGGTTCATAAGATTGTTGAAACCCTAAGTTTTTGCTGAGTATAACCTACCCTAGGGTGTCCTAGTGTAGAGACTAAGTGTTAGGAGAGACTTACCCGGTAATCCTTGCCCTTAGAATCCAAAATAGTAAAGCCTTAGGTAATGGTGAGCCTAATAAGCCGCCATTGGATTAAGTGTGCTAGGATAGTTGCTTAGAACTTCCCTTTCCGAGACTTACCCGGTAAGGATAGGTTGGACCTCTAGGTAATAATCCGGTTCGTGTTAAAATCCTATCCTTAGGTTCTTGGAGACTTAACCGGTAACGAGACCTTAGGTGTGGACTAGTTGGATCATGAGACTTACCCGGTAATTGATCCCATTTTAGAAACACTAAATCCCAGCATATCATTATCAATCCAAAGAATGAATAGATAACTTGAGGTTTATGCCATAACCGAAATTTCCAACCCCTAGAATCCGTTTTCTTTCTCTCTTGATCACATTTTGTTCGACTTGTTTATTTGTGCCGATTTTTCCGATTGAGTTTGATTTGATTGTTTGCATGAGTTGAAATCCTTGTATTGATCATCTAAACCCGATAAAAACAATTTGCAATTTTCCCTTTTCCTTGCTTAGATTAGACCTTGCTAAATTCAATCACAAATTAGTTCGATTTCACCATAGTCTTTGCGTTCGACCTTGGAGTACTTATCTTTCTACATACGTCCCGTACACTGCGGGTGCGCTAAGAATTAGGATAATTATAACAAGTATAAATTTAAGGCTTATTGCGTACACACTTTCTAGCGTAACAAGTTTTTGGCGCCGTTGCCGGGGACTAGGTCTAGATTGAGTCTATTTTGTGATTGATTCTAGTGTAGATCTTTCTTGTTTCTTTTGATCTCTTTTTGGTTTGTGTCTTTGCTTTTCAGGACATCTACTTCTCTTTAGGTGTATGCGAAGATCTCGTGGCAAGGATCTAGCTCCATTCGATCCCGAACCGGAGAAAACCCTTCGATCTAGATCTAAGAACATCCGAAAAGAGAGAGAGATGGCCGGTAGAAATCTTCAAGCTGAATTGGATGAAGCCTTAGAGCAAATAAGGCTAAGAGATGAGCTCTTAGAGGAAGAGAGGAGACTTGCCAATGAGAGGCAAGAGGAAACAAGGAGGGAGATTGAAGAGATTAGGCAAGCCCTTGTCCAAGGAGAGCTTAATCGCCGACAACCTCCACCACCTCCACCACAACCGCAGCCGGCGGCTAATGTTAGGGTTGTTCCCATCGCCATTGAGGAGCCACAAACCCTAGGGAGACGCATGGATCCAGCACAAAGAGCACACCGACCGGGTGTGAACCTAGGAGATCCCGCAACCCACAACTATGAGCTCCGCCCTCAAGTTCTACAAATGATCCGGCACAATCAATTTGGAGGGATGGAAGGAGAGTCTCCTCATCAACACTTGATGAATTATGAGATCTTGATGGAGACTCTTAGACCACCAAGATTGGAGAGCAACAACCATAAGCTACGGGCCTTCTCTTTCTCTCTAAAGGACAAAGCCTTGGCTTGGTATCAATCTATTCCGCAAGGGCGAGTTGGTACTTGGGAGGAGATGACAACCGAGTTCTTGACCAAATTCTTCCCACCTTCCAAGACCACCGAGTTAAGAGGAAAGATCAATGCCTTTGTGATGAGGGATAGAGAAAGTTTGTTCAAGTCTTGGGAGAGATTTAAGGACCTTCTCCTAGATTGTCCGCACCATGGCATACCGAAGATTGAGCTATTAGAGATCTATTTCAAGGGGCTTGATGAAGATAGTCAATTCAAACTTCAATCTCTTTCCGGTGGGACATTTATGGAGAAGCATGTAGATGATGCTTGGGAGTTTGTGGAGAAGCAAGCTCTAGTGATTGAGAAGTACTCGCATAGGAAGAGTGAAGGGAGAAAGGCGGGAGCATATGAGGTGAGTGAAGTCACCATGAGCAATTTCAAGCTTGACGCCATCAACAACGAGTTGAAATCCTTGAGAGAGTTATGTACTACCACCTTGAAGAGCCAAGCAACTCCTCAAGCACCTCCAAGAGCTAACTTGTCTTCCAAGGAGGAAGATGTAAATTATATGGGAAGGGGCAACTTCAACAATTACCAAGGCCCAAGGAACTTCAACAACAACCGGCAATTCAACAATTACCGGCCAAACCATAACCACCCCGGATTTTCTTACTCAAATCCGGATGGAGCCTTGAACCCTCCCGCCTCCACAAGTGCAACTCCACCACAAAGAGCTTCACAAGAACCTCCACCCGGTTTTACTCAACCTTCAAAAGATAGGACCGAAGTCATGTTTGAACAATTGCTAGGAAGATTGAGTGGACTTGAGAGCACCGTTACTTCAATTTCTAAGGCTCAAAAGGTCTTGGAAGCGCAAGTCTTTCAAAAAGCGGGTGAGGCACATAGAGATCCGGGAAAGCTTCCCGGAAGAACCGAAGACAACCCAAGAGGCCAAGTTTTGGCTATCACAACAAGGAGTGGGTTGAGTATGAAAGATCCTTTGCCCAAGGACCAAGCTAAGGGGAGTCAAGTAGTGGTAGAAGAGGGAAGAAAGCATGAAGATGGAGGGAAGAGCAAGGATGTAGAGCCAACTTATGTGGCACCGCCTCCATACAAGCCACCACTACCGTTCCCACAATCAAGAGCAAGAGCTCGTTTGGACAATCACTTTGGTAAGTTCCTTGAACTAATGTCCAAGTTACATATTAACATTCCGTTCATGGATGCCATTTTAGGAATGCCGGCATACGGAAAGTTCTTGAAAGAAATACTCTCCAACAAAAGGAAGTTGGAAGAGTATGGGGAGATTAGGATGACCAAGAGATCTTCGGAGTTGATCCAAACAATGAAGGAGGAGATGCCTCCCAAGCTAAGAGATCCGGGCTCTTTTTGTGTTCCAATTGGAGTAGGAGATGTGAAGTACGAAGCCCTTTGTGATCTTGGGGCGAGTGTAAGCATCATACCGCTTGCACTTAGTAACAAGGTCGGGCTAGGAGAGCCAAAACCGGTCAAGATGACCCTCTATATGGCGGACCGATCCATCACTCACCCGGTTGGGATTCTTGAAGACATTCCGGTGCAATTGGGAGGATTCTATGTACCTATCGACTTTGTGGTGTTGGACATTCCGGCGGATTACCCGGTTCCCATCATCCTAGGAAGACCTTTCCTAGCCACATCCGGATGCTTAGTGGATTGCAAGAACGGGACTCTCTCCTTCAACATTGGAGAGGAGAACATCAAGTTCAAGCTGTCCACAATGATGAAAGGGCCAACCCTAGATGAGGATATCTTCAACATAGTCGAGCAAGAGGAATCTAGAGAAATGGTGAGCTTGATTTTGATCAAGGATCCCTTGGAAAAGGTTCTTACCTTGAGTATGATGGAGGAGGACATTGAAGAGAATTGCAATGAAGAGATCAAAGCCTTGGAGGCGTTGGAAGAAGAGCCAAGAGTGGGATTTGAGAGCCATGAAGAAATTGTGAACAGCTGCAAGTTCCACGGTCGAGATTTAGGAACCACGGCCGTCAAACTCTCTGGACAACTCCGAGAAACAAGCCTGGAAGAAACCACGGCCGTGGAAGTTGAACCAACCGTAATTCCAACCGTGGTTTCCCCTGAATCAGCTCTTAATGATGATCAAGCTTCTAGGAGCCAAGGGGAGTTTTCATTTGCTTTGGATTCATCTCATCCAATCTTATTTGGATCGTCTTCAACCGAAAAAGGTCCTCCCTCACTTGAACTCAAACCCCTTCCCTCTCATTTAAAGTATGCATTCCTTGGTGATTATTCTACATATCCGGTGATTGTTAATGCATGCTTGAGTGATGATGAACTTGCTAAATTGCTACATGAATTGAGATTGCATAGGAAGGCCATTGGTTATACTATTGATGATTTGGTTGGTATTAAGCCATCTTTGTGCATGCATAAGATAATGATGGAAGATAACCACAAACCCTCTATAGAGCATCAAAGGAGATTGAACCCTATAATGAAAGAGGTAGTCAAAAAGGAAATCATTAAGTTGCTAGATGCGGGAATTATCTACCCTATCTCGGATAGTAAGTGGGTTAGTCCCGTTCATGTAGTACCTAAGAAGGGTGGAATGACGGTAGTAACTAATGAGAACAATGAATTAATACCAACTAGGACGGTCACGGGATGGAGAATGTGTATAGACTATAGGAAATTGAACATGGCCTCTAGGAAAGATCACTTTCCCCTCCCCTTCATTGACCAAATGCTAGAAAGATTAGCTCAACATTCTCACTTTTGCTATCTAGATGGGTATAGCGGATTTTTCCAAATCCCTATCCACCCCGATGACCAAGAGAAAACAACTTTTACATGTCCATGGGGTACATTTGCATATAGGAGAATGCCATTTGGGTTGTGTAATGCACCCGCCACCTTCCAAAGGTGTATGATGGCTATCTTTTCGGAATACATAGAAAATATCATGGAAGTGTTCATGGATGATTTCTCTGTTTATGGTTCTTCTTTTGATGATTTCTTGGCTAACTTGTCATTAGTATTGCAAAGATGTGAGGAGACAAATCTTGTCTTAAATTGGGAGAAATGCCACTTCATGGTAAGTGAAGGGATTGTGTTAGGACACTTGGTGTCTAACCGTGGCATTGAGGTTGATAGGGCTAAGATTGAAACAATAGAGAAGTTGCCACCACCTACCTCGGTGAAGGGGGTAAGGAGTTTCCTAGGGCATGCCGGTTTTTACCGGAGATTCATCCAAGATTTCTCTAAAATTTCTAAGCCTCTAACTAACCTACTAATGAAGGATGTTGATTTTGTCTTCTCCAAGGATTGTCTTGAAGCGTTTTGTAGGTTGAAGAACGCCTTGATCTCCGCACCTATCATGCAACCTCCGGATTGGAGTCTACCATTCGAAATCATGTGCGATGCAAGTGATGTAGCCGTGGGGGCTGTTCTGGGGCAAAGGAAAGAAGGGCGCACTCATGCTATTTACTATGCTAGCAAGACGCTAGATGATGCCCAACTCAATTATGCTACTACCGAGAAGGAGTTATTGGCGGTGGTGTATGCATTTAAGAAGTTCCGCTCGTACCTTGTTGGAGCGAAGGTCATAGTTTACACGGATCATGCGGCGATCCGTTATCTACTTACAAAGAAGGATGCCAAGCCAAGGTTGATTCGGTGGATCCTTCTTCTTCAAGAGTTTGATTTGGAGATAAGAGATAAGAAGGGATCCGAGAACTCGGTAGCGGATCACCTTAGTAGACTCCCACCATTGGAGCTTGAGAAAGACAACATCCCGATAGATGATTCATTCCGGGACGAACAATTGCAATTGGTGGAAGAATGCTTATTCCAAGTGGCTAGAGGAAGTGAACCGTGGTATGCCGACATTGTGAATTACTTAGTGTGTGAGGAGGTGCCTCCCGGACTAACGTATGCACAAAGGAAGAAGTTCTTCAACGATGTAAGGCATTACTATTGGAGCGAGCCACTTCTATTCAAGAGAGGCCCGGATGGGATGCTTAGGAGATGCATACCCGAAGATGAAATGGAGAGTGTGATCCGGCATTGTCACTCCTTACCATGTGGAGGCCATGCTAGCTCACACAAAACGTGTGCCAAGGTATTGCAATCCGGTTTTTATTGGCCTAACTTGTTTAGGGATGTGCAAGGTTTTGTAGCGGCATGTGATGCTTGCCAAAGAACGGGGAACATCTCAAGGAGGAATGAAATGCCCTTGAACAACATCCAAGAAGTTGAGATTTTTGATGTGTGGGGTGTGGACTTCATGGGACCATTCCCTTCTTCATGTGGCAATCTATTCATCCTATTGGCGGTGGACTATGTGTCAAGATGGGTAGAGGCAATCGCCTCTCCTACGAATGATGCCAAGGTGGTGGTGCGGTTCTTCAACCGAGTGATCTTCCCTAGGTTTGGAACACCAAGGGTGGTCATTAGTGATGGAGGGAAGCACTTCACAAATAGGAACTTTGGAGCACTTTTGGCCAAGTATGGGGTGACTCACAAAGTGGCAACACCCTACCACCCTCAAACTAGTGGTCAAGTGGAAATCTCCAACCGTGAGATTAAAGCCATACTCGAGAAGACGGTGTCTAGAACAAGAAAGGATTGGGCCATGAAGCTCAATGACGCACTATGGGCATATAGAACCGCCTTCAAGACACCTATTGGCACCACTCCCTACAAGTTGGTCTATGGCAAGTCTTGCCATCTTCCGGTGGAAATGGAGCATAGAGCTTATTGGGCCATTAAGTGGCTAAACTTTGACCTCAAGGAGGCGGGGGAAAAGAGATTGCTTGATATCAATGCACTTGAGGAACTCCGGTTGGAGGCTTATGAGAATGCCCGGATCTACAAGGAGAGAACCAAAAGGTGGCATGACAAGAGGATCATTCCAAAGGAGTTGAGTGAAGGAGATCTTGTCCTTCTCTTCAACTCAAGGCTAAGACTCTTTCCCGGAAAACTCAAATCAAGATGGACCGGGCCATATGTGGTGAAGAAGATCTTTCCCCATGGAGCAATTGAAATAGGAGGGGAACATTGTGGAAACTTCAAAGTGAATGGGCATCGCTTGAAGAAATACATTCCGGGGGCACCGGTAGACATGATTGCCCCACTTCACCTTGCATAAACACTCCCGAGTTTGGTCAAGCTAATGACCTTAAAGAAGCGCTTGGTGGGAGGCAACCCATTGGTAACATTTTTCCTTCATTTTAGCTTAGATTTTTCTGTTTTTGTGTGCTTTGTGTGTTTCGTCTATTTTATGTGTGCTAGAACATTAGTGGCATTGGAAGCCTTTCTTGGAAATGGTGATGATGAAACCCTCACCAATTATGGGTGGAGCGGACGCGGAACTTGGACGGCTAGCGGTGCCTAGCGCGGGTTTCAAAGCTTGAAGGATGCTTAGAGCTCCCTACCATGGTTGAAAGGATCATCCAACATCAATCCTCTTGAGAATTCCCAAATACCAAAGAAAACCATTTTACATCGTGAGAACCTTCTTTCACTCTCTTTACTTGTATACCACATTGGAGACAATGTGTTTCTAAGTATGGGGTGGGGTTTGCATGAACCTTTGCATGAAGAGCATCTAGGATAGGTTAATATTTGCACATCTCTTGCATTGTACATACTTAAATCGAAAATTCCATAAAAATCAGAAAATTTAAAAATTTTTCGTGCTTTCTAGGCTTGGATATGATCCTAATGATGAAAACCTGTCTTGTGATTGGCTATGAATGGCCTTATGTGTTAAATTGATAAATACATATGTGGACTTGAACTACTTCTCTTGAATTCCATGAATGACTTGAGAGCATGATGATTGCCTAGAATGGATTGAGTATTGAAAATCGAAATTACATGATAGTTCTTGCATACCATCTAGGAATGAATAAGGCATTTCATTTTTCTCTACTTCTCATCTTGATCATGATTGCTTGAGCACCTCAATTGATATAAATTTGACCTCCTTTTAAACCCATCCGGGAATAGGAGCATGCTAGTGTGTTTGAATGTGTGAAAAGCAAGTGCGGGGTGAAGATGTAATGAAAAGAATGTCGTGAATAAAATGCTGAAATTATTGTGGAAGTGTAGCCAAAATAGGTTTGGGGGCGTTGGTTTAAATGACAAGTAACTCGGTACACTTCACATGATCGGGTGTTGGTGCCTTGCCAAAGTCAAATGAACCAATAGCCCTAACGAGCTTTGGTATGTGTGCCCGGTGTGGATGCACCTCGAAAAAGAGAAAAAGCCCGAGGATGGCTAATCACCGAGGTTTCGGCTACTGTACACCAATGCCATTGTCTCAAAAATGAATCAAAGAAAAAGAAAAGAAAGGAAGATAGAAAAAAATATGCACTTGGGGGAAGTTGATCGAGGACAAGGAGTGAAGTTAGTTCCATTCCCGGATTAGCATCACACACCTAGAAAATTCCCCTCCCAACTACGACGTTTCTTGGCCTTTTATATCACAAGCCCTTATGACCTACTTGCATGTTTGTAAGACTTAGTAGTCTAGATTGGATAGACTCTTGATCTTCTTGACATCTCCGTCCTCCCAACTCATGCATGTTTTTGAGTTAAGTACAATTGTCTTTCCATGACTTTATCATTTGATACATAATTGCTTATTCAATTGCCATTGATCAGGACTATGAAGGTGATCCAATAGTAGAAGCACAAAACCAAAAAGATTTTGCCATTTTTCTGCATACATAAATCATGTCATCTCGTAGTCTATAGTTGGGAATTTGCTCGGGGACGAGCAAACCTTAAGTATGGGGTATTTTGATAACACGATTTATAGCATAGTTTTAGGTGCACATTTAGGTAGAATTCTCGCTCAATCATGCATTGTCTAGCACTAGTCCAATACGTTTTGCACTCAAAACATGTATTTTATCGAGATAGACGTCTACACGGACTTGTGTGCGTTTTGTAGGTATTTCGGAAAATTTCGGGCTAAAACGAGGCGTTTGAGGGACGCTCATTCAGAGGGCTCGTTTCAACTCATTAGAGCACAAAGAATGACTCAAGGAACCTTGCAAACAAAGGCCATGCACCAAACCACAACCTATTGAGCGTAAACAAAGTTTCTGTTAGAAATCACGGGTTCCTGGAGAACCACGGCCGTGGAAATGGCCGTGGTTTTTGCCAGATTCTCGTGACAGCTGTGCCACGACTCTCATGGCCAGCTCATGAAGAAATTGGTTATAAAAGTGGTCCTTGAATGTTGTTAGGGGCAGCTGGGGATTTTGGGTAGTTTTGGGAGCAGCTCACACATATTCTATTGCTCTTGAACAAAATATATTCCAAGGAGAAGAAGGATTTTTCTAGGAAGGAAAGTGCAAGAAGAAGAAGAAAGGAGCCATTGCCATTGAAGAGGAGAGGAGAAGACACATCTAACTCTTGTATTTCGGATTTATTTCTAGGAGATTTTGAATCCCTTGAACCTTCCTTTGGAAGGGTTGTAAGTCATCCTAAATTCAATCTTCAGATTTGGATTTTATTGGAGTTTATTTGTTCATCTTCTTTCTCTCATTTTTTTGCTATGGAGATTATGAATCTATGCTTGTTTGTTTTAAATTCCAATATGAATGTTGTAGGCTAGATTGATGTGATTCTAGGGTTAGGAAAGGATGGTTATGGCTAGATCTATGATAGGATGAACTTAAATTTGCCTTTGGATGATTTTTGTTTATGGACGTAGCTACTGTTAGAAATCACGGGTAGTTCTTGAAGAACCACGGCCGTGGTTTCTGTAGAACGAACCGTGATTTTCCTGATTCGAAGGATCTCACCCTAGGTTCATAAGATTGTTGAAACCCTAAGTTTTTGCTGAGTATAACCTACCCTAGGGTGTCCTAGTGTAGAGACTAAGTGTTAGGAGAGACTTACCCGGTAATCCTTGCCCTTAGAATCCAAAATAGTAAAGCCTTAGGTAATGGTGAGCCTAATAAGCCGCCATTGGATTAAGTGTGCTAGGATAGTTGCTTAGAACTTCCCTTTCCGAGACTTACCCGGTAAGGATAGGTTGGACCTCTAGGTAATAATCCGGTTCGTGTTAAAATCCTATCCTTAGGTTCTTGGAGACTTAACCGGTAACGAGACCTTAGGTGTGGACTAGTTGGATCATGAGACTTACCCGGTAATTGATCCCATTTTAGAAACACTAAATCCCAGCATATCATTATCAATCCAAAGAATGAATAGATAACTTGAGGTTTATGCCATAACCGAAATTTCCAACCCCTAGAATCCGTTTTCTTTCTCTCTTGATCACATTTTGTTCGACTTGTTTATTTGTGCCGATTTTTCCGATTGAGTTTGATTTGATTGTTTGCATGAGTTGAAATCCTTGTATTGATCATCTAAACCCGATAAAAACAATTTGCAATTTTCCCTTTTCCTTGCTTAGATTAGACCTTGCTAAATTCAATCACAAATTAGTTCGATTTCACCATAGTCTTTGCGTTCGACCTTGGAGTACTTATCTTTCTACATACGTCCCGTACACTGCGGGTGCGCTAAGAATTAGGATAATTATAACAAGTATAAATTTAAGGCTTATTGCGTACACACTTTCTAGCGTAACATAAGCATATACTTATAAGTATAAATATAGTGTATACAAATATACGAGTTAATATATAAGTACGAGTTGGAAGTTATGAAATTATGTAAATATAAATGAGTTGAGGAGTAAGGTTAAAAACATGTTTGACGGTATAATATATGTAGTAGCGTAAATAGTAACCGGAGAGAAGGAGTGTTGTCCTTCTTTGAGTGTCTCGAGTTTGGCCTTATAACCTATAAGTAGCTACCCGAGAGACTTAATTTATGGAAAACAAGATACGAAAGAAATTAGTAGAATTCCAGAATAACTTCGAGAATGTACGACACTAAGGGTAAAATGGTCTTTTACCATAAGAGAGCTTTTTCCGTAATTCCTTCGCATGAGGTTGGACATCGAGATGTGATTTTGATACACATGCCTTATTTAACAGGCGTTTGAGTTACCACGAGTACGGACTGTTTGAGACGTGTTAGAGTGTATTTTGACTCAGGTAATTCCTTGCGACTTACTTAGCCAGTTTCTGGATATTGGTTGAGTGGTAGTGGTTGTGAGTGTTATGTGCGTGTTTTAATAATAATAACTTGCTAGGACGACCGTCATTATTATGTTTAAGGCCCAAGTGTATGTATAACGGGCCGTGACATCACTGCCTAGCTCTGACAAGAGACTGGGAGGTTCTCTATACCCAGACTAGGTAGGTACAAGGTGAGATGCATCGGATCCATTCCTGATGGTTACACGGCGGCGGAGGCGAGGTTTGGGAATCCCTCGTGTCACAAAATAAGTATCATTAGCGTGAAAGAGTAACTTAACTCAAGATAATAAAATGGACTTGTTTGAAAGCATGATGGGTGTTTATACTTTTATGTGTGTGTGTGCTACTATTATTCTGCTAATATTTAGATAACTAGCTAACGGTTCCTCTTGTTGTGTTTTTAGATTTACCGCAGGTTAGACCAGCAGCTGAGTGATCCGGAAGTAGTGGTCAGCCGGGTCTCCGTACTCCTTAGAGTGGGGGTTGGGGTTGTGTTTGTCTTTTCTTTCTTTTAGTTAAGACAATTGTTCGTTTCCTTTGTTTAAGTACTTTAGGCTGCTAGACCGTGTTGAATTCATTACCTTAAAAATACTATTTTATGAATTTCGGTTTTCCTTATTTGTGTCTTGTTGCAAGATCCTAGTAATATTGTTGTCAAACTGAGGTCGGAACCCACTGTGAGGTTTTAACCAGTAATGTCCCGAGTTCTGAGAATTCGGGGTGTTACACTCATGAGTTTGTTACAAAGATGGCTAACAATATGTGTTTTCTAATATATGTGTACCATTTTATTTTTATTTTGTATTACTTTTTATAAATATTTTTTTTAAATGTATAGAATTTTAATACTTTTTATTGTCAAGATCTAATCGTACTTTCTATGACACAAATATAGTGAACGCTCTTGACTTGGTTATACTCCTAAATGTAGTTATAAGTACATGGCAAACTGGATAAACAATTATGGTGTTAGTTTTTCTACTAGACGTTTTGCATAGATATAAATTTACCTTCAACAAATTTTAACTAGTAATACACAGATATAACAATTTACCCACATACAAAAATCTCTTTATATATATATATATATATATATATATATATATATATATATCCACCGATAGACTCTTTAGTTATATATTTCATAAATAATTCTTATCACATTTTTATTAACATATATTTAATATACACCGATAAAAAATCAATTTTTTTTTGATTTAGTCCGTCAAATCTAGGTGTGTGACCGCATATTATCCGTTTATAATAGTAATAGGTTTAACTATTTAATCTCATTAACTGTAATTGTTTTCTAGCAAAGCAGTGCTACTTCTAAAATAACCTAATTATATATCTAAGTCCAGCCATAGCACACGAACAACAAGGAACTCATTTTCTAATTATTTTCATTCTTCTGTAATGTTTTATGAAAACTAGTTCTTATGTCTTTTTCATTTTTTGTCTGAAAGTGTAACTTTTAATGTGTCATTGTGATTGTCATTGCTTCCGGTTAGGTTCCATGCTCAGATGATGAATCATGATGAATTTGAGTATGAATTAAATTCAAAGATCTTAAAATTTACACAAGTTTTGCATTTCTACCTTACATAAATCAAATTTGTATATATTTCCAGAAGAAGTGATCTACAAGAAAATAGAAAATACAAAAAGAGAAGAAGAAGAAGAAGAAGAATAGTAAGGTAGCTAGGGTGATGAACGAAATGAATTTGTTTCGGATATGGTCTGAAGCCTCGGTCTCCAAGAGGATCTCCCATGGATCTGGTACCGAGAAGTCGTCTCGGCAAGCTTCGTAAGCACTTGTTGCATATCGGTATTCCACGTCAGCTCTCGGAGCTGTTCCTTAGTGATCTTCAGCTTCAGCTTCACCTTCACCTCCGCGCTGACGGTTGCTCTCCTACTCGGCTGTTTCTTGGTTTGGTCAGGTCTGAGAACTGGGCCCCAATCCTCTCCTCCCCATTCATCTTCTGATTCATGTGTTATGCAATTCCCCATCTCGGCTTAGATGTTTCTGCTTTGTCAACACTCAAGAAAGCATATATTCTCTTCATTAAATTAAATTATTGGCTCTCTAGCTGGATTCGAATAATACCAGCGTATGGGTTGGTGGTGGGGCCCATCAAACCAAATCAAAATATCACCTAAGATTCAGACTATGACCTAGCTTCGAGTATGACCTACCTTCATTTGCACATATCCTAAGTTTTGATGATTCACAGATCTCATATCAAAATACTAATAGTTTGTTGAGTTTACATACATGGTTGTCCAACTACCATCCATGGAGTTACAGTGCAGAAATATCTTACAATTACACTCTCGAAACTCAAATATTGTAAGGAAAAACCTACCCAATGGCATACGCAACTACGGTTTCCATATATAAGATAGGATGGTGCCGCCAATCATTTCAAAAGAAGGATCATGTCGCCTTTCTCGAGAGCATGTAATTTTTATCTTACTTTAGGATTTTATGTAACTAAAAGATCTTGTTACTATATTAGTGAAGCTTGTATATAGAATATATTTTTTTTTTTTTTTTTGAAAAGTTAATTTGTATTGAGATGAGATAGGATTTACAAGGGGGAGAGCAAGCAAGTTCAAGTATAGGAGATACATGGGCAGTACATGTGGGAGGGAATTAATCAAGCAAAATTAAGGCTTAGCAATCTAGCATGGTTAAGCGAGGAGGGGGACCTATCTTTCCAGTTTGTCTCAAAATGGATCTTGGTGGTCCTGATGATCATACCAGCACAATCCACAGCTCGGGTGAAGTTATTATTGAACAACATGCTATTCCTGGCCTTCCAGATGTGGTAAATGAAGGATAAGATGGAGGAGATCCGAATACAGTCTAAGAGCTTGGGCTTGGGGGCAGTACAGGAACTGAGCCAAGTCCAGATGCAGCCAAGATAGGGGGCAGGGAATGGAGTGAGGGTCCATCTGGAGATAATGTCGAGCACGAGGGAGCTGTAACTGCAGTGATTCCATAGATGAGTATCAGTTTCAATGGAACAGGTACAGAGCTTGCAGGTATCATTTGTAGTGAGATTCCAGCTTTTCAATCTGGCCAGTGTGGGGAGCCTGCGAAGCGAGGCTACCCAGGAGATATAGCTACATTTCGGAGTGTTAGATGAAAGCCAAATAGCAATGAAGGGATTAGGCAGGGTTGGGGCTGGAAGGGGGTTGAAAATGTCGTAGGCTTTTTTGTGAGAGAAGGTACCATTGGGACTGGACAAGTGATCAGCCCGCCTACCCGAAAGGTTGATGGGGATGTCGTCCCTGATCTTAATCAGGAACTTCCAGCAGTAACTATGGTGGGGCTTAGGGCGACAAGTCCAGATGCACTCACCACGCTTTATAAGATGTTTGTGTAGCCATTTAGTCCAGATGTTGCTGTCATCCTTGTCGATATCATAAAGAAGCCTAACAAGGGATACCTTATTCATCGTATGTAGGTCTGTGAAGCCAAGCCCACCATAGGCTTTTGGTTTGCAAATTTCATGCCAAGCCACAAGGGATCTTCTGCTGTTCTCAATGCCCGACCAGAAGTAAGACCGGATGAGACCATTAATCACACTAATGACCTTAGCCGGAAGCAAGAACATCGAGCACCAATATTGGCTGATTGAGAAAAGGACAGACTTGACTAACTGAGCCCTGCCAGCATAAGATAGAGTCTTGGCGCTCCAAGATTGTATACGTTTGGTGACTCTGTGAATAAGAGAGAGGTAGTCGTGGATCAAGAGTCGACTACTCCCAATGGGGACACCCAGGTAGAGAAATGGGAGAGTCCCAGGAGTCAGTCCAGTGACGTTGATCACTCGAGAAATCTCGTCTTCAGCCATCCCACCAGTGAACAGGGAGGACTTAGCAGCATTAATCTTAAGACCCGAGGCAATGCCAAAGTCATCCAATGTGTCAATCAGGATCTTAATTGACGGGGTATCACCTCTGCAGAGTAGAAGTAGGTCATCAGCAAAAATGAGGTGAGTAATGGCTGGGTTAGAGCACTTGGGATGATGGTTGAATTCGGGATTAGTTGTGCTTTGCGAAATCATTCTTGAGAGGAACTCCATTGCAATGACAAAGAGAGACGGAGAGAGAGGGCACCCTTGCCTAAGCCCCCGAGTCCCAGCAAAGTAACCACTGAGTGACCCATTTATATTAACTGAGAATGTGGCAGTGGAGATACATTCTTTAATCAGTCCAACCAGGTGGTCCGGGAAGCCCATTTTATGGAGGCAATGCAGTATGAAGTTGTGGTTCACCGAATCAAAGGCTTTTGAGATATCCATCTTCATGGCAGCCCTAGGCGAGATGTGCTTCCTACCGTATTTGTTGAGCATCTCCTGGCATAATTGAACATTGTGCTTAATAGATCGCTTTGATACGAAAGCACTTTGGTTGGGGCTAATTATATTTGGCAATATGGAGTTGATTCTAGCCGAGATGATCTTAGAGATAGTCTTATAGATGGTATTGCAGCACGAAATAGGCCGATAGTCGGAGGTATCAAGGGGACAGTCCTGCTTGGGAATTAGAGCGATAGTTGTGTGATTGACCAGCTTCAAGAGCCTTCCATGTGAGAAGAAGTCTTGAATAGCACTTATGAAATCCGAGCCGACAGTATCCCAAGAAGACTTGAAGAATTTCGAACTAAAGCCATCAGGTCCAGGAGCCTTGTTATCCCCAATGCTGAAAAGGGCCATTTTGATTTCTTCCGGAGACACTCCCAGACTAAGGGAAACCACATCCTCAGGAGAGAGAGAAGGCAGAGGGATATCAAGGAATGGGACGTGGGTCAGTTGGGACGGCTAGTTTAGTGTTAGTTTGAAATGGTTGATAAAGGTTGCATCGATGGTGCCAGGGTCACTTGTGATGGATCCAGTTGTGGTTCGGATGCTCTTGATGTTGTTAGTGCATCGGCGCGTTTTGATGCCCTTAAAAAAGAACGAGGAGCATTGATCTCCATGTTCAATCCAGCTTGCCTTGGATAATTGGGCCATCATTGTATGCAGGTTGTTGTAGCTCTCAATCAAAGCCGATGATTGGCGCTTTTCATCCGCTTGCAAAGTGGTGTTATTGAGATCAGATTGAAGCTTCAGCTGTGTGTTCCGTAGGGAGTTTTGTTGATCTTGGATACTGGTGTGGAGGTCTTCGATCTTAGTACTGGGGAAACGCTTAAGAAGCGGTTTAAGCAGCTTAAGCTTCCGAGTCAGTTTGAACATAGAGTTGCCGTCAATCTCAGTGTCCCAGGCCTGCTTCACACAGTCATGAAAAGATTCATGATTGATCCATGCATTGTTGAACCTGAAAGGTAAGTTACGCTTTGCTTCAAGTGCCTCAGTGAACAAGAGAGCGGATGAGTGGTCCGACACCCCAGCAAGGTCGAAGTGAGCTTTGGAATGTGGGAATGAGGAGTGCCAGGCCTCATTTGTGATGATTCGATCCAACTTGCTCCAGATTCGTGAGCCGGTTTGTCTATTGTTCCATGTATACATACACCCCGAGTATGAATGATCCAATAATTGATGTTGCTCAAAGCATCTGGCCAGTTCATCGGATGCTTGCGAGATAGAGGGAATGCTATTTGTAGTCTTTTCATCTGGTGATAAGGTGACATTAAAGTCGCCTAGTAAAGCCCATGGGTTGCTATGGTCGAGATGTTTCAGTGTGGAGATGGTTTGCCAGAGGCTCGTACGATCTTCCGGCGTGTTGTGTGCGTAAATGAAGAAGAGTTCAGCCACACAGGATTGATTGGGGTTGTTTGGGAAGTGAGTAATCTGACAGTGGATAAGCTGGTCCGTTTTGAGGAGGGTAGAAAGATGGATCTTGGCCGGGTTCCACCAGACCCAAACACGGCAATTATGTGAAATGGACCCATTAGAGATATGGTTCCAAGAAGGGAAGAGAGATTTTGAGATGCGTTTTTCGTTGTTGGAGCGGAGTCTTGTCTCCAAGATGGCCACAATGTCGAGGTTATGCTTCTTAGCAAGGTGTTGTATAGCTCTTTGCTTAGCGGGGTCATTCAATCCCCTGATGTTCCAGGAACAGGCTCTAATCATCATTAGAGTTCTCGATGTTAACCATGGTAGCACTTGCTATCGATGGGAGGCCATCTGGGGGAGTATGAGACCCAGCAAGGAAGGATGTATGGTAAGGCGAGGGAAGGGGGTTGCTGATGGTTATTGGGTCAGATGGTAAGAGGGATATTGGATCAGATGGAGAGAGGGAAGTTGTTAGGTCAGGAGGGATTTTGGTTGAGTTTTGAGGCTCAGTATGTGGCACTGGGTTCTTGGGTAAGCTAGGCGATAGGTAGGTAGGAGGTGGTTCTGTAGAGGTGTTTCTTGATACAATTGGCTTTGGTAGAAGAGAAGGGGTTTGTGTGGATACCGGATCAAACACAATCTTCATGTGATCAGGAGGATTTGGCAATATAGGGTCAGATGGAGAGAGGGGAGCCGGTAAAATAGGGTTAGGGTTGTGATTAGGTTTAGGGTTTCTTCTTCTAGTGTGGTTATTGGCCGAGGATTTCTTGGCCTGGACGCTATCCCCAATCACCATTGGGCCACTGCAGTTGTGTCCGAACGTACCACAGGAGGAGCATCGCGGAGGTAGCCAGTCATATGTGATTTTTTGGATGTGAGATGAGCCAGTCATATAGAATATATTATTCTAACTGATTTGATTACAATATTATCTTTAGGATTATATATACTAGGATTAACGCTTTTCACCACTGCAATTCACATACCTATAGCCGAGAGAGGAAAAGATCTTGAGAACTAGCTAGACGCGTTCAAGAAAAAGAGTTAGAGGAGAAGACACGGGCTTTCTGGGAGCTAAGGAAGGCGGACTTATTGAAGTTGCATCGAGTTAGGGTATCATGATACACAATAGGGTAGTTGAGATACTATATGTAATCTAAGACAAGTAACCAATGAACGTCTTTGAAGTCTGATCTAGCATGGCTAGGGAGGGATTGGTTTTGGTACGAGTTAGTTGTTGGTATTATGATGTTTTCACTACAAGTCCTTAATCTGCTTAACAACTTAAAATTATTTCCGCTGCAAGGACTTCCATCTAGGAAATGCCTAAGGTACTTCTTACAATCTACGAACACGTTCCAACAGTTAACATTAGAGCATGGTTGCTCTAGTTGTTATATTTTTGTAGATTATTACAAGATGAATGACTCGTGAAGAATTGAGTTCGGAAGAGGAAGATCCAAACTCCCTTTGCATAAAACTATGATAATACGACTGATGGAAGAAGTAAATGGAGTACCATGTCAAATCACAAGATTATCAATGCTAGCAAATCATAAAACTTGGCGAAGAAGAGGTCGACATGACGATGCAAAAAAGGCTTTGGAAGTAAAAGACTACAAGATAGCCAAACAAAACTTTTTATCCCTTCAATAGCAATTGGGTGCTCTTAGTGAAAAAGACATCCCAAAAGTAGCCGGAGGCACCACGGCCAAGCCGATGTTTGAGGCACCACGGCCAAGCCGATGTTTGAGGCCATTAGACACATGCATGAAGAAAGTCTCGATTACAAGAGCTAGAAACCTTTGTTCTTACATATGTATTCCAATGTATAAAAATGAAAGATAATGAGGACGTATCGAACCACTACTCGAGATTCCTTATTATATGCAATAAACTGGAGTTCTATGGAGAAATCATTCCTGTTTTGAAAAATATCTTAACTTTATTAAATGGTTTTATTAATAAATTCGAGTTTATCAAAGTGTATTTAAGAAAGCAAGGAAGTAAAAGGAGAGAATTGTAGAGTACATTGTGGGACGCTTGATCAATGCTTATGAGAATTGCGGCCAAGAGAAAAAAAAATCATAAATCATCTAGAGGAATTGCCCAAGCATAAGGATTCTTTGAAAAACACAATGAGGATGTGAATTATGATCGATGATGCCAAGTTATCTCTTCTCACCAAGTCTTTTAACAGGATGTACCATAAAATGAGCGACAACAACATATCTACACCAAGAGGGTACCTCAAGGACATCATATGTTAGGAATGCAAATATAAGGGTCACTTTACAAGGGATTTCCCTAAGAAGGAGACATAAGAGAAGAGAAAAGAGAAGGAACACCTCATGGAAAGAAGACTCCAAAAGTGATATTGACAACGAGGTACCTTCTAGGACGTCTATGTTCGCTCTCATACGTGTGTGAATAATGAACGAATATAGTCTTAAATTTATGCTTGCAATAAAAGCCTGAACATGCAAACCCCAGCGTACGGATCAATTGTAGCAAAATCAAATATTCCACGGTCGATCTCAAGGACTATGGTGAAATCAATAGGTGATAAATCAATGATAGAATAAACCAATGCTAATACTAAAGAATGAAAGAGACAAGAATAATAAAGATGAATAATATGATAATCAGAACAATGCAGATTCTAGAGATCAAAGTATTCAGTTGTGATTTTCGATTCAAGATTTCTATTGAACTAGGACAAGGTTGGGATTGCAAAGGAAAGGTGTTTCTAAGGGGGGAAAGATCATGGGGGAGGTCTCACTAACCAACTATCCCAAACCAAAGCTCCTAGCACCGGGTAAGTCTCAAGGCTCTAAGGAAAGGAACTATAAACTCAAACCAACAACTCAACCTAAGGGTCGAGAACTAACCTTTACCGGGTAAGTCTCAAGTTAAGCTCACTTTGGCAAGCAGAATCACACTCAAACCTAATAAAGTGTTTTGAATCCTTTATAACCTAGAAATCGTCATCTTTAGTAACCAAGAAAGGGAATCACCGGGTAAGTCTCTTCCCAAGCTTAGATGTAAGCCTTAGAAGGAACTAAGGGTATGAAAGGTTCAACTAAGGCTAGGATTTGAGAAATCTATAACCTAATCATAAATATATAACAAAAACGGATCAACAGAAGAAACCTCAGGTTGTTCTAAGGAAAATCTTGGCCGAGATTCTCAAGAACAGGCCGAGATTCGACTGCTCGAAGGTTAAACCAACTCTTCAATGTCCAATCTAACTTAAAGGCCCAGTCTATCATCATCTAAATGACAACCATCAACCAATTACCCTAGAATCGCAGGGGTTTAGCCAACAACATACATATTCAAATCAAGAAAGATATAGGAAGATTTCAAGAAAACTATAAACTAATAAAACCAACAGAAAAGAAAGAAATACTTAGCATGGTGTCTTCAATATCCAAATGAAAAAGTAATCCAATAACAAAGATCCCATCTTTAATCCAAAAGCAATGAAATCTAGAACCAAGTCTTCCTCTCCAAGAATCTTCACAAATCTCTCTCAAATTTAATCCAAAAGTGTTGTAGCCGTCTTTTATGGGGCGTGGTCGAACGTGCCAAGTCCTATCCAGCCGTCGACGTCCTTGTCGTTCCGGGTCCCCCTTACATGCTGCAAGCCTTCAAAACTTATAGGAAAAACTATGGTTTTGAGGCCTTGGGTTGAGCCTAAATAAGATAAACCTCGGTCTATCTTTGTAGAAATCTCGGCCGAGATTTCCTTGGTTTGTCGGGTGGAGATTTCTGTTCTGAAACGTCTTCTCCTTAGCTCTTTTCTTGCTCCTTAGGTGGTGTCCTAGCTCTCTTGTTATGCTTCATCATGTTCCATCATGATCAACCTTGAGGCTTAGTCCTCATATTTTCCATTTTGCTCCAAAATCTGCCAAATTGCCTACCAATGCAACAAGAATCCGTGTAGACATCTATTCTAACAAAGTATACAAATATGAACTCAAATGCTATGGATTCATGCCTATGCATGCAAAAGAAAGGGAAAATCTACCTAAATGTTGGTCTAAATAAAGGTCATAATTCATGTCATCAAAATACCCCATACTTTCCTGTTTCTTCTCCCCAATCAAGGTTCAGACTTAAGATATAAGATGACATGGATTATGCATATGCAAAAATATGGAAAAATAAAAATATTTTTGGTTCTGATTCTATTCATAGATCACCCTCAAAGTCATGCTTCATAGCTAATGATATATCATCATATGTTAAAGAGAAATAGGGATGGAAAATATAATCACACTTTACCGGAAATCATAACATGCATAGCAAAGTCCAATCATATATATCAATCACGAGGAATCAAATTTAAACCACTAGCCAAAACACATGTGCAAGAAGGTCTTAAGGACTTAGCAAGAGAATGCCAAGAAACCTGTTATGAGTGGGATGCAGTTTTAGGATATGTGATGCAAAAATCCGGGAAAAAAGAACAACTCCACTACATCAACAACTGCACAACATCTAGAAAATAAAGCATTTATACACTTTACTTTCTTTTCTTTTTTTTTTCACTTGAGAACATGGCATAGGTGCACTAAAGCCGAAACTTGGTGACCAACAATCCTCGAAATTTTATCGAGGTGCCTCACACCGGATACACACACGATGACTCATTAGGACTATCGATCAATCGGACTTTGGCAAGATACAAACACCCGGCTATGTGAATGGTACCGAGTTACTCATCATCACGATCAACGTCCCCAAACCTATATTTCTACATAACATAATTCATGTTCGCTCCAAAAGGTGTGTGCAAGCTTTAAATTTATAACCCAAGAAGTATGCTTGAACAAAGAAGCGAACCCGCAGTTTACGGGTCAATTGTAATAAAAAGCAAGAATTCCAGGGGTCGATCACAGGGACTTAGGTGAAACAAAGCACAAAATCGGTTGTCAAATATTGCAATTAACCAAAAGGAATAAAAGTAATCAAAGATGATATAAAGTCAAGTAAGGGGAAATGTGGATTCTAGGGATTAAAGCATCTAGTTGTGGTTCCGACTCAAGATCTCAAAGGATAACGCGGACAAAGCTGAGGTTTGCAAAGGGAAGGTGTTTCTAAGGTGGGAATAAATCACCGGGTAAGTCTCACTACTCACTATCCCAAACCAAATCTCCTATTACCGGGTAAGTCTCAAGGTACTTAGGAAATGAACTATAATCTCAAACCAACACACCACCTAAGGGAATAGAATCAACCTTTACCGGGTAAGTCTCAGGCTAACTCACAAAGATGGGATGAAGGTACACTCAAAACCCCAATAAAGGATAAACCTTTATTACCTACACTTATGATCTTAGGTTCACAAACAAAGGAATCACCGGGTAAGTCTCATCCTAGGCTTGCATTGAATTAGGAATGGTGTAATAAGGATAGGATTTGGCAAACTAGAACACTTAACTCTCAGTTTCGGATCAGAAAAGGTTCACCTCGTTCAGTCAAGTTCCACCTGGCCAAGATGTTCATCGACTGAGCGAGGTGTTCTAGGGTTAAGGTTAAAGACTCGAGTTTTCAGGGTCCTGCTGGGATTAAGATCATTCTATCATCGTCTTTCCCACAACTTTCAGCCAATCACCCTAGAATCGCATAAGAAACTTAGCCAACAATAATCATGATAACAATAATCAAATATATGGAAAGGGAATCAATATTTGAAGAAGAAAACCTTAAGAAAAAGGTCTCAATAACTGAATCAAATAACAACAAACCAACGTTCCTTAAATCACAAATCGAATAAGACAACAAACCCAAGAGAATCTAAGAAAGTCATACAAACTCCCTCAAAAGCTAATTCCAAATTATGAATCCTTCCTTCCTTGATCTTCAATCCTTCAATCCTTCCTTCAAAGCTTCAGAAAAATACTCCAGAAGTCTCCCTAATCGGGTGTGTTAAAGATGGCTAAATTGTGGAAAATCCAACCCTTTATGTAGGAAAATTATCTTCCAAAGATAATAATATCTTAAAAAGATAATTTCCTATAAAATATATCCATATCTCTAAAATAGATCTCCCAAAAATAATATCTTCCTTCCAGAAATCCAGCCCAAAAATATAAGATATCTTCTTTCCAAAAATAAAAGATCTCAACCAAAAATATGGATCTCGCCGGCGGTAGGGTATTCGCCTCGGTTGGGACGCTCCTCAAGATCACCTCGGTCGAGGTGACACTATAGTTGACCGAGGTGAATCTCAACTGAATGTGAAATCTCTCGAATCTGGTCCAAAGTAAATCTTCTTAATCATTTCCATGCTTCATGAGTTCTTCCTTAAGCTCCAGAATGTAGCTCCAATGACTCCTTAGCTCCTTAGCTCCATTTTAGTCCAAAACGTGCCATTTTACCTACATTTACAACGAAACTAGGTGTAGACCTTGATTCCCGTAAAGGTAGATGAAGCCAAAATATAATCACATAATATACATCCATACATGCAGATTATTGAATATAAAACGTCTAAACCAATCCCAAAATATAGACTATAATACATGCTATCAAAATACCCCATACTTGTCCCTTGCTTGTCCCCAAGCAAGTTCCAAATCTTATGTACAAGACATAATGGATTATAAGTCAGAAAAATAGATGAAAAGTATTTCAAAACATTTTTGGGGGTGTTCTCCACTCATAGATCACTCTAAGAGAATGCTTCATGGCAAATAAAATCGAGACATGATCAAAACATTTTATAAACATAAGAAAACTGCTCATCTTTGCATAAAAACATAGAATGCATAATAAATCATATTTATCGAAATCAATCATGTATAATCCAGTTTAAACCACCAAGTCAATCAACAAGCTCGAGGTCTCAAGGGCTTCCAAAAGAGGTCAAGAAACGTGTGACGGTGGGATGTATATAGGGTATGTGGTGCTAGAATCCGGGAAAAGGATCTTACTTCACTTTCTTTGTAACTCAACATCTTCCACCAATAAGCTTTGCTTATTTACTTTACTTTTTGGGATGCATGGACAGAGGTGCACAACCGAAGCCTAGGAGATCAACAATCATCAATTTCTCGAGATGCCTCAAACCCTTGATGCACATACCATGACCCATTAGGAATATCGCTCAATCTGAATTTGGCAAGACACAAACACACGGCTATGTGAATGGTGCCGAGTTACTCATCATCATGATTGACTTCCCCAAACCTATTTGTTTCTTTCTAACACTTTCAGCCAACATCTCAACTTTACTTTTACTTGCTTTTCTTGCTTACTTCCAAATTCCCGGATAGGTAAAGGGAGACAAATATGTATATGAGGGGCTAAAGCATGGTAAAGAAGAAGAAGAGAAGAGAACGAATTGCCTTAATCATCCCAGGAAGAATGTGAGAGAACTCATCATGTGGTGTCAACCTTCAAATTCAACATAATTTTGATAAAAATAAAGTATTAAACATGCTAAAACTTCAAACAAAACATTTTGCAACTTAAACATATCATAAAACCTTTCGAGCATATAAAGATTTCAAAACCAATATGCAAACAGAATCATCACTGAGGTCATATCCAGAGAAGAAGCATAAAACGTTTCGAAAAATATCTCAGTTAAGCCACCTCGATCGAGGTGTTCTAAGTCATCCGAGGTGTTCAACCTCGTTTGGCCAGAATCATCCCGGTCGAGGTCATAAAATTTTTTTTAAACCAGTTTTTGGACATTTTTCTCAAACAAAAACCTGTATGCTTGCATGTAATGGCAGATAAACACATGAAGCATAAATAAGATCATAAATAGAGTCATACAATCATACACACAAAGTCAAATAAATACATCCACATACCCCATACTTGGGACACATTGTCCCGATGGGTCAAATAAGAGTCAAGAAAAACAAGAAACTCACCGGACCTAGCCGAACTACATAATAAATAAAGAAAAGAAATCCATGCAAGCTCTAGTCCTGATCCGTTGGTGGTGGTGGATATAGGATAAAGGGATGCTGAGATGGATCAAATGGATAACCCATCGTGTGCTGAAACTGGATCTCCATCATCCGGCGCTGGTAGTGCTGGTTGTCTCTAATCTCCATAACCTCCACTGTCAGGGCTGCGTAAGAGTCGATCATCTGGTCTGTCAACTCATCAATCCGTCGGTGAGGTACTGGATCTCTCTGTCAGCGGACTCTGCGCCGGGCTGGTCGTGATGGTGCCGCTGCCTCCTCCTCTGTCGCCTCGTCATCCAGGTCGACAACCGGAACACTCGGACCACCGGTATTAGTACCAGTCTCCATGGCAGCTCCTCCATCATCGTACTCATCCTCTCCAGCAGCAGTGTCGACATCTCGGGCATCCTGCATGTACGGAATCCAAGCCGAAACCAGTACTGCGAATCGAAAACTGTGAACTGAGCTGACCATAGGATGCCCTGAGGAGCAGTCTCCTCCCAAGGCATAGCGACGTATGGTGAACTGAGGCCACGAGGACCAGAATCTGCCTCGTGATCATCTTCTGAAGTCCCAGCGGCTTCGCAGCCGTTACCAATGTACAAGCACTCAAATCAAGACCGATGGCCGTAGCAATATGGGTCACTAGCCCTCCACAACAGATGTCTCCCTTGGACTTGCCCTTGATATGGTGCAAGTCCTCAACTATCATGCCTCCAAAGTCAGGCACTCCACCAGTCACCATGCAAAACAAAATCAGCAACTCTCCTTGTCTGATCTTCTGGGACGTCTCAGTACGCGATAGAAGAATCTCACTGAAAGTACGGTTGGCAAGATGGAAAGCTAAGTAAAAAATAATGTGCTCACTGGAGTCTCCAGGTCTCCATCTATCACTGTGCTCCACCACATGTGCAATCTTCCCCCAAAAATCTCGAGCCACTGCTCGGGATGGAAAGTCAGTCACAGTGGGAGTCGGGAAGCCAAACACCTCTCGGAACTGATCCATCGGCACAATGTAGTTCCGGTTCAGCAACCGGTACTTGATGTTGTTCCTCTCTGGCATGTGAGTGACGGAACTCACAAACTCCATAGTCGGCTCTAGGTAGGCTGGAGCTCGGATCTCCATAAAATCCTCCAGCCCTACCATAGATATCATCTTCCTCAAGTCCTCTGCCACATGGAGGCACTCGAAGGCTGCTACATCCAAGAAACGGGGGGCAACTATGGGAACGCCCGCAAATACGATCGAAGTCCGCCTAGTGACGCTCATGAATCACCGGTATGGAAGGACGAGATGCAGAAGAAGGGGAGGAACCACTGGGAGCATCTCTCAAAACAAGCTGACGATCAGATTGGGTACTCATGATTGCTGACTGAAGGTCACCTCGGTCGGTCTGAAAAGCTGAAGAACACATCGGTCGAGACGCAGCTTGACTGGACCGAGGCGATGTGCTGTGCGATTCCACTCTCTGATTTTTCAGTTCTTTTCCCCCAAAATCACTACCAATTGCTTCCTATTGGGTACTTATACTCTTTTCTGCAATAATAGATGGCAACCAAAGCCAAATTTCTCCTAAATCAGCAAAGAGAGGAAAGTTAGGGTTTTTGGATAATTTACCCCAAATTACGCAGATTCGAGGCGTTTATCTTGCAGTTTGTTGCTTGCAATCCGATCCTCTTGCTTTTCTTGGTGAAATCGGAGCAGAAATTGTGGAAAACAAGTGAGAAACGAAGAAGCGAGGTGAAGATGCGCCCCGGTCGAGAAAAGGGTGAGAGGGAAAAGTGAGGAGAGAAATCCGCTTCGCCTTTTATACCCCTCGCTGAACCTAGCATCACCTCGGTCGAGGTGGTCCCGACTGGACCGATGTGGCTGACTGGATTGTCAGACTTAGTCGCCTCGGTTTCCCAAGAACATTTCGGTCGAGGCGTTGTGACAACAACCGAGATGTGTCTCAGTCAACTTTGTCTTCTCAATTTCTCGAACTTATGTCTATTTGATAGCATGAATTATAGTCTATATTTTGGGGTTTGTTTGGACGTTTTATCTTCAATAATCTGCATGTTTGTATGTATATTTTGTGATTATATTACCATTTCATCTACCTTTGCGGGAATCAAGGTCTACACCTAGTTTTGTTGTAATCGTAGGTAAAATGGCACGTTTTGCATCAAAAAGGAGCAAAAGGAGCTATGGAGTCATTGGAGCTACATTCAGGAACGTAAGGAAACATCCAGGAAGCATAGCCATGGATTAAAGATTCACTTTGGACCAGATTTGAGAGATTTCACATTCAGTTGTGACTCACCTCGGTTGACTACAGAGTCACCTCGACCGAGGTGATCCAGGGAAGTCGACTCGACCGAAGCGAACACCTGGGACGCGGCGAGAATATTTTATTCTTGGCTGAGATCTTTTATCTTTGGAAAGAGATCTTATATCTTTGGGCTTGGCTCCTGGAAGGAAGAAGATATGCTAGATCATATATTTTACCTAGTTTTATGGGAAGAGATCTTTCTAAGATATCTTATCTTTGGAGAGTAATTTTCCTATAAAAAGGGTCGGATTTCCCACAAATCCGACATCCGCATACAGTTGGAGATCCTGCATACATTCGCTTGCACCGCTGCAGCCATACTCCAGTTGGGAGATTTGAAGAACCTTTTTGAAGGTTGAAGGAAGAAAGTCTATAGCTTTTATAACTTTTGAAGGGTTTTTGTAAGATCATCTTAAATTCCGTTCCTTGTTATTTGTCTTGTTGGATTTCTATCCAAGGAACGCTTGTTTGAGTGATATTTGATTCAGTTATTGAAGCCTTTCTCTTAAGGTTTTCTTGTTCAATTATTCTCTTTTTTCCCATATACTTGATTAATACTTTCATGATGATGAGTGGCTAATCTCTTTGTGTGATTCTAGGGTGATTGGCTGAAGGTTGTGGTAAAAACAATGATAGAATGATCTTAATCACAGTAGGACCCTGAAAGTTCGAGTCTTTAACCTTAACCCTAAGCATCTCGCTCAGTCGATGAACATCTCGGCCGGGGTGGAATTCTTCTGACTGAGGTGACTTATCTGATCCGAAACTGAGAGTTAAGTGTTAGAGTTTGCCAAATCCTATTCTTATTACACCTTTCCTGGTTCAATGCAAGCCTAGGATGAGACTTACCCGGTAATTCCTTTGTTTGTTTACCTAAGATCATAAGTGTAGGTAATAAAGGTTTATCCTTTATTGGGGTTTGAGTGTGCTTTCATCCCATCTTTGTGAGTTAGCCTGAGACTTATCCGGTAAAGGTTGATTCTATTCCCTTAGATGGTGTGTTAGTTTGAGGTTATAGTTCTTTATCTTAATTCCTTGAGACTTACCCGGTAATAGGAGTTACGGTTTAGTATTAGTGAGTAGTGAGACTTACCCGGTGATCTATTCCACTTTAGTAACACCTTCCCTATGCAAAAACCTCAACTTTGTCCGCTTATCTTTAGATCTTGAGTTGAAACCACAACTAGATGCTTTAATCCCTAGAATTGCATATTTCCTTTATTGACTTTTATCATCTTTGATTGTTTTAATTGCTTGTGGTTAGTGATTGCTAAAGCTTACCGTAATTGGACTTTGTTTCACTAAGTCCCTGTGATCGACCCCTGTAATTCCTTGCTTTTTACTACGATTGACCCGTACACTGCGGGTTCACATCCTTGTTTTAAGCTTACATCTAGGGTTATAAATTTAAAGCTTGCACACACCGTTTGGAGCGAACAAGTTTTTGGCGCCGTTGCCGGGGAACTTGGTCTAGACCGAGCCGGTTACGGTTTGCTTTTGGGGCTCTTGCCCCCGTGTCTACTAACCACTCTACTTGAGTGACTTTTGCAGGTTCTTTCTTAGGTTTATGCGTAGAACCCGCACTGGGAAGGAAATCATTCCTTACGATCCCGAATCAGAAAAGACATACAAACGACGCTTAAGAGAAGTAAAGATGGCCAACCAAGACAATCGCGATCTTGAGGCCGAGTTGAAAGAGGCGTTAGAACAACTACGCCTTAGCAGGGAAGAACTAAGGTAAGAGAAAGAGGAAACTCGCACCAGGTTTGAAGCGATCGAAGCAGATATGGCAGCCTTACGAGACCAATATCAACTTCGACCGAGGGAAGATCCAGTTCCCGATGCTGGACCGATGCAGGTCCTAGTCGCTGACCCTCGACCGAGGCAGGTCCCAGTACCTGACGCCCCGGCCGAGGTACTTCCACCTCGGATGCCAGTCCGAGGCGCTCTTTTTGCAGGAATACCTCAAACCCTAGGTCAAAGGATGGACCCCAATCAACAACTGAGGCGTCCAGGAGTTAACCTAGGAGATCCAGCGGACCATGACTACGAACTTCGACCATAAGTTCTGTCCATGATTCGCCAATGCCAGTTCGGAGGGCTAGAGAAGGAATCCCCACATCAACATCTTCAAAACTATGAGATCTTGATGGAGACCTTGAGACCCTCAAGAATTGAAAATAACAACTACAAGCTAAGACCTTTTTACTTTTCTTTAAAAGATAGAGCTCTTACTTGGTATCAATCTCTTCCTCCAGGAAAAATTAGCACTTGGGAGGAGATGACTACGGAATTCTTGACTAAATTCTTTCCCCCCTCTAAGACCGCTGAAATGAGAGGGAAGATTAATGCATTCATTATGAAGGACAAGGAGAGCTTGTCCAAGTCATGGGAGAGGTTTAAAGACATTCTTTTGGATTGCCCACATCATGGGATTCCAAAGATAGAGTTGTTGGAGATATACTTCAAGGGACTGGACGGAAGCACCCAGTTCAACCTCCAACTACTCTCCGCCGGTACCTTTATGGACATGGCGATTGACGAAGCTTGGGACTTTATCGAGAAGCAAGCTTTGCATATGGAGAAATACACCCATCAAGGAGCTGAAGGTGGAGTTAAAAGAGTTAACTTCCAAGATACTCAGCCCAACAACAATCAACTCACGTCTTTGAAGAATGACGTGAAGCAATTGAAGGAACTCTTGGTTGCTCAAACCAAGAAGGAAGATCAAGGACAAAGGAACAACAACAATGGATACCGTAACAACAACAACGGTTCCCGGAACAACAACTACAACAACAATAGAGGATCTAACAGCAACAATTGGAGGGCGAACAACCAAAATTCTGGTAACAATCATTCTAACTCCAATTCTAACGATTCCTCTAATCCTTTCCTCTCTCCCCCTTCTTCTTCTTCTACTCCATTAAAGAGCCAGGGGCAAGGATCAAGTTCGTCTCAGCCGGAAAAGAAAGACGCAGTGCTGGAGGCCATCTTGATCAAGCTTAGTGCTATGGAGACTTCTATGACTTCATTTTCGAAGGCCCAAAATGCCTTTGAATAACAACTTGCTAGTAGGGCGAATGAAGCGGCAAGAGATCCAGGGAAGCTTCCAGCAAGGACGGAAAGCAACCCTAAGGGCCAGATCATGGCCATAACTACGAGGAGTGGACTGAAAACTGCAGATCCAGTGCCTCGGTCGGTGCCAGTACCGACGAAGACCACCTCGGTCCAGGTGCAGTCAAAGAACACTTCGGCCGAGATGCCAACCGAGGTGGAGCCACATAAAGCGGAGGGGAAAACTGAAGTTTATGTTCCACCTCCTGCATACAAACCACCACTTCCATTCTCCCAGTCAAGGGCCAGAGCACATCTAGACAAGCACTTTGGTAAGTTCCTTGACTTGATGAATAAACAGCATATTAACATTCCTTTCCTTGATGCTATTCTAGGAATGCCCGCCTATGGGAAGTTCTTGAAGGAGATCCTATCAAGGAAGAGGAAACTGGAAGACTTTGGTGAAGTAAGGATGACATCTAAATCCTCGGAGCTCATTCAAATCATGAAGGAGAAGATGCCACCTAAATTGAGAGATCCCGGCTCATTTTGCATTCCCATTCAAGTTGGGGATGTCACTTGTGAAGCCTTATGCGATCTAGGAGCCAGCGTGAGCATCATTCCGTTGGAGCTATGCGTGAAGATCGGACTTGGAGAGCCCAAGCCGGTCAAGATTCGATTATACATGGCGGACCGTTCCATCATCCATCCCGTGGGAATTTTGGAAGACGTTCCGGTCAAGTTAGGTAACTTCTATTTATCTATAGACTTTGTTGTACTTGACATTCCCGCAGATTATCCAGTTCCTATTATTCTCGGGAGGCCATTTCTAGCAACTTCGGGTTGCAACGTGGATTGCAAGAACGCCAAGTTGAAATTCAACATTGGTGGAGACGAAGTGGAGTTCGCACTACTTGCAGCCATGAAAGGGGAGAAACTAAGCGATGATATCTTCAACATCTACGATGAAGAAGAATCAAGGGAATTGGTGAGCTCTATCCTTATTAACGATCCACTCGAAAGAGTTATTAGTTTCAGTTTAATGGAGGAAGGTATAGATGCTTCTTGTGATGCAGATATACGGAGCTTAAAAGCACTGGAAGAAGATCCAGGAGCTAAAAATGAGAAGCTAATCAAGGAGACGAAGATCTCCAGTTTCGGTTCCAGTTGCAGTACCTCGACCGAGGCACTTTCTGGACTGAGCGAGGCGACCGAAGAACATCTCGGTCAACGCCTCTGCGCCTCGACCGAGGTCGAAGTTGAGACGATTTCAACTGAGACTTCCGAAAGTCCAGTTTCTGGATCTACTCCACTAGAAGGAGGAAGCAAGGATCCCCCTCAGAAAGCGCCCCCAGTTGTGGAGCTTAAACAACTCCCAAATCACTTGAGGTATGTCTTTCTTGGACCGGAGTCCACTTATCCCGTTATTGTTAGTGCTTCCCTCTCCGAATCTGAATTGTCTAAACTAATGCATGTCTTGAGAAAGCATCAAAAGGCTTTGGGTTATACTATAGATGATCTTATTGGCATTAAGCCTTCTTTCTGCATGCATAGAATTATAATGGAGGATGATCATAAGACTTCACGGGAACCTCAAAGACGGTTAAATCCGATCATGAAAGAGGTTGTGAAGAAGGAAATTCTTAAGTTGTTTGATGTAGGTATCATTTATCCTATCTCGGACAGCAAATGGGTTAGCCCGGTGCATGTAGTTCCGAAGAAAGGAGTGATAACCGTTGTGAAAAATAAGAACAACGAGTTGATCCCAACCAGGACCGTTACGGGCTGGAGGGTTTGCATAGATTACAAGAAGCTGAAGACGGCCACTCGGAAGGACCATTTTCCACTTCCCTTCATTGATCAGATGCTCGAACGGTTGGCCCAACATTCACACTTTTGCTACTTAGACGGCTATAATGGATTCTTCCAGATTCCTATCCATCCGGATGATCAGGAGAAGACCACTTTCACTTGTCCATGGGGGACATTTGCTTATAGGAGGATGCCATTTGGATTGTGCAATGCACCCGCCACCTTCCAACGATGCATGATGGCTATCTTTTCCGAGTACATAGAGGAGATCATGGAGGTATTTATGGATGATTTTTCAGTATATGGTTCCTCTTTTGACGATTGCCTATCTAACCTTTCTCTAGTGTTACAACGATGTGAAGACACTAATCTTGTTTTGAATTGGGAGAAGTGTCATTTTATGGTTAATGAAGGCATTGTGCTAGGACACCTCGTTTCTAATCGAGGCATTGAGGTCGATCGCGCTAAGATCGAGACTATTGAGAAACTCCCTCCCCCTTGTTCTGTTAAAGGTGTGAGGAGTTTTCTCGGGCATGCAGGTTTCTACAGGAGATTCATCAAGGACTTCTCCAAGATTTCTAAACCTCTAACTAACCTCTTGAATAAAGACGTTGTTTTTGAGTTTTCGCAGGAGTGTCTTGATGCTTTCTACAGGATTAAGGAAGCGTTGATCTCCGCTCCCATTATCCAACCTCCGGATTGGACCTTGCCCTTTGAGATCATGTGTGATGCTAGTGATGTAGCCGTAGGAGCGGTGCTTGGACAGAAGAAGGATGGCCGGACCACCGCCATTTATTATGCTAGCAAGACGCTAGATGTAGCACAACACAACTACGCTACCACCGAGAAGGAGTTATTGGCGGTTGTATATGCTTTCGAGAAGTTTCGTTCTTATTTAGTAAGGGCGAAAGTCATTGTCTACACCGACCATGCAGCCATCTGTTACTTGCCGGCTAAGAAAGATGCCAAGCCATGCCTTATTCGATGGATTCTCTTACTTCAAGAGTTTGACTTAGAGATCCGCGATAAGAAGGGATCCGAAAATTCTGTTTCGGATCATCTCAGCCGGCTACCTGCATCTTCACGCGAGAAGGACGACCCACCCATAGATGATTCATTCCCCGATGAGCACTTACACTTGTTGGAGCGTTTGATAGACTTACTTACTTCACCCCACGAGGGAGGTGAAGTATGGGGTGAGGGCACCTCCCGTCACGTTTGAGAGACGCACTATGGTCCAGCTAGCAACCTTAAACCAAGCGCTTCTTGGGAGGCAACCCAAGGTATTGCTTTCTTTTCCCTTTTTCTAGTCTAGCTTAGATAGTTTTGCTTTTGCTTTGCTTTGTTTTGTTTTTGGCGTCCTAGACAGATAACAGGTGACATCTAAGGAAGGAGCACAAACCAAGAGCATAACTGGAAGGACAGAAGTTCGAGAATTTGAGAAGACGGAGTTTGACTGAGGCACATCTCGGTTGCTGTCAAAGCACCTCGACCGAGGTGATTCTTGAGCAACCGAGGCGACTAGGGTTTTTGAAGATCCACCTCGGTCCGTACCACCTCGGTCCAGTCGAGACCACTTCGACCAAGGTGACAGCAGTTCCAGAAAGGGTATAAAAGGGGGGGTTTAATTTCTCTCTCTATTTTTTTACCCTCCTCGACCGCGGCAGCCTTCTTCATCTCGCCTCTTCGATTCTTGCTCGTTTTCGAAGATTTTTGCTTCCAAATTGCGATTAAAGCATAGAGGATCGTGTTGCAAGTGCGAATCTGCAAGAAATTCGAACCGAAACGGCCGAACGAGGTAAAAGTAAACAAAACCCTAACCTCGTTGTTTTTGCTTCGATTTGGGCTTGGATTGCCTTGCATTTGCTGAAGAATAGATTAAGTACCCCATAGGAACCAGTTGTAGTGATTTTGGGGGAAAAGAACTGGATTTTTGAGGAAATTAGTCGCGCAGTTATTCGCCTCGGTCCAGTCGTGCTGTGCCTCGGCCGAGGTGTTCTTGAGTTTTGTCAGACCAACCGAGGTGACCTGACAGAGTTTGTTGAGGATGAGTTCTGATAGACAGCTTGTCCTTAGGGATAAATCCTCCCCTTCTCCTTCTTCTTCCTCTTCCAGACCTTATCGACCGGTGATCCACCAGCGACACCAGGTCGATTATGACCGTATAACAGCCCGTCCAGTGATTGCACCACGCTTCCTGGACGTATCGGCTTTTGACTGTCTCCATGTTGATGGAGACCTTAAGCGGATGATATCGATGGTAGGGCTAGATCAGTTTACTGAGATCCGTGCACCTGCCTATCTAGAGCCTACCCTAGAGTTTGTTAGCTCTTTCACCTACCTCCCCACAGAGCGTTCTGTGAAGTACCGGTTGATGAACCGGAACTTCTTAGTTCCATTAGAGTACTGGAGGGACATTTTTGGTTTCCCAGCCCCGACTGCTGTAGATTTCCCTTCCCGGACTGTAGCTAGGGAGTTTTGGGGTCAGATTGCTCACGTGGTTGAGCACACAAATAGATGGCACCTTGGAGACTCCAGGGAGAAGGTTATTTTTCACCTAGCTTTTAGGTTAGCTCACCGTATTTTCAGTGAGACGCTTGTGGCACGTACTAAGACGCCCCAGAAGGTCCGACAGGGGGAGCTTTTCAGCCTTTACTGCATGGTGACTGGAGGGATCCCCGACTTTGGCTTGATGCAAGCAGAGGATCTGCACAGGATCAAGGCCAAGGCGAAGGGGGATATCTACTGCGGAGGAATTGTGACCCACATTGCCAGCTATCAGGATATGGATCTCAGCACTTGCACTATGGTGGCGGCTGCCAAGCCGCTAGGGCTACAAGAGATGATCACTCGGCGGATTCTGGTTCCCCGAGGACTGACTACGCCATATGTGGCGATGCCATGGGAGCTGACTGCACCGCAGGGGATCAGATGCTCACCCCAGTTCTCTATCTATGACCCTCACTACTGGCAGATTGCTTGGATTCCATTGATGGAGGACTATAGAGAGGCAACGGCTGCACCAGCTGAGGAGGATGAGGTAGAGGAGGAGACTGCTGATGACAGGGATGGTGGAGTTCCGATGGATACAGGGACGGATACTGCTAGGACGAGTGCGCCGGTTATTGATATTGATGATGATGATACTGAGCCTGCACCAGCCACATCTCTAGTGAGACCTGCTAGGCGTAGAGTACGCCGACACAGAGATCCAGAGGCTCACCGTCGGATCGATGATCTGACGGATCAGATGATTGATTCTTATGCTGCCCTATCACTAGATATCCGCGAGATGCAGGAGAGGCAGCATTACCAGCACATGATGGCGCAGATTCAGTTTCAGCAGATCATGGGCTACCCGTTCGACCCATCTCAGTATCCATATGTGCCACCACCACCACCACCGGATCGTGACTACTGAGAGCTGCAGGATTTTCTTTCTTATTTTTATGCAGCTCAGCTTTATGTCCGGTGACTATTTTATTTCCTTAGACTTGTTTTGACCCACTAGGACAGTGTGTCCCAAGTATGGGGTATTTATGTATTTTATCGACTTATGGATGTATGACTCGACTTTATATGATATTTGTGCTTCATTTTGCTTCTATGTGTTTATCTGAGACTGCATGCATACATACAGGTTATTTGATTGAGAACAACGTCGAAATTGAGAAAAAAAATTTTTTTTGACCTCGACCGGGGCAGTTCTGGCCGAACGAGGTGTTTCACCTCGGTTGACCTAAGAACACCTCGACCGAGGTGGATTGACTGAGAATTTTCGAAACGATTTTTGTGCTTCTTATCTGGATATGATCTCAGTGAAGATCTTGCTTACTGACTAGTTTTGAAATCTTTATGTGTTTGAAAGGTTTTATAATATTTTTAAGTTGCTAAATGCTTTGTTTGAAATTTTTGGCATGTTTAATATTTTGTTTTTATCCAAATTATGTTGAATTTGAAGGTTGACACCACGTTATGAGTTCTCTCACTTTCTTCCTGGAAAGACCAAGGCAATTTATTCTTCTCTCTTCTTCTTCTTGATCATGCTTAGCCCCTCATATACATTTTTGCCTCCCTTTACCTATCCGGGAATTTGGAAGCAAGCGGAGTGGTGAAAGCAAGTGAAGTTAAAATTGAGAAGTTGGTTGGAAGTGAAAATGTTAGAAAGTAATAATAGGTTTGGGGAAGTCAATCATGATGATGAGTAACTCGGCACCATTCACATAGCCGGGTGTTTGTGTCTTGCCAAAGTCGGATTGAGCGATATTCCTAACGGGTCATGGTATGTGCATCAAGGGCTTGATGCATCTCAAGAAATTGATGATTGCTGATTTCCTAGGCTTCGGTTATTGTGCACCTCTGTCCATGCATCCCAAAAAGTAAAGTAAAAGAAAAAGTGTGAAATAAACAAAGCTTATGGGTGGAAGATGTTGAAAGTCAAAGTGAAAGTGAAGTATATCCTTTTCCCGGATTCTAGCACCACATTACCTTACATACATCCCTACCCTACACGTTTCTTGACCTTTCTTTTGGGAAGCCCTTGAGACCTCGAGCTTGTTGATTGACTTAGTGGTTTAAACTGGATTATGCATGATTAATTTCGATAATTATGACTTATTATGCATTCTATGATTTTATGCAAAGATGAACAACTTTCTTATATTTATAAAATGTTTTAAGCATGTTTTGATTTTAAAATCCATGAAGTATTCTCTTAGAGTGATCTATGATTGTAACACACCATAGAAATGTTTTGAAAGACTTTTCATTGATTTTCTTGACTTATAATCCATTCTATCTTGCCTTTTATATGCGGAACTTGCTTGGGGACAAGCAAGGGCTAAGTATGGGGTATTTTGATAGCATGAATTATAGTCTATATTTTGGGGTTTGTTTGGACGTTTTATCTTCAATAATCTGCATGTTTGTATGTATATTTTGTGATTATATTACCATTTCATCTACCTTTGCGGGAATCGAGGTCTACACCTAGTTTTGTTGTAATCGTAGGTAAAATGACACGTTTTGCATCAAAAAGGAGCAAAAGGAGCTATGGAGTCATTGGAGCTACATTCAGGAACGTAAGGAAACATCCAGGAAGCATAGCCATGGATTAAAGATTCACTTTGGACCAGATTTGAGAGATTTCACATTCAGTTGTGACTCACCTCAGTTGACTACAAAGTCACCTCGACCGAGGTGATCCAGGGAAGTCGACTCGACCGAGGCGAACACCTGGGACGCGGCGAGATTATTTTATTCTTGGCTGAGATCTTTTATCTTTGGAAAGAGATCTTATATCTTTGGGCTTGGCTCCTGGAAGGAAGAAGATATGCTAGATCATATATTTTACCTATTTTTATGGGAAGAGATCTTTCTAAGATATCTTATCTTTGGAGAGTAATTTTCCTATAAAAAGGGTCCGATTTCCCACAAATCCGACATCCGCATACAGTTGGAGATCCTGCATACATTCGCTTGCACCGCTGCAGCCATACTCCAGTTGGGAGATTTGAAGAACCTTTTTGAAGGTTGAAGGAAGAAAGTCTATAGCTTTTATAGCTTTTGAAGGGTTTTTGTAAGATCATCTTAGATTCCCTTCCTTGTTATTTGTCTTGTTGGATTTCTATCCAAGGAACGCTTGCTTGAGTGATATTTGATTCAGTTATTGAAGCCTTTCTCTTAAGGTTTTCTTGTTCAATTATTCTCTTTCTTCCCATATACTTGATTAATACTTTCATGATGATGAGTGGCTAATCTCTTTGTGTGATTCTAGGGTGATTGGCCGAAGGTTGTGGTAAAAACAATGATAGAATGATCTTAATCACAGTAGGACCCTGAAAGTTCGAGTCTTTAACCTTAACCCTAAGCATCTCGCTCAGTCGATGAACATCTCGGCCGGGGTGGAATTCTTCTGACCGAGGTGACTTATCTGATCCGAAACTGAGAGTTAAGTGTTAGAGTTTGCCAAATCATATTCTTATTACACCTTTCCTGGTTCAATGCAAGCCTAAGATGAGACTTACCCAGTAATTCCTTTGTTTGTTTACCTAAGATCATAAGTGTAGGTAATAAAGGGTTTATCCTTTATTGGGGTTTGAGTGTGCTTTCATTCCATCTTTGTGAGTTAGCCTGAGACTTACCCGGTAAAAGTTGATTTTATTCCCTTAGATGATGTTTTAGTTTGAGGTTATAGTTCTTTATCTTAATTCCTTGAGACTTACCCGGTAATAGGAGTTACGGTTTAGTATTAGTGAGTAGTGAGACTTACCCGGTGATCTATTCCACTTTAGTAACACCTTCCCTATGCAAAAACCTCAGCTTTGTCCGCTTATCTTTAGATCTTGAGTTGGAACCACAACTAGATTCTTTAATCCCTAGAATTGCATATTTCCTTTATTGACTTTTATCATCTTTGATTGTTTTAATTGCTTGTGGTTAGTGATTGCTAAAGCTTACCGTAATTGGACTTTGTTTCACTAAGTCCCTGTGATCGACCCCTGGAATTCCTTGCTTTTTACTACGATTGACCCGTACACTGCGGGTTCGCATCCTTGTTTTAAGCTTACATCTAGGGTTATAAATTTAAAGTTTGCACACACCGTTTGGAGCGAACACTATTCAGTGTAGCTCCTGAGCTGTAATCCTTCCTTAGAGAGTACCTGATTTATGTCTAGGACGCCAAAAACAAAGCAAAGCAAAGGCAAACTATCTAAACTATTCTAGAAAAGGGAAAAGAAAGCAATACCTATGGTTGCCTCCCAAGAAGCGCTTGATTTAAGGTCGCTAGCTGGACCGTATGGCATCCTTAAACAAGGTATAGTGGTGCAATCTCCTCAATCTGGACTTCCGGTTGGTACTTCTTAAGCCTATGACCATTGACCTTAAAGCTTCCGCTTGTTTCACCCCAAATCTCAACTGCACCATAAGGAAAAACATGTTTCACAACGTAAGGTCCTGTCCATCTAGATTTCAACTTACTTGGAAAGAGGCGAAGGCGGGAGTTGAAGAGTAGAACTAAATCTCCTTCTTTGAATTTTTTAGGAATGATATGCTTGTCATGCCATCTCTTTGTTCTTTCCTTGTAGATCTTGGCATTCTCATAAGCGTTTAAGCACAAATCTTCCAACTCATTGATGTCCAATAGCCTCTTTTCTCCGGCTTCTTTGATATCGAAATTCAACCACTTGATTGCCCAATATGCCTTGTGCTCCAGCTCAATGGGTAGATGACAAGACTTCCCATATACCAAATTGTAAGGGGTGGTATCTATGGGAGTCTTGAATGCCGTCCTATAAGCCCAAAGAGCATCGTGCAACTTCATGGACCAATCCTTCCTCGTCCTAGAGACGGTCTTCTCCAAAATTGCCTTGATTTCTCTATTCGAGATTTCGACTGGTCCACTAGTTTGAGGGTGATAAGGGGTTTCTACCTTGTGGGTTACCCCATACTTCGATAGAAGTGCTTTAAACTTCCGGTTGATAAAATGTGTCCCTCCATCGCTGATAATGATGCGTGGTGTCCCGAAACGTGGAAAGATAGTCCGATTGAAGAACTTCACAACCACCATGGCATCATTTGTGGGAGAGGCAATGGCTTCCACCCATCTAGAGACGTAATCAACAGCTAGGAGAATGTAGAGGTTCCCTGCGGATGATGGGAAAGGTCCCATGAAATAAACTCCCCATACATAAAAAATCTCAACCTCGTGAATATTGTTGAGTGGCATCTCGTTCTTTCTAGACAAGTTCCATGTTCTTTGGCATGCGTCACAAGAAACAACAAACGTTTGCACATCTTTAAATAATGTAGGCCAAAAGAAACCAGAACACAATACCTTAGTGCACGTTTTGTGAGCGCTAGCATGTCCTCCACAAGGAAGCGATTGGCAATGTTGTATAACACTAGCAACTTCATCTTCTGGAATGCATCGTCGAAGCATCCCATCCGGACCTCTCTTAAATAGTAGTGGTTCATTCCAGTAGTAGTGGCGTACATCTTTGAAGAATTTCTTCCTTTGAGCGTACGTCAATCCGGGCGGTATTTCCTGACAAACAAGATAATTAACAATATTAGCATACCAAGGTTCTTTATTATCAGAAGCTTGGTGAAGCCAGTGCTCCACCAACTGTAAATGAGTCTCAGAAAAAGGGTGTAGGAATTTTGTTGTCCTCAGTTGACAACATCTCGCTCGCTGTCTCGGTCAGTGTCCGAGGTAGGTGACCGAGATGTTCTTCAGATAAGAACACCTAGCTTGGTCCAAAAAGTGCCTCGGTCGAGGTATTGGAACTGGACCGAAACTTGAATTTCTCCTCTCCTGGATTAGTTTCTCAATCTTAGCTCCTAGATCTGCTTCCAGTGCCTTTAAGCTCCGTATATCTGCATCACAAGAAATATCTATACCTTCCTCCATTAAGCTAAAACTAAGAACTCTTTCAAGAAGGTCATTAATAAGGATAGAGCTCACCAATTCTCTTGATTCTTCTTCATCATAGATGTTGAAGATATCATTCTCCAGCGGCTCTCCTTTCATTGCAGCAAGCAAAACAAATTCCACTTGATCACCGCCAATGTTGAATTTCAACTTGGCGTTCTTACAATCCATATTGCAACCCAAAGTTGCTAGAAATGGTCTCCCGAGAATGATAGGAACGGGATAATCTGCGGGTATGTCAAGTACAACAAAGTCTATAGGTAAATAGAAGTTACCTAACTTGACGGGAACGTCTTTTAAGATGCCCACGGGATGGGTAATGGAGCGATCCGCCATGTACAACCTTATCTTCACCGGCTTGGGCTCTCCAAGTCTGATTCTCTCACATAGATCCAGCGGGATGATACTCACGCTGGCTCCTAGATCACACAACACCTCACAAGTTACATCCCCAACTTGAATGGGAATGCAAAATGAGCCGGGATCTCTCAAATTAGGTGGCATCTTCTCTTTCATGATTTGAATGAGTTCCGAGGACTTAGATGTCATCCTAACCTCTCCAAAGTCTTTCAACTTCCTCTTTCTTGATAGAATTTCTTTCAAGAACTTCCCATAGGCGGGCATCCCTAGAATAGCATCAAGGAAAGGGATGCTAATGTGTAGTTTATTCATCAAGTCAAGGAACTTACCAAAATTCTTGTTTAGATGTGCTTAGGCCCTTGACTGGGGGAATGGAAGTGGTGGTTAATAAGTAGGAGGTGGGACATAAACTTCAGATTTGTCCTTTTCTTTCTTGGACTCCACCTCGGATGGCACCTCGACCGAAGTGTTCCTCGTCTGGTCCTGGACCGAGGTGTTTTTCGTCTGTACTAGCACCGACCGAGGTACTGGATCTGCAGTTTTTAGTCCACTTCTCGTCGTTATTGCCATAATCTGCCCTTTAGGGTTGCTCGTTGTCCTTGCTAGGAGCTTCCCTGGATCTCTAGGCGCTTCATTCACATTATTAAAGAATTGTTACTCTAAGGCTTTTTGTGCCTTTGAAAATGAAGTCATAGACGTCTCCATAACGTTGAGCTTGATCAAGATGGCCTCCAACACTACATCTTTCTTCTCTGGCTGGGACGAACTTGATCCAGGCTCTTGGCTCTTTAATGGAGTAGAAGAAGATGAGGGGTTAAAAGAATTATTAGAATGAGAATAAGGGTTACCCGGATTTTGTTAATTAGATCTCCAATTGGTTCTGTTGGAGCCTCTATTGTTGTTGTAATTGTTGTTCCATGACCCTTGATTGTTGTTTCTTCTTTGATATCCTCCATCTTCCTTCTTCGTGTGAGCTACTAAAAGGTCCTTCAATTGCTTCACATCATTTTTAAGGGAGATGAGTTAATTATCATTTGATCAAGTGTCCTGGAAACTAACTCTCTTAGCTCCATTTTCGGCTCCTTGATGGGAGTACTTCTCCATATGCAAAGCTTGCTTTTCAATGAACTCCCAAGCTTCGTCTATCGGCATATCCATGAATGTGCCGGCGGAGAGTAATTGAAGATTGAATTGAGTAGCTCCATCAAATCCCTTGAAGTATATCTCCAACAACTCTATCTTTGGAATCCCGTGATGTGGGCAATCCAATAGAACATCTTTGAATCTCTCCCATGACTTGGACAAAATCTCCTTGTCCTTCATGATAAAAGCATTGATTTGCCCTCTCATTTCAGCGGTCTTGGAGGGAGGAAAGAACTTTGTTAGAAACTCCTTTGTCATCTCTGCCCACGTGTTGATCTTTCCGGGTGGAAGAGATTGATACCAAGTAAACGCCCTGTCTTTTAAAGAAAAGTAGAAAGGCCTTAGCTTATAGTTGTTGTTCTCCAGCCTTGAAAGTCTCAAGGTCTCCATCAGAATCTCGTAGTTTTGCAAATGCTGATGCGGAGACTTCCTCTCTAAACCTCCAAATTGGCATTGGCGGATCATAGATAGAACTTGCGGTCGAAGTTCGTAATAATGCTTAGCAAGATCACCTAGGTTGACTCCTGGACGCCTTACTTGCTGATTAGGGTCCATCCTCTGTCCCAGGGTTTGTGGAACTCCAGCAAAAATAACATCTCGGACAGGCATCCGAGGCGGATGTATCTCGGACGCGGCAACTGGGACTGGGTCCTGCCTCGGTCGAGGATCTGGGATCGGTCGAGGTAGAAACTGGGCACTCAAATCGGCCATATCTGCTTCGATCTCTGTAGTTCTTGTGCGAGTCTACTCTCTTTCTCGCTGCAGTTCTTCCTTATTGAGGTGTAGCTGTTCCAGCGCCTCCTTCAATTCGGCCTCAAGATCGTGATTGTCTTGATTGGCCATCTTAACTTCTTTTAATCGTCGCTTGTATGTCTTTTCTGGTTCAGGATCGTAAGGAACGATTTCCTTCCCAGCACGGGTTCTTCGCATAAACCAAAGAAAAAGATCATGCGAAGACACTCAAGTAGAGTGGTTCATAGCAACAAGGGCAATTGCCCCGAAAGACAACCGCAACCGGCTTGGTCTATACCAAGTCCCCGGAAACGGCGCCAAAAACTTGTTCACTCCAAAAGGTGTGTGCAAGCTTTAAATTTATAACCCAAGAAGTATGCTTGAACAAAGATGCGAACCCGCAGTATACGTGTCAATTGTAATAAAAAGCAAGAATTCCAAGGGTCGATCACAGGGACTTAGGTGAAACAAAGCATAGAATCGGTTGTCAGATATTGCAATTAACCAAAATTAATTAAAGTAATCAAAGATGATATAAAGTAAAGTAAGGGGAAATGCGGATTCTAGGGATTAAAGCATCTAGTTATGGTTCCGACTCAAGATCTCAAAGGATAACGCGGACAAAGCTGAGGTTTGTAAAGGGAAGGTGTTTCTAATGTGGGAATAGATCACCGGGTAAGTCTCAAGGTACTAAGGAAATGAACTATAATCTCAAACTAACACACCACTTAAGGGAATAGAATCAACCTTTACCGGGTAAGTCTCAGGCTAACTCTCAAAGATGGGATGAAGGTACACTCAAACCCCAATAAAAGATAAACCTTTATTACCTACACTTATGATCTTAGGTACACAAACAAAGGAATCACCGGGTAAGTCTCATCCTAGTCTTGCATTGAACCAGGAATGGTGTAATAAGGATAGGATTTGGCAAACTAGAACACTTAACTCTTAGTTTCGGATCAGAAAAGGTTCACCTCATTCAGTCAAGTTGCACCCCGGCTGAGATGTTCATCGACTGAGCGAGGTGTTCTAGGGTTAAGGTTAAAGACTCGAGCTTTCAGGGTCCTGCTGGGATTAAGATCATTCTATCATCGTCTTTCCCACAACTTTCAGCCAATCACCCTAGAATCGCATAAGAAACTTAGCCAACAATCATCATGATAACAATAATCAAATATATGGAAAGGGAATCAATATTTGAACAAGAAAACCTTAAGAAAAAGGTCTCAATAACTGAATTAAATAACAACAAACCAGCGTTCCTTAAATCACAAATCGAATAAGACAACAAACCCAAGGGAATCTAAGAAAGTCTTACAAACTCCCTCAAAAGCTAATTCCAAATTATGAATCCTTCCTTTCTTGATCTTCAATCCTTCAATCCTTCCTTCAAAGCTTCAGAAAAATACTCCAGAAATCTCCCTAATCGGGTGTGTTGAAGATGGCTGAATTGTGAAAAATCCAACCCTTTATATAGGAAAATTATAGTCCAAAGATAATAATATCTTAAAAAGATAATTTCCTATAAAATATATCCATATCTCTAAAATAGATCTCCCAAAAATAATATCTTCCTTCCAGAAATCCAGCCCAAAAATATAAGATATCTTCTTTCCAAAAATAAAAGATCTCAGCCAAAAATATGGATCTTTCCGGCGGCAAGGTGTTCGCCTTGGTCGGGACGCTCCTCAAGATCACCTCGGTCGAGGTGACATCGTAGCTGACCGAGCTGAATCTCAACTGAATGTGAAATCTCTCTAATCTAGTCCAAAGTAAATCTTCTTAATCATTTCCATGCTTCCTGAGTTCTTCCTTAAGCTCCAGAATGTAGCTCCAATGACTCCTTAGCTCCTTAGCTCCATTTTAGTCCAAAACGTGCCATTTTACCTACATTTACAACGAAACTAGGTGTAGACCTTGATTCCCGTAAAGGTAGATGAAACCACAATATTATCACATAATATACATCCATACATGCAGATTATTGAAGATAAAACTTCTAAATCAATCCCAAAATATAGACTATAATACATATATCAATTCACTTTTTCTACTTCACCATAACTTTGCTTTCTCACACATTAACACACTAGCATGCATCCTAATTCCAGGATGGGTAAATGGAGGCAAGTATATTTTTTCAAGAGGTGCTAAAGCCTGATCAAGATGAAGAAAGAAAAAGAAATCGAATTGCCTTAATCATTCCAAAAAGATGTATAAGAGCTTATCATGCGGTTTCAACAATCAACATTCAACATGATTTAGACAAAAGCAAACTACCATCCATGCATGAATTCTGGCAAAGTATTCAAATCTCACATATGTCATAAATCAGTTCAAACATATAAAGATCATCATAGAGATCATATCCATCTTAGAAGCACAAAATCTTCAAATTTTTTCAATTTTTTTTATTTTTACAAAAGAAAGATACAATGCAAGACTTGTAAAGAAAACGTGTGACTAGAAATAGAAACTACTCTAGATGCAATGTAATAAAAGAAACGTGAAAAAGGTATTGCGAATACCTCCACCCCATACTTAAAACTCACATTCCCCAATGTGAAGAAAAAAAAATTTGGAAAAAGAAACACAAAATGTAAAATGGCGAATTTGGCAAGACAAATCACTCTTCGAGTTATCGCAAGGCTATCGAACCTGGAGGTCATCTCCGTCAGCTGGATGGAGAATTCTGAATACTAAGATGTCGTAGGGGTTTGCTGTTGAACGAGGGATGATTGATGAGGGAACGTGTTTAGGCTGCAAGATTTCCTAATTTTTTTTGAAAACCGCGGCCGAGATTTTTGGGTGCCTAGATTTTTGTCGGGCCGAGATTTCTCTTCCTTTCTTTACATTCAAAGAATCTTGGCCGAGATTTTCTAGGGGGTCGAAATTTTAGTCGAGGTTGCATTCGAATTTAAAAAACATTAGTTGAATTAATTCTTTTAATTAAAATATCGATCGAGATTTTGGCCTTGTTGCCCGAGATCTCCAGCTTCCGCTTCTATTCCTCTTGCGAACGGTTTCCACACTTTATTTCCATCAAAATCTCCGAACTCTCAACAATCTTAACTCAGTTCATCATTCATTCTCTCAAGAAGACTTAGGTCCTATCAATCAAAGACACAAGAACACAAAACACACAAAAAAAATCGAAAATTTAATAATAAAAAGACAAAGACAAGAATTACCTTGGGTTTCCTCCCAAGAAGCTCTTGGTTTAAGGTCGCTAGTTGGACCTAACTCCGTTGATGACTCAATGTACCTCGAACACCTTGGACCGCTCATCAATTCCACATATAAACTCCTCCCAGGTCACTTTCAAGACAAGGTTGAGCCAAAATTCTTCCCAATAGGTTCCGGCTTCTAACTTCACTAGCAAATGGAATGGTAGAATCTTCTGCGTACAAGCTTGTACAGTTTTGTTCTCACTGGAATACTGCTAGCCTTCTTATGCTTCCATGGGACGTCATCAAGCTTTGTATCCCAACCTTTACGGGACAGAGAAATCAGCTTCTCATGAATCCTCTTAGCTCCTCCATTCAAGATATTCTCTTGACCACTAGCTCAAGGATGGTATAGGGTTTTTACCACACGGTTGGCCCCATACTTGAACAAAGAACATCTGATGGCCTTAGCGGTGAAGCGCTTGCCAACATCAATCATGCTAGCTTGAGGTGTGCTAAGCCTTAAGAGGGTGAACTTGTTGAAGGTTCTCAAATCCATCCTAACATTGTTAACTTTTAGCAAATTTGGGAGAGGCTTCATCTTGACTTTATGAGGTTCCTTCAGTAGAGACCTCCAACTCTTAGGTGCTTTCTGGGAATGATTGGGGATTTCAAAGGGAGTAAGAGTACATACCTAGCGAAGTTTTTCAAGCTTTGGGCTGAGAATAATGCAAGATGGCAATCTGCACATGAAATATCTCCCACCTCCTCCGGTTTTACCTCAATCTTGGCCAATGGTTCAGCAATTTTGCCAAGGTGTTCTACATCTTCCTCTTCTTCTTCGAGAACTTCAAGTGGAGCTTCGGGGTCGACAAGAGGAATGCTCAAAACTTGGAGTTCTTTGTCACACTTCTACTACAGTTGAGTTTTTTAGAGTGATGTTATTGGGGCGGACATCCTGCTAACACAGGCGGAGTCCACCCCCGCGCCAAGCGCAGGCCGCCTCCGTGCCAAGCCAAGCATAGGCGGACTGCGCCTGCGTGCCGGGGCTCAGTCTACCTTTCTTCCTCGACCCTTCTTCACTTTCAACACTACAACTGCTCTGCAACTTGGGGCACAACGTCCACCTACGCCCAGCTTGGCGCGGGGCGGACTGCCCCTGTGCCTGGCTTGGAGCGGGGGCGGACTCTGCCTGTGTTAGCGGGATATCTGCCCCAATAATAACCTTGTTTTTTTAACGGGGTCCATATGCACTCAAGGTTATCCAATCTCTTCATCAATCGCACGAACGTTGATTCAAATTGATCCTCAGGAGGTTGTTGTGGAGGTTGCATTTGAGGCATCAGAGGTTCGTGAGCTTGTCCACATATCTTGTAGGAGGTGGAAACATCCTTCCAGTATTCAAGCATGATGACATGAATATTGTGCTAGCATATTCATGCATATTGCGAGTATTTTCCTTCAGTGTTGCATACATTTGGCAAGAATCTATAGCCTTTAAGCTTATATTCACATACATTACACGAATAGAGGTCTACACAAATTCTTGTTGTAATTGCAGATAATTTGGTGAAGTTTGGAGCGGAAATGGATCAATATTGAACTAAACAACATGGTGGATCACTAAGGAGCACAAAAGATAAGGATAGGATATCATAAAGGAGGATAGAAGGACAAACTAAAAGATAATACGCTACAGAGAAGAAAAATCGGGTCCTGAGGATAAAAATCGGCCGATTTTTCCTATGCACCCGAGATTTTACAAAAAATCGCCTAAAATATAGAGTCTCAAAACCCTAGCTTTCTCCTATAAATAAGGGACGTCTAGCAACACCTGAGGACATCCAAAAGCATACAATACAAGTCTTTATACTCAAGAAGGAGAGGAGAAGCATCATCAACAACATCAACGTTGGAGATTAAGAAAGATTGTGAAGTTCTTTGAGGAATACTTAGTTTTTAGATTTCTTTTGCTTTTGAACACAAGACCGGATCTTTATTTATGCTTTCATTCATTTTTGGATATTAAAGACCCTTTGCTAAGTATTTCTTACTTTTCTTTTAGTTTCACTGATTTTCTTGGTTTATATATTTCATATTTCAATCTTGATTTGACTATGTGTGTTGTTGGCTAAAACCCTTGCGATTATAGGGTGATTGGTTGAAGGTTGTGGTTTAGATGATGAAAGACTGAGTCTTTAAGTTTATATTGGACCCTGAGAGTTGTTTTTACCTTAAGAAAACCAAAAATCGGTTTGTTCTTGAGGAAAATCGGCCGAGATTTCTTCAAGAACTTCCTGAGTTTTCTTCTGTCATACCTTTGATGTTATATCCTTGAGCCTAGGTTAAAGATTGCCTAAATCCTAGCCTCGTTGAACCTTTCAAGTTTATATCCAAGCTTGGAAAGAGACTTACCCGGTGATTCCCTTTCTTGGTTGCCAAAGATAATGAGTTCTAGGTAATAGAGGACTAAACACCCTTTATTAGGTTTGAGTGTGCCTTCCCCTTCCCTTTGTGAATTAAATTGAGACTTACCCGGTAAAGTTTCATTCTATTCCCTTAGGTTGAGTGGTTGGTTTGAGATTATAGTTCCTTTCCTTAGATACTTGAGACTGACCCGGTGATAGGAGCTTTGATTTTGTATAGCGGATAGTGAGACCTCCCCTGTGATCTATCCCACCTTAGAACACCTTTCCTTCGCAATCCCAGCTTTGTCCATAGATCTTTAGAAGTCTTGAATCGAAAACCACAATTGGATACCTTGATCTCTAGAATCTGCGTTTTACAAATTATTACATATATTCTTATCATTGCTTTTATTATTTTCAGCCATCGATATTTGCAAAATTATCAATCTAGATTGCTTTTACTCTTGGTTTCACCACAATCTTTGTGTTCGACCTTGAAATACTTGCTTTTATTGCGATTGATCAGTACACTACCGGTTCACTATTTGCTTTTAATCTTGATATAAATTTAAGACTTATTTTCGTTCATATACACACAACGTTTTAGAGCGAACAAAGCTCATCCTCAATAGCTTCCTCCCTTTGTCTTGCAACCCATCTCTCATATTCCAAGGCTTCTTCCTTAAGCCTAAGTTGCCTTAAAGCTTTGTAAAATTCGGGTTGGAGGCTCCTTACGGCAACGGTATCTTGAAAAGCCAAAGACTCAAAGCAAAACAAGATCAAAAGCAACAAAAAGGTCTAATCCATCAATAATCATGCGCACATACCAATCTGGACCTAGTCCCCGGCAACGGCGCGAAAAACATGTTCGCTCTCAAACGTGTGTGAATAATGAACGAATATAGTCTTAAATTTATACTTGCAATAAAAGCCTGAAGAAAATGTGAACCCGTAGTGTACGGATCAATTGTAGCAAAAGCACATATTCAAAGGTCGATCTCAAGGACAATGGTGAAATCAATAGGTGACAAATCAATGATAGAATAGACCATTGCCAATAATAAAGAATGAAAGAGACAAGAATAATAAAGATGAATAATATGATAATCGGAACAATGCAGATTCTAGAGATCAAAGTATTCAATTGTGGTTTTCGATTCAAGATTTCTAAGGAACTAGGACAAGGTTGGGATTGCTAAGGAAATATGTTCTAAGGTGGGAAAGATCATGGGGGAGGTCTCACTAACCAACTATCCCAAACCAAATCTCCTATCACCGGGTAAGTCTCAAGACTCTAATGAAAGGAACTATAAACTCAAACCAACAACTCAACCTAAGGGTCTCCCTTACGTTTTGCAAACCTCCAAGAGTTATAGGAAAAAGTAGGATTTTGAAACCCTGGGATTGGGCTGAAGTAAGATAAACCTCGGTCTATATTTGTAGAAATATTGGCTGAGATTTCCCTAGCTCGTCGGGCCAAGATTTTTGTTCTGAAACGTCTTCTCCTTAGCTCTTTACTTGCTCCTTTGGTGGTGTCCTAGCTCTCCTTTTATGCTCCATCATGTTCCATCATGATCCACCTTGAGGCTTTGATGGGGGATTAAATACGCAATTCCCGATCTAGATTGAAAGTCCTCGAAAGAAGCAAAATCTCGGTTGGATAATGAAAATCTCGAGCGAGATTTTGGGAAGAACAAATCGAGATTTAATAAAACTCAAAATGCGGAATAATGAATGATATGGAAATATAAGGAGATGATAATATGGAATGATAAATGATAAATATAGGAAGATGTGAATATTATAAGACTTGTAAAGAACCTTGACCAATATGTGCCAAAACCCGATACGAAGAATTCGCTTTCACCCTTCCTTCTTTAACCTTACACAAGCCTTCTAGATAAGACAAGCGCAATGAGGGACTAGTATGACTTGTAGCACCAACCTTAAAAAAGATGGGCTAATTAGCTAACTAGGCTATTTTGGGTTTCTTATGTAGTAAATAGGCTTTTCTTATTTTCTTATTAGTAAGTGTATCCCTAATTATTTTTTACTGTTGAATAATATAAAAACCTAGCCGTCCATGTTCTTCCCCTTCTCTCCTGCCTACACAGAAACACTGACGGATGACTCTCCTCCTCTGTATCTTAGCACTTCGATCTCATAACCCCCATAGTCATTATTTATCGTCTCCTCCCTCTCCATTCGACCGATTTGGTGAAGATAGATGAAAACCGTCCCGTACCTCTTAGATCTATACCTTATTTTGAGATTGCAAACACTACCGTAGAGATCTTATCTTCGGATACCGGGAAATGGGTTGCTCGGGAAGTGAGGCTACCGAAACCGCTTCTCGGAAGCGGAAATTGGCGGGAGGTAGTTGCCGATTGAGATCCGATTGAGAGTTACCAAATTAACCCAGAGGAGGGAGTTGCAGGCGACGAGAAATCGGGTTCGGAGTTCCAAGGAAGGTAGGGAATCGACGAGAAATCGGCAGGATCCATTGTTTTGTTGGGCAAATTCGTTCCTGGACAAATTTGCTATAATAGAAAGAACGATTGACAATTCGTTCTTGGGCTGAGAGGAGGAATCATTGAGCCTTCTAGTATGAGGGGGAAAGGTAATGGCTCTGGTATGAGGAGGAATCATTGTCACTTAGTCATAGTTTATACCTTTTGAATCATCCAATTTGTTCTTTCTACCCATTACCTCTTACATTCAATATTCCTCACTTTGTTCTTTCTACCCATTGCCTCTTAAATGAGTTGTTTTAATATGTATGTAGTGTTGGATTGCAGTGTTGTTGTGGCTGCTAATAACTGCCTGTATAAAGAGTGGGAGATCTCACATAACAAGCCGGGCCACTGAATTAGCAGAGGCACGGCTGCTGAAGGACGACTGGTCTGAGTACTATGACGGGAAATATGGACGCTTTCATGGGAAAGCAAGCTCGAAAGAACCAGACGTGGTCAATTGCAGGGTACTTTGACGGCCTTGTTGTGGAGGAGAATGCATAGCAGAGAGAGGGAAATGTCTAGTATAGAGAAGATACGATAATACTCTTAAATGTCTGGTATGTAAAATGTGTAAAATGTTCGGTATGTAAATGTCCGGTATGTAAATGTCCGGTATGTAAAATGTCCGGTATGTAAAATCTTCTTACCAACTATATTTGATTATGGTATGTGAAAAAATACAATTCTGGTATATGAAAAAAATACAATTCTAGTATATGAAAAAATACAATTATGGTATGTGAAAAAAAAAATACAATTCTAGTATGTGAAACAATACAATTGTAGTAGTGAAAAATAAAATTCTGATATGTGAAAAAATACAATTCTGGTATTTGAAAAAATACAATTCTGGTATGTGAAAAAATACAATTATGGTATGTGAAAAAATTCTGGTATGTGAAAAAATACAATTCTAGTATGTACAACTTAACACTAACTAATGTCTATTATTCTTTTTTTTATTAAAATAAAGGGGTTAATTATTTTTACCTACCATTAAATGAAAATGGTAAAAAATTATGGGGTACATTTACTCAATCATATTCTCAAAAAGGCCTAGTATGTCAAATTCTCCCAAAAAAGATCAACACACACAATAACAACCTAACAAGGATTCACAACGATTCAACCAAAAACTCTCCTTTTGATTGAATAGAAATGATAAAATGCAATTTCCGTGAGCGAAGTCACAAGTATGTCACAAAAATATGGAATTAAGTACTCATAACTAAGCTACCTAATAATCTCCCTCTCTAAGGCTATTTATAAGGGAGATCTCCTACGTAAATTAGGAAAGATATCTTTAAAAGATAATCTAGAAAAAAATATATTCAAAAGATCATCTAGGAAAGAATAAAAATAATCCCAAAGATAGGATAAAAAACGAACAATTACATTAAAGAATGAGTGAGAGCTTTTAAGTTAAGAAAATAAAAGATAGTTGCCAAAATTTAAAGATCTTTGTCCGGATCTTCTAGCATGCACAAGAGAAGAAATATCGAGTGGAATCTCCGCCGAGATTCCTGAGTGTTAGCCGAGATTTTGCATCTTCCATGCAAGTCTCCATTCTCTCGGATCCTCCCATGGATGCAACTTGTTAGCAACCCTTCCTTGAGTCTCTCCTACTATTGGCTCATTTATGGGTTTATGTAATGTCAGCGCTATCAAGGATGGTCCCACATCATACTCCCCTTCTTGAAAACGATTCGACCTCGAATCATAGTTTTGGTCATCACTAATCACACAATGAATCAAGTATGGAAACTTCCGGACTGGATCAACTTCATGGGATGAAGTCATCAACTTCTTCTTCCTCCTCATCCATTCCCTCTCGATATGTACATTACTTGCGATGAACGGATTCAGATGTCTAGGTGGTAAAAACTCCGGATTCCATGGCTCTCTCGGAAGGTCTCTCGAGCTTTGTAAGACTCAGGGATTGACAATCTTCACCCTAACATGCAACAGTGGTAAATCTCGGGCTTTATCCTTAAATCTCGGGGGAAATTTCTGGGCTGGGGCCGATATTTTTATTGTGACTTCACAATTCGCCTCGGATGATGAAAACTGGATGCTTTCTTGGAGTTGTCCTCTTCCTAGATGCAACCAAGTTGGATCTCCTAGTTCAAATAGCATTTCTTGGCGAAACTTGGGAGCCAAGGCAAGAGCATGCATTCCTTCCTCCTCTAGATCCTTGCATGATCTCTCATGTCTTGCTTTGACAATGTCTTCCTATTTTCCTGCAATCAATTTCACTCGCTCCACTAAAGGTAAAGGTATAAGATCAAAAGATCTTAAGGAAAATAACTGAATTACAAAGTCATCATAGTTTAGAGCTAGATATGGATCACAACTTCTAGAGTAAGCATAACTAATAGGAGATAACAATATAGTGTCAAAAATGTAATGACTTCCCTTCTTAGCTTTAACTAACTCTTCAAATAAGCGCACATTGATGTTTTTCCTTGGAGCTTTCTTCCATATAATTAGTTCTTGATCAAAACTCCTAGGAATGACGTTGATGGGTGGATGTTCCTTATATAACTCTATCTCAAGGCCAAAAAGAAACCTTGAAGGGCTGGGATGTGGATTTGAAGATTGTAATTGAAATAACCTACGATAGTAGACAAACTCGGCCGAGATTTGTAAAATTTAGCCGAGATTTCTTCTCTGGAATGAATTTGTGCTATCCTATGCCAAGGTTTTGTCCTTATCATGGTCAAACTTCCTTCTTCACACTCCTCCGGCATTCTTGGCTCATAGACTGTGTGTATTTGTCCCTCTTGACATCCGCAACTTGCAATCCTACAATAAAACTCACTCGCTTCCTCTTGGACAACGGTGCAAGATTAGGGTATGTAAGAAATAATGTATCAACAAGTTCATGGACATGAAAAAAATACAACACTCTATGCAACCTCAAACTTTAATTAACAATCTCATGCATAACATACTTCTTATGTGAATATAACAATGCCACAACTTGGGGATGCACTACATAAAAATCTTTATTTTTCTCCACAGGGCTTTCAAAAGGCTTTATGTATGGATTTAAAGGCAAAACAGAAGATAGATCACTAGGAAGTTGTTCGAAAGAACAATACAAAGATGAATGCAACAACTTAGGCTCATGAATATTGCTAACAAGAGAATGCTCATCCATACTAGTATCTATGTCATGATCATCATCATCATCATCATCATCAATTTTATGTATCAAATCCATATGATCATGCATAGAAATAGAAGGTTTAGAATCACTAACCTTTTCAGTTTGGGTAGACTCCATTAATGCGATCACCCGATCACAAATTTCTTCAAACTCATTTTGGGGCTTCTTTGCAGGTTCATCAATCTTAATCGAAGATTTCCGGGATTGGATGACTTGTGGTTCTACCGTTAGGTAAAACTCCTCGTCATGTACAAATCTATTATGTGTTGGAGGAGATTTATATGAATCATAATAGTGTTCCCTCCTGGAACATTGATCATACCTATGATAATTCCTGTCATCTTCGAGTTCCAGAAAATCAATAAACTTTGGAGCGTTAGACATATCATAAAATTGATTTGAATATTTCATACCTTGCTCATAATGGACTCATGGATGTGGTTCCGGGGCTGGAATTCTGTACGGAACACGTAAATGTCCATCATCCTTATTCATGGATCTCATTGAGGAACATAACCATTAAACCTCGACTGGGGCGTATCTCGGTGGAAATCTCGGGCGATACTTTGCACTAGGGGCCGAGATTTTCCATTGGTGCGAGATTTGTAATCTTCTGAGTGTCGGTTTAGGTTGTCAAGATTTTCTGTGATTTTTTTTAGAATGGCTTGACCCTCAAGGTTGTCTAACCCAGCGCCTTGTGACCTTCTATGGTCTTTATCTCTATACATCTTGCAGAATCACATACAGTAACAACAAAAGCGTGAAGTTAGTCAAAACAAGGATTTCTTATTTGTTTTCTCTCGCACTCACACTTTGTTGTGAATCTCAAGCTGATTTGATGCAATTGACTTGGATGGATTAATGCTTCTTTAGCAATTGATGAACTAGCTTCAACTAGAACTTCCTCGGATGCCTCAAGTAGTCAACTTGGTTCTGAGAAAGGTTCTTGTGTTGGAAGATAGTTAAGATACTTCGATGCGGGTCTCTTCACACAATTGATTTCATTGTAGAAAAAAAATTGCAAGTATGACGCACTAGTATGATAGAAAGTATAGATACTAACTAACACACCCAAAGAAATGACTCAATGTGTTTAGAGTTGTAAGGAGGCTGCGAAAAAGGCACACAAAAGATTAAGAAGAGAAAAAGAACGTACCTTGAACCTGTACAGTTGGAGAGAGACCTAACCAAGATTGGTTTTGGGAATGGCTAATAATCTTAACTGGATAAAGGTTGGTATAGAAACTCTTCTTTTGATGTACTCTTACACAAGGTGCACTTTGGTTCTTCAGATTATGCCTCAAAATTTTCTCGAAAATTTGACAACAATAGCTTTCTCGGGTCAAATCTCAGCCGATATTCTTTATGAATTGGCCGAGATTGTTGAAAATCGATACGTTGATGTCGATGTTCAGCAATCACTTTTGGGGATGCTACTTTTTGGTTTCCTTGGGATCTTTTATTACTGAAGAACGTATATATTGTTGTTGGAAAAGAATTGATAAGATCTTGCCTATTAGATAAGATCTCAAATTTAAGCGCAATCTCCGAAGGGCTGACGAGGTTTCATGGTTAATGGATGGCTTGTGTTTGGCTATGAAGTTTCTCTCTTCCAAACTTGCACAAGTCAACGAACGTTAAACTCAAATAATCTCGCAAAATGGTAAACAAGAAATTACTCAACTTTTATAAGACTCAAAGAAGACGCAAAATAAAAATTGACTCAAACTTGATACATACTTCAATCGCTTAGCTCTAATACCACTTTGATGCGGGGTTGAAGCCGTAGTTCCCGATCTAGATTGGAATTTCTGACAAAAGAAAAATCTTGGATGGATAATGAAAATCTCGGGCGAGATTTTGGGAAGAACAGACCGAGATTTAGTAAAACTCGGAATGCTGAATAATGAATGATATGCAAAGATAAGAAGATGATAATATGGAATGATAAATGATAAATATAGGAAGATAGGACTATTATAAGAATCACAAAGAACCTTGACCAATTCTTTGCCAAAACCCGATACAAATAATTACCTTTCACCCTTTTTTCTTTAACCTTACACAAGCCTTCTAGATAAGACAAGCACAAGGAGGGATTAGTTTGGCTTGTAGCACCAACCTTCAAAAAGATTAACACACACAAGAACAATATAACAAAGATTCACAACGATTCAACCAAAAACTCTCCTTTTGATTGAATAGAAATGTTAAAATGCAAACTCCGTGAGCGAAGTCACAAGTATGTCACAATAACGTATAATTCAATAATCATAACAAAGCTACCTAATAATATCCCCCTCTAAGGCTATTTATAAGGGATATCTCCTACGTAAATTAGGAAAGATGTCTTTAAAAGTTAATCTAGGAAAATATATCTGTAAAAAATAATCTAGGAAAGATAAAAAATAATCCCAAAGATAGGATCAAAAACTAACAATTACCTTAGAGAATGTTTGAGAGACTTTAAGGTAAGAAAATAAAAGATGGTTGCCAAAATTAAAAAATCTTTGGCCGGATCTTCTAGCATGCGCCTGAAACGAAATATCGAGTGAATCTCGGCCGAAATTCTTAAGTGTTAGCCGAGATTTTGCATCTTCCATGCAATCCTCCATTCTCTCGGCTCCTCCCATGGATGCAACTTGTTAGCAACCCTTCCTTGAGTCTCTCCTACTATTGGCTCAATTATCGGTCTATCTAATGTAGGCGCTATCAAGGATGGTTCCACATCAGGCTTAGTCCTCATATCTTCCATTTTGATCCAAAATCTGCCAAATTACCTACAAAATAACAAGAATCCGTGTAGACAACTATTCTAGCAAAATATGCAAATAGGAGCTCAAATGCTATGGACTCATGTCTATGCATGCAAAAGAAAGGGAAAATTTACCTTAATGATGGTCTAAATAAAGGTCACAATTCATGTCATCAGTCTGCTTTTGTTTTGTTATTTTGGGTAAAGGTAAATTCATGGATGTAAAAATAAGCATAACCGAATCTATTCCGAAACCGTAGATGCAAACCAGAACAAAGTTTATGTAAAATCCACGACTTACGGTCAATGGCTAAACCACACCATGTAATATTTTTTTTTTGTTATTCCGTTTAATTCCATAGCGAACCGGATTTCGATCCGTTGATCTTTCTCTGTCTACCTAGTCGTATACACTATCTCAAAATTTATCATTTTATGTAATCTCACCTCATATAAAATGATAGAATTTTTATTTCAAACCTAATCCTTTAAACCCTAATTTATATCATGACATGTCCTTGACAAAGTCATGACGTTCTTGTGACAAGACCAAGACAAGACCAAGACGAGACCATGACAAGGCCATGCATGAGCTTGACAATGCCGTGACACGTTTTGACAAGGCTGTGACAAGCCTTGACAACATCAACCATTCCTTCTTGGCCTATGTTCTTCAACCCATTTTTTCTTGCTTTTGTTTCAACCCATCCCCTTGCTTGCTGGCCCAACTACCTATAACTCTCCCAAGTCAACCAGCCTTGCTTCAGCCCATATCCTTGGTCGTGGTAGCCCAACTACGTGAAGCCCATGAAGAAGATTGGTGCAGCCGGATCTGTCCCTCCATTTCTCACGTAACATCGGCTGCATTAGGAAGGAGGATCTTTTGTAACTGCTCCTGAATTCACGTAGAAGGGAGAGCAGATTCAGCAGTGCCCATGTTTCCATCTCCCGTCTAGATTCAACGCACCTCTCGTCCCTACCTTTCCTTCTGCAGAAGAACCTCTCGCCTTCCTTCCTCTTCGCGTCTAGAGTCAAAACGCCTCCCAATCTCTCCTCCTGCAGTCTCGCTCATCCTACTGCACGTCTAGGCCGGCACAGATCTCGCAAGCAAGCAGCAGCCACAGCAGGTCCTTCTGCACGTCCAGGCCGGCACAGATCTCGCAAGCAAGCAGCAGTCACATCAGGTCCTTTTACACGTCCAGATCGGCACCTTCTGCACAGAGTCGTAGCACCAGTGGCTCGCCCTCCTCTCTGTCGACTTCAACACGCTACAGTTGAGCCCTCCTTTTCACCTTTGGTCGAGTGTGCAACTGAACTCACAGCAGTACCAAGAATGGTCCTGTAATTTCGAGTTTTTGCGAAATGTCAAGCAGTGATTTTCGAGTCCAAATTTGGGTAAGCTAGTCTCCTCCTTTGGTTATGGTTTTCGGATATGTTATATATGGTATTGTATAGTAGACCATATCAAAATTTGAGAAGAATCGGAGTTACAGTTTGAAAGTTATGGTGTCCCAAAGTTGGCTTCTAATGCAGTTTTTTTTAGTGTGCTGAGTTTGAGGAAATTTGCTTGAGATGCAGTTTTGTGGAATAAATTTGGAGGGGTTATTGACTTTTGTTAGACTTGAATTTCTGACAAGTTATAGTTGATATAATATAGTAGATCATACTAAAATTTTAGAGGCATCCATGCTACGGTTTGAGAGTTGTAGTGTCTCAAAGTTGACTCCTCACACAGTTTTTATAACTGTGCTGAGTGTGGGGAAAAACAGCATGTGATGCTGTTTTGATAGATAGTTTTGAATAAGATTTTGATCTCTGTTTGACTTGAATTTTGGATATGATATAGTTGGCATATTGTGGTGGAACATATTAAAATTTGGGATGAATCCAGAAAGTGGTTTAGGAGTTATGAATTTTTGAAGTTGAGACCTTAAACAGTTTTCTGGATGTTGCTGAAATTGTTGAGTGCTGGAATTATCTGGGTTGTGCAGTCATGTTTGAGCTTAAGTTTGGATACCTTAGAAACATAATCCACCGTTCAGTTTTTAATATGTTATAGAGTGTCATGCATAGTGTGGTGTATCAAAAGTTGGGGTTGATCCAACGGTTGGATTTAGATCTATGAAGGTCCAAAGTGGACTGGCTGAGCAGTTAAGAAATACTCAGTTTTGGCTAAGTCTGAATTTCTGGTTTAGGAACTGACTTTGAGAATTTGTGTAGAAGTGATTATTATGTATTTTTGGGAAATTCTGACTACTATGGATAGAGTGCATAGCATAAAAGACTTAGAGATTTTTGTTAGACTTTTTATATTTTTTTATTCGGTTCTCATATCTTAAGCCAAAGTCGGACCTTGACGAATTTTTATGAAAGTCAAGAATGTAGTTAACTCTTCTAAATCTTTAGCAAACTTTCCTTTGAGAGTTTTAGTGTGGTTTTGAGTTCCAAAGAATAGTTTGGAACTTTGTTATGGAATTTTATAAAGTTTCGGACCAGGGGTAAAACAGTCATTTATCCGTATAAGGGTATTTTGGTAATTTAGCTGATGATAAAGTTGAATATCTTAGAAGTCAGAGACTTCTAATTAAGTGGGATATATTATTGATCCACTTGCCTTTTATAACAGGCGGTTGAGTTCCTGCGGTTACAGACCGAGTCGAGATAACGAGATTATGTTTGAATTCAGGTAAGTCCTTTGGGCTTACTTAGCTGACTTCTAGATATGAGTATGAATAATGGTAGTGGTGTGTGAATGAGATGTTTATAGTTATATTTTAGTAATAATTATATACCGACCTATACCTTGGCCTAAGAGTAACGGGCGGTGGCATTCTGCTCAGTTAGCTTGAGGGCGCTGGGGTTTATTTAGGGACTTGTCCACACTCGGTTTGTAGTGATCCTACCGGCGGAGGTAAGCTAGACCTACACCCAGTTGGATAAGGAACGGAGGCGAGAACTCTTAAGATTCTCGTGCCACAACTGTAAAATGGAATAAGGTGAATCACTTAACTACTAGATAATAACTGGTTTGTGTGTCAGCATGATGATTGTTTATGTTACCTTGTTTGTGTTTGTGCTATCCTTATTCTGCTTATATTTGGATTGTTAGCTAACGGTTTATCCGTGTTGTACATCTGTAGAGATAGACAGCTGCAGAGAGATCCGGAACGGATGGTCAGCCGGGTCCACGTATTCATTAGATGGGGACGGGGGAGTCTCCCATACAGCATGCATGTTATGTATATGTTTATGTTTTGTAAGGCTGTCGCATGTGTACATTCATACAATAAAAATATTATGTTTCGAAATTGTTTTAAGTACATTTGTGCCTTGTTGTAAGATCCAAGTAATGTTGTTGTTAAACCAAGGTCGGGACCCATTGTGAGGTCCTAACCAGTAGCTCCCCGAGTTCCGAGAATTTGGGGTGTTACACACCAAACCACATCCTCCCCCAAGAACGCATACTAGCCTCCTAGATGTACAAAATACCCTAGAAAAATAACAAAAATACATGCATACATACATCTAATTGCAATGCTCATGTAGTCCGTTCACATTCGGACATACAATTATCAAACTAAAACTATACAAGCCAAACCTCAAATCACCTCTTGTCCACCTTCTATTAAAATCATCAGTAGACAAGAGCCAAACCCGGTATATACATCACTAACAAAACAAGATACAACTCAGTATACAAATAACAAATCAAGATGAAATCCTCTCGCCAATTCTAGATGCAAAAGTTTCATGCAACAAACTATAGAGATGAGAATTTATCAATTTGACAAGGATATCGTTACGATCTTGTTATGGTCAAATACCAAGACATTCCTGTCAAGCCAAAGGGGCGTGGTTGAGAAAGTGTATATTCGTGTCTTGCTTGTCCAACTCCTACCCCATATCATGTCTTAACCAATCTAGTGCATACGTCGTAGTGGTCGAGTCACTTGTCATCCCAAAACCCTTACAAACCTCCTTCTACACCTCCCGAGCATACATGCATCCAAAGATGAAGTGATCGTGTGACTCACATTCCCTCCGGGACCAATAACAACTCGACTTGATGTCTAGAAAGTACATTTTATCCTTGGTGGATAGACAACTAAGGATCATCATCCATAATATGAAGCAATGATTGGGCATGTTGCCCGAGTCTCACATCACCTTGTACCACTCAACTTCTTGTCCATGCTCCTTAAACAACTCATAAGCTTCGGTCACATAAAATCTCTCTCATGGAAGCAAGACTCCTATACCTATGTCAATGTCGTCATCTGAGCACTTAGATAGAAACCTCACCTGTAGAACCTAGGATTGCCTTAACCATAGACAAATTCCATCGATATACCACCCATTCATCCAACTGTACTACTTCTAAGTACTTGTGATAAATCCATCTCACCCACATGTTATCCTTCTCAACTTAGTTGTACTAGTAGTACTTGCACATGAACACAAGGTTCCACGACCTAAGGTCGATGATACCTAAACCATCCTCCATATTGGGCTTGCAAACTCTAGATCAAGTGACCCAAGGCAAACTCTACAAAAATTCCTTCACATCAGAATTAATTTGTCCAACACCAAAGCAAGAGCTGGAAAAAGTGACAACTAAAAACTCTTTGTATTCTATAGCATTAATTTGATCAACTCAAGACGTTCGGTAAACAAAAGATGCCTCTTGTTTCATGCACATGTATATACGTCTCCTAATCTTGTAGATGAGTTGTGAATAATCTGCAACACAACTAATGAGGTACAATACGAATCCCTAAGTAATTGTAGGAGAACTCTTCTACCTCAAAACCCAAAATCTAAATCATCTCTGATGCCTCTCCATCCAGCACTAACACTAGGTAGATGGAGGATTTAGGGAGACTCACTACAAGCTCGAAAATTCTCTTAAACTGACGCAAACATCCTTGCAATATATCAGCATAAAATGTATGTCCCTTGTAGAATAGCACCACATCATCGTTAAAACATCTAATATGTATTATGGAGCCCATCACAATGCAGGTGGAATGATGCGGGTTGAGATATAGCGCAATAATCAAACAAAACCACAAGTACACGACCATAGTCAAAGTAGTAGTATGATAGATGCATCAAGGTCGAATTCTAAAAGGACTTTATATAGCTTGATTGGAATCAAATTCAAGGTAGTTCAAGTATGTAAAAAGAAATTAAAAAAATTGATCAATGATCAATGATTTAAAAGTGAGTCTAGTAATTAAATTATAGTAACAAGAAAGTGGTCAAATGTACGAGAAAACACTAGGTTTAGGTTAATCCTCCAAAACCATAACTAGCTAGCATGCTTTAGTGACAATATTCAATCAATGAAGGGTAAATAACATGTAGGTGAGTTCATCTAAGCATCCTAATTCTCTTTTGAAGCTCATATGATACCGTGTATCAATCAAATTATTCTATGGTCAAGCCACAATTCAATTGAATAAGCTTAGGTCATAATCACGATCATGCTAAATAACATAAGCATCATATGATATTTTCTATTTGCATACATTATCTAGTATAATCATAACATGGATGAATTACCAAATATAGAATCAATCATCCTTTCGTCCAAAATCAATTCTACTCTAGTATGATAAGGATCTAATCTATGCATAATCATCCTCATATTTCCCTGTAAGTCTCAATTTTGATGATTAATCTAGCAAACAATCATTCATGCTTGGAAGAATACAATGCTTTAACAAGTACATTCAAACTAGCAATATTCTAAACCTCCAACATGAATGATTGATAAATATAAAATTTAATTCCTCATATACGTTACTAATTATGCTTGAGTTCTCTTTATATCATGAATAAACAATAAAGCAATTCTAATCTAGCATGTTTTGAGGATTTCCACCCCAAAACATTGATCGGAAACTACTAATTCATTAGAAAATCAAGAATAATAACAATATAAATAAATGTCATGGATATAAAGTAGACAATAAAATAGAGGTGTAGAAAAAAATGGACGAATATGGAGTTACCAATCAAAGGTTATTCTGAAAACAAGACGAAGGAATGAAGAACAACGAAGAACACCGATTTTCTCTTGATTTATTGTAACACCCCAAATTTTTCAACTCGGGGAGTTACTAGTTAGGACCTCACAGTGGGTCCCGACCTTAGTTTGACAACAACTTAACAAGATCTTACAACAAGGCACAGATAAGGAAAAACCGGAAATCATAAATTAAGTCTTAACAAAGTATGAATGTGACCAGAACAACCAACAGCCGGAAAACATAATATAACAAAGTACGGATAGAAAGAAAAGAACCAAGGTCTAACTGGAAATCCCACGAATAAAGAAACTGCAACACGTCCTAAAAGTACGACACCCCGGCTGACCACTACCATCCGGATCACTCGGCATCTGCTCTAATCTGTGGTACGTCTACACAACATAACAACTGTTAGCTAACTATCCAAATATAAGTAGAATAATAACAGCACAAACACACGCAAAATAAAATAAACAAACATCATGCTGGCACACAACCGTTTATTATCTATTACTTAGGTGATTCATCTTATTCAATTTTACAGTTGTGGTACGAGAACTCTTAAGAGTTATCGCCTCCGTTCCTTATCCAACTGGGTGTAGGTCTAGCTTACCTCCGCCGGTAGCATCACTACAAACCGAGTGTGGACTAGCCCTTAAAGAAACCCTCAACGCCCTCAAGCTAACTGAGCAGAATGCCACCGCCCGTTACTCTTAGGCCAAGTATAGGTCGGTAAATATCTATCACAACCTATAGCTCTAAACATCTCAATCACACACCACTATCATCATTCATGCTCATATTCAGAAGTCAGCTAAGTAAGCCCAAAGGACTTACCTGTTATAAATCTCGATTCTCTGTAAACCAAACTCGCTCTGTAACTGTAGCAACTCAGTTGCCTGCCAAAGGAGATATGTGCATTAGCACACTCCAAAGTATTTAGAAGTCTAAGACTTCTAAGATAGAAGATCGTAATAGGACATAACTGATTACAGTACTAATTTATGGTAAAATGACTATTTTACCCTTGGTCCCGAAACTCCCAGAATTTCCAAAATTCTTGTCTAAACTCTTATTTGAGACTATAAGTCATATTCTAAGTCCTAAAGTTTAGTTTTGTTACAAACTGACACTTTTCTTATTTTCCTATTTTCCGAAAGATCGTAAAGGTCCAACTTCGGTTTCAAATAAAATTCGTAGAAGCTTATAAAAATTCCGAAATAATTCTTTAGATCATCTATGATGTTCCATCTACCCTTAGGAGCAAGAATTTCTCAAAACTGTTCATCAATTATTTTTATAAAAATTCTCAAAGTTGGCTACAACACTTACATTTTCTATACTTAACCAAAATTCCAATGTTTACAAAAACTGCTTAACTACCCTACTTTGGAAGCTTATAACTTCTAATCCGACCGTTCATTTCTTCTCAAATTTTAATATATTAAACTATATACATCTACCTATCACCTATTAAAATTTCAACGGTGGATCATCATCCAAACTCTCTAACATTGGTCTCCAACTATGCCCGTTTCCATCTTACAACAATGAAATTAAAACAATGTATTTCACTTCTCTTTCTCTTGCCTCTCATTCCTGTTTTACAGCAGTCTAATCTTCTTAGGGTTCTCTATTCGACTCTCCCCGAGTACACTGGTTTAAACACTTGAACTCGCACATCCTAGGTTCTATTCTCATGGAATTCACTACATCTATTTCATAAGCAGAAGTAAGAGAGAAAAAACTAACCTCTCACTGGACTGGGGCCTTGACTCGTTTTTATTGACGATCCAAGGAGCAACTACAGCCTAACACACTGCTGCATCAATGGGGAGGCAGTCCGGCACAAAAGGGAGGTATAAGACACGGATTTAACTAGTAAGGAGATGACAGAAGAGATAGAAATGTAAATAGATTTTTACCCGGTTGTATTGAACAAGGTCGAGTGTATTTCCTTCTAGCCGGAAGAGAATTCGCTGCACTGAAAGTCTCTTATTAGAGATGCAATCAAACGGCTACTAATCAGAAGGTAAGGGAAGTAAACTCTACCGGATTTGTGTACTCGCTGTGCAGAAGAGTTGTGTGCAGAAGAGCCGTGTGCAGGAGAGATCGATTGAGATGAGTCGTCTACTGCAGAAGGAAGGATGAAGAAGAGAGGATTCTGAATGTAGACAAAAAGTTGGGAACGTGGCTGCATTCAGAAGGAGATAAATGTTCTGGGTAAATTAAGGAGCAGTTACATACAGAAGATTGCATTGTCCAGCTCAGCAAATCCAAGACGTACCAGCAGCTGCTCTCCCTTGGGCTGGCGTGCTGAAGATGGGCTGAAGAAGGGCGCTGGCATGCTGGGCTGCAGATGGCGCTGGGCACGCTGAAGATGGGCTGAAGCGGACGCTGCTGGCAATCTGGGCTGGCGCTGATGGTCATGACTGGGCTGTCAACAGCTTGTCTGGGCTTGTCACAGATTCGTCACAGCCTTGTCTGGCCTTGTCACAGCTTTGTCACAGATTGTCTGGGCTTGTCACAGCTTCGTCACACTGCTGTCTGGGCCTTGTCACAGCTTCGTCACAGTTTTGTCTGGGCCTTGTCACAGCTTCGTCACAGACTTGTCTAGCCCATGCATGTACTTGTCCCGAGTTTATCTTGGTCTCGTCTTAACTCGTCTTGGTCTCGTCTCGACCTCGTCACTAGGATGTCATGACTTGTCAACGACGAGTCATATTCTAAATTAGGGTTTGGGGCTAAACTTATTATTTTATGTGAAGTCGTTCTAAATTAGGGTTTGGGGCTAAACTTATTATTTTATGTGAAGTCGTTCTAAATTAGGGTTTGGGGCTAAACTTATTATTTTATGTGAAGTCAAGGGATCGGAAACTGGTAGGCTACGGAATAGACGGAATAAAAATTCCGGATATTACATCAGTACCCCCTTAAAATAAGTTTCATCCCGAAACTTAGAATAAAGTATATACCCAAAACAATCTCACCCTAAAAAAAAATATTCTGGTCTCACTCCAATTTATCTCACTTTTTCCTAGCATGCAAACTACTCACGCTATTAAGCACATAAACATAAACAATCACTTAAACATATAATCACAGACATCATATAAAGTATCGTCTCAGTACTAACCCGTCGCTACTGAGGTAGCGGCTAACTCCGCAAAGAACTCAGGATAGTTACGTCTAATACTCTCCTCTGTCTCCCAGGTAGCCTCATCAGCTCCTCGTCTAGACCACTGGATCCTCAACATCGGTATCTCCTTAGAACGCAGGCGCCTAGTACTACGCTCTAGGACGGCTACTGGGTACTCCACAAAAGTGTGGTCTGGCTCGACTATCAGATCCTCATGACTGATGACGTGTCTAGGATCCGGTATGTACTATCTCAGCTGAGATACATGAAAAACTGGATGTACTCCCTCCAATCTCGGTGGGAGTGTTAATCGGTAGGCAACCTCTCCGACTCTCTCTAAGATCTCAAATGGACCGACATATCGGGGACTCAGCTTCCCCTTAATGCCGAAACGCCTGACTCCTCTCGTAGGTGACACTCTCAGCCACACCTGAGCACCCACTCTAAACTCCAAAGGTCGACGCCTTTTGTCGGCGTAGGACTTCTGACGACTCTGAGCTGCTAACATCCGTTCTCGGACTAGGGCAACCCGGGCGATGTCATCTTGTATCTGATCTGGTACCACCCAATCAGCCTTGCTAGGCTCATCCCAACACAACGGTATATGACATCTCTGCCCGTACAAAGCCTCGTAAGGTGCCATCCCAATAGACGCGTGCCAACTGTTATTATATGAAAACTCTACCAGTGGGAGATGATCTGGCCATACCTGTCCCCAATCTAGTACACACGCCCGAAGCATGTCCTCTAAGGTCTGAATGGTCCTCTCAGACTGTCCGTCTGTCTATGGGAGATAGGCAGTGGTAAAGTGGAGACTCGTCCCCAGAGCGGTATGTACCTGCTGCCAAAATCTCGAGGTAAAACGTCCATCCCTGTCGGAGACGATAGTCCTCGGTACTCCATGGAGTCTCACAATGTGTCTAGTGAACTCCTCCGCTAGACGACTTACCGGCCACGTTTCCTTAATCGGAATGAAACGTGCGGTCTTCGTCAGACGGTCTACCACTACCCAAATGGCATCAAAACCTCCGCTGAGCCTCAACCCTGTAACAAAATCCATAGATATATCCTCCCACTTCCAATGTGGTACTGGAAGTGGGTGGAGCTCTCCTCCGGACCTACGATGCTCAATCTTGACCTACTGACAGGTCGCACACTAGGTTACATACCGAGCCACATCAGGCTTCAAACCACCCCACCAGAAGGAACGTCTCACGTCTTTATACATCTTACTCGCTCCTGGATGTACGGAGTAAGGGGTAGCATGAGCCTCACCTAGTATCCTATGTCTCAACTCACTGTCTGATGGCACACAGATACGGTCCTGCCGTCTCATCACTCCATCGGCACCAATAGTAAACTGAGGTGCCTCATCTCGTGACATCCGGTCTCGGATCCGGGTCAAAGTCGGACAGGTCTCCTGCTTCTGTCGGATCTCGCCCAACAGATCAGGAAGTAACTCTAAGATGGCTAACTGATGAGTTGTATCGGGGAACTGGATCTCTACCTCCAACCAAGCTAAGTCTCTCTGTAACTGTGGTTGTACTGTCAACCGGGCTATCGCCTTCTCCCGAGGCGTCTTCCGACTCAAAGCGTCAGCAACTACATTCGCCTTCCCGGGGTGGTAGAGAATCTCAAGGTCGAAATCCTTGATCAACTCTAGCCACCGCCTCTGGCAGTTATTCAACTCCCGTTGAGTGAATATGTACTTCAGACTCTTATGGTCTGTGAAGATCTGACAGGTCGCTCCATAGAGATAATGACGCCAGATCTTAAGAGCATGTACTACCGTAGCCAACTCCAGGTCATGGGTGGGGTAGTTCTCCTCATACGTCTTTAGCTGTCGAGACGCATACGCTATGACCTTACCCCTCTGCATCAAGACACACCCCAAGCCCAACTTGGATGCGTCACTGTACACTACAAAGTCCTCTGTACCCTCAGGTTGTGCTAAAATCGGAGCAGACGTCAATCTCCTCTTCAGCTCCTCAAAACTCTACTGACACGGCTCAGACCAGACGAACCGAGTAGTCTTCCTCAGGAGACAAGTAAGTGGTCGGGCAATCAGGGAAAACCCTTCCACAAACCGGCGGTAATAACCTGCCAATCCAAGAAAGCTGCGAACCTCCTTAACATTTTTCGGAAGTTGCCAAGAAGACACCGAATCAATCTTCGCCGGGTCGACCTTAATCCCCTCAGCAGTCACTACATGGCCTAGGAAAGCCACCTCTGACATCCAGAACTCGCACTTGGATAGCTTAGCATATAGCTGGCTATCCTGTAGAATCTGTAATACTGTCCTCAAGTGTCCGGCATGCTCCTCTCGACTTCTAGAGTAAACTAGAATGTCGTCAATGAAGACCACTACAAACTGGTCTAAGAAGTCGATGAAAATCCAATTCATCAACTCCATAAATACTGCTGGCGCATTAGTGAGCCCGAATGGCATCACTACAAACTCATAGTGGCCATACCTAGTCCGGAATGCCGTCTTAGGTATGTCCTGGTCTCTCACTCTCAGCTGGTGATAACCCGATCTCAAGTCTATCCTCGAGAACACTGACGCTCCATGCAGCTGGTCCAGCAGATCATCTATGCGAGGCAGTGGATACTTATTCTTGATGGTGACCTTGTTCAACTCCCGGTAATCAATACACAGCCTCATCGATCCATCCTTCTTCCTCACAAATAATACTGGTGCGCCCAAGGGAGAAACACTAGGGCGTATGAAACCCTTCTCTGCTAACTCCTCTAACTGCTTCTTCAGCTCAAGCAGCTCTATCGGTGCCATGCGGTACGGGGCCTTCGAGATCGGTCTCGTGCCCGGCTCTAACTCAATGCTAAAATCAACACTCCTCTGTGGAGGTAGCCTTGGTAAGTCGTCACTGAATACCTCTGCAAACTCGCATGCAACTGGTATCTCCTCCACTGTCAGGCTCTTGCGCTCCTTCATGGCATAACACCAGAAGGCCTCGCAACCCTGTGCTATCAATCTGGCTGCTCTCACTGCGCTGATAACTGTGCCGGACTTTCCGAGGTCCCAACCTCGGAATATCACTCTGTGACCCTCCTCAGTGGCGACAGTCACAATTCTCCTACCAATATCTAAGACTGCTCCATGTCTAGTCATCCAATCTATCCTCAATATCACGTCCTCATGTGCTAAGGGCATGACTAGAAAATTTACTAACCAAATCCGGCCTCCTAGATGAATAGGGCAGTCATAAATCTCTTGGGATCCTCTAACCTTACCCCCATCTGGTAACCCAACCACAAAAGGTACACCCTCTACTGTAGCTAAGGACAACCTATCTACGCATGCATATGATATAAAGGAGTGCCTAGCACCCGTATCAAATAAAACTCGCACAGGTAAGTCATGGATCCAAATAGTACCTGTGGTTGCAGGTGCTGTAGGCTGCTCAGTGCTCCTCAGCTCGAACACTCTCGATGGTCCTCCTCTGGTGTCAGTGGTACTACCACGTCCCCTACCATGACCTGATCCATGTGCCGTACTGTATGAAGCAGGATGTCCTGGAGCCCGGTACTGTTGCTGCTGTTGACTCGGTGCTCGGTACTGAGGAGGTCTCTGTACACTCTTCTCAGCACCCGCAGGAGAAGATCCCTGCTGTGAAGGGGCCCTACCCTGACGGCAGAAAGTAGCTCTGTGTCCCGGCTTCCCACAAGTGAAGCAAGTGGTAGGTGGTCTCTGGCAATCTGTCTTAATGTGATCGCGGCTACCACAATTAAAGCACTGTCGATCTCTACTGGGAGTCTGAACTGTAGGGTGGTAGCTGGACCTCCCCTGAGTCTGTCCTCGACTATAACCTGCTACTGCTGCACTGCTACCAGCATGTCCTGTCCTCTGCCGCTTATCCGGCCCACTAGACTGAACTACTTTCCTCGAGGCTGGCCTATCTCTCTCATAAGCAGAGGCCCTATCCTGATAGTCAGACAAAGTCTCACAGCGGAATCCTGCCAGATATGATCGGGTACTCTCTCTCAATCTCCTGGAGAAAAGGTAAACATGCTGCTCTTTTGGAGGTGCAGCTGGTCCAAGTAGGGTCAACTCTTTTCTGAAACTTCTTTATGGCTGCAGCAATCGGGATATCCTCAAATCCCGCCTCAATGAAATCTTGGAATCGCTCCCTCCTCAGCGAGACAGGACAGTACCGGTCCCTAACAATGTTCCTCATCTGCTCCCAACTGGTGACTCGGCTACGAATGGTCCGCCACCATGAATGAGCATCATCTGTGAAACAGGTCTGCACCAAATCCACCTGTCGATCCTCGGGGCAACGTATCGCCTCTAAAGCAGTCTCTATCTTCCCTATCCAGTGCTCCACCTCTAGCCCTATTTCTCCACTGAATGAGGGAACCTTCTGAGAGTTGAAAGCCTTCAACCACTCATCCGGTCTCGGCGCTCTAGACCCAGCAGGCGCTCTATCAGCATTAACTCTCCTCTCAGGTACCGCCGGCACCTGAGACACTCCTTGTGTCACCTGAGCTGACCTAGCCGGTATCACCGGTGGTACCTGGGTAAGCCTCTCAACTGTGGCAGCCTCCTCCATACGCTCGACGTATGCTTTGTACTCCCTATACTCAGATGCTCCAATAGAAACACGTCCTGACTCAGTCGAACGTGCTCCCTGCACTCCAGACCTAGCGGCGGTCTCATGCCTGACCTCGAGTCCTACACTCTCAGCTACCTCTTCCACAGCAGCCTCTGGTATGCTTGCTGTAGGTGGATCCTCTCGAGGAACTCGTCCTCGACCCCTCCCTAGTGGAGGTCTACCCCCACGACCACGCCCTCTAACAGCAGGGGTGCTATCAGCTCGATCCTGTCTAACTGGGGGAAGGGGGGACGACCCCTACCTCGGCCAGTCGCTGGTGTAACCCTAGTACGTGCCATCTGCACGAACAATAACAACTACAGTTATAAACTAACTAATCTATCATAAACAGTAAAAGTCTATAATAATAATACTAAGAATACCGAGATCCGCGGAGGTAGTGGTGGTCATCCGTACTTTCTATCCCAACCCGACTATGCGTGCATTTTAAAACCAAAATTCCTTTTAGAAACTCAGACCCCTTTCGGGTTCTGCTTATTTACTTATATGACTTTTTTAGAAGATTTCAAGTGCCATTGTTGCCAACATAGAGCTCTGATACCATGCTGTAACACCCCAAATTTTTCAACTCGGGGAGTTACTGGTTAGGACCTCACAGTGGGTCCCGACCTTAGTTTGACAACAACTTAACAAGATCTTACAACAAGGCACAGATAAGGAAAAACCGGAAATCATAAATTAAGTCTTAACAAAGTATGAATGTGACCAGAACAACCAACAGCCGGAAAACATAATATAACAAAGTACGGATAGAAAGAAAAGAACCAAGGTCTAACTGGAAATCCCACGAATAAAGAAACTGCAACACGTCCTAAAAGTACGACACCCCGGCTGACCACTACCATCCTGATCACTCGGCATCTGCTCTAACCTGTGGTACGTCTACACAACATAACAACTGTTAGCTAACTATCCAAATATAAGTAGAATAATAACAGCACAAACACACACAAAATAAAATAAACAAACATCATGCTGGCACACAATCATTTATTATCTATTACTTAGGTGATTCATCTTATTCAATTTTACAGTTGTGGCACGAGAACTATTAAGAGTTCTCGCCTCCGTTCCTTATCCAACTGGGTGTAGGTCTAGCTTACCTCCGCCGGTAGCATCACTATAAACCGAGTGTGGACTAGTCCCTAAAGAAACCCTCAGCGCCCTCAAGCTAACTGAGCAGAATGCCACCGCCCGTTACTCTTCGACCAAGTATAGGTCGGTAAATATCTATCACAACCTATAGCTCTAAACATCTCAATCACACACCACTATCATCATTCATGCTCATATTCAGAAGTCAGCTAAGTAAGCCCAAAGGACTTACCTGTTATAAATCTCGATTCTCTATAAACCAAACTCGCTCTGTAACTGTAGCAACTCAGTTGCCTGCCAAAGGAGATATGTGCATTAGCACACTCCAAAGTATTTAGAAGTCTAAGACTTCTAAGATAGAAGATCGTAATAGGACATAACTGATTACAGTACTAATTTATGGTAAAATGACTATTTTACCCTTGGTCCCAAAACTCCCAGAATTTCCAAAATTCTTGTCTAAACTCTTATTTGAGACTATAAGTCATATTCTAAGTCCTAAAGTTTAGTTTGGTTACAAACTGACACTTTTCTTATTTTCCTATTTTCCGAAAGATCGTAAAGGTCCAACTTTGGTTTCAAATATAAAATTCGTAGAAGCTTATAAAAATTCCGAAATAATTTTCTAGATCATCTATGATGTTCCATCTACCCTTAGGAGCAAGAATTTCTCAAAACTGTTCATCAATTATTTTTATAAAAATTCTCAAAGTTGGCTACAACACTTACATTTTCTATACTTAACCAAAATTCCAATGTTTACAAAAACTGCTTAACTACCCTACTTTGGAAGCTTATAACATCTAATCCGACCGTTCATTTCTTCTCAAATTTTAATATAGTAAACTATATACATCTACCTATCACCTATTAAAATTTCAACGGCGGATCATCATCCAAACTCTCTAACATTGGTCTCCAACTATGCCCGTTTCCATCTTACAACAATGAAATTAAAACAATGTGTTTCACTTCTCTTTCTCTTGCCTCTCATTCCTGTTTTACAGTAGTCTAATCTTCTTAGGGTTCTCTATTCGACTCTCCCCGAGTACACTGGTTTAAACACTTGAACTCGCACATCCTAGGTTCTATTCTCATGGAATTCACTACATCTATTTCATAAGCAGAAGTGAGAGAGAAAAAACTGACCTCTCACTGGACTGGGGCCTTGACTCGTTTTTATTGACGATCCAAGGAGCAACTACAGCCTAACACACTGCTGCATCAATGGGGAGGCAGTCCGGCACAAAAGGGAGGTATAAGACACGGATTTAACTAGTAAGGAGATGACAGAAGAGATAGAAATGTAAATAGATTTTTACCCGGTTGTATTGAACAAGGTCGAGTGTATTTCCTTCTAGCCGGAAGAGAATTCGCTGCACTGAAAGTCTCTTATTAGAGATGCCATCAAACGGCTACAGATCAGAAGGTAAGGGAAGTAAACTCTACCGGATTTGTGTACTCGCTGTGCAGAAGAGTTGTGTGCAGAAGAGCCGTGTGCAGGAGAGATCGATTGAGATGAGTCGTCTACTGCAGAAGGAAGGATGAAGAAGAGAGGATTCTGAATGTAGACAGAAAGTTGGGAACGTGGCTGCATTCAGAAGGAGATAAATGTTCTGGGTAAATTAAGGAGCAGTTACATACAGAAGATTGCATTGTTCCAGCTCAGCAAATCCAAGACGTCACAACAGCTGCTCTCCCTTGGGCTGGCGTGCTGAAGATGGGCTGAAGAAGGGCGCTGGCATGCTGGGCTGCAGATGGCGTTGGGCACGCTAAAGATGGGCTGAAGCGGACACTGTTGGCAATCTGGGCTGGGGCTGGCGCTGATGGTCACGACTGGGCTGTCAACAGCTTGTCTGGGCTTGTCACAGATTCGTCACAGCCTTGTCTGGCCTTGTAACAGCTTCGTCACAGATTGTTTGGGCTTGTCACAGCTTCGTCACACTGCTGTCTGGTCCTTGTCACAGCTTCGTCACAGTTTTGTCTGGGCCTTGTCACAGCTTCGTCACAGACTTGTCTGGCCCATGCATGTACTTGTCCCGAGTTTATCTTGGTCTCGTCTTAACTCGTCTTGGTCTCGTCTCGACCTCGTCACTAGGATGTCATGACTTGTCAACGACGAGTCATATTCTAAATTAGGGTTTGGTGCTAAACTTATTGAGTCTAAGAAATTTAACTAAGAGAGTAGAAGAAGTAGTGTATTGATGAGGGTTGAACTGTGAACCTTAGGTCCTGCAAAATATTTGCAAAACCCTTTGTAGAATAGTGGCTCATGATCGAATACAAGGAAGAAAATGCCTCCTCTTGACGATTACTTAAGAAACCAAAATCAAATAAATAAGTAAACAATTTATACAGAGATATAACTGAACAAAAGGAATCGAGAAGGCAGATGCAAGGGGAGGAGTTCTTACAACATGGGAGAGTCGACCGAGTCAAAACACAATTAAACACTGGAGGACAGTATGGGAAATACCTTAAAGCGAATCGGAGAAAAACCATAGACTCATATAGGTCCAGTCGTCTGACAGTTTTTTGGGAATTAACTTGACTTTCTCGTAAAATAAATTATAAGTAAAGACAGAGAAGATGGATAAAGGTTGGATCTTTAAAATGTTTGGAATCATATTCGAGGATGATAAAGGTTAAACAATAGATAAAAATAGAGGTAAAGCATTTCAAATTCCGGATCACCACAACATACATGTAACAAATCTCAAAAGGCAATTCCATAATATCGCAAGTATGCAAGAGTTATGTAAAGACAACTCCTTTGATTGTCATTTCATGATTAGGTCAACACTTGCGGTACATCAATGTTGTCACTATGATTGTCCCTCAATACCCAATACAATTTCCAATACATCACATCAAACGGGGCATTGAGGTGTGAAAACTCCATTGTCTCTTCAAGTTAAGGTCACCCTTTGTAGAACACATAGTATAATTAATACTACCATAAGTCATAGACATACAAGCAATACATATGATCAATTCAATAATATAGATCAAGCATGTCGGGACCACCAAACCCTATAACAGAGGGAAATGATTCACACATACCTTTAACAAGCAAGGAATGTAATTTATTGAATGAAAGTAGGGGTCTTCGTTCGACGGGGTACAAGTCGCACTACAAATAGGATATTGTTCCTTCGAAAACTTCATAAAATAATGGAAAAGGAGATATATAACTAATGTTTGAAGAGCCTTATTTATAGGGTCCGGAAATATCCCAAAAACCACAAATCTCCGTGGATTCTATCTTCTATAAAGATAGAATCAAATCCACTCGATAATCTCCTATTAAGATATGTTCGAACAAAAGATAAGATGGAAACAAAGCAGTAAGATAAAACTTCGATGCAGACTGATCGAGCATTGAAACTTCGTGTGACTTCCTGGGCCAAAATCCCGGGTCTGGTCCACTATTGCTCCAAGATCATCTCAACAATAACGGGCGATTATTTTAGGGTCGAATAAAAAAGATGAGGAAAACATGTGGTGCGACGTGGGCTCGATCAACCACTTTGAGACTTTTCCCCGGTGTTCTTCTCTTCACTCTCGGACTTCAGTCATCTCCGCCGATGACCTTTGACCTTGATGACCGCATGAAAGTCCTTCTAAGTGTGTATCAGGACATTCAGTAGTAGAATGTAAATTCCTAGAATGCCTCCATTTACATATACCAACTAGTAGATCTCCAAAATAGGAATATAAGGGATATAAACCAATAAGGTACGTTTATTAAGATCAAAAGGATGGAAAATAAAATAGAATGATTATGGAAAACAATGATAATTTGAGTGTCATCATGTATGTTGTTATCCCAAATACAATCATTCAATGGCCTTATATAGAGTATCAAAGAGGTGACCCCCCCTCCAAATCAATTGGATCAACTTGTCAAAGTTTGTTAAGAAGGTCCTCCTAGAAGGAGATGATGCCTAAACTCGGAGGAGACCTCAAAGGAGACCGGTAGCTTTGGCTCGAGTTGTTGCTGCTTCCCTTGACTTTGCCTGCCGAGCTTCAACTTGACCTAGGTAAGAACTCTTCTTCACTCGTGTGATGGTAACTCAAGGGTGACTCGAAGGAAATTTCAATTTGGCTCAAGGTGAAAAGTCTTCTTGGCTGGAGTTGGATGGTGACTCGAGGAAGAACACGAAGGAGGTTTGATGCCGTGTGGGATAATTGCCACACTAGTCACATATTACCTCAAGAGTTCTCATTGTCGTTGTTGATGTTGATGTTAATGCAAGTACGAACATCCACGTTATCATCAGACGTCCCTTCCTCGCCACTACAAGAGCTCTCATTGACATTTGTGAAGGATTCATCAGTTTTTGATTTGATGAAGAAATAGTGAAGTCTACCCTTCCTAACCTCCCTAAAAATTCTTCTTGATGATGATATATGTGCAATCACTTTCAAAATCGATGATGATGAGTTTATGATCATTGAGGATTCTTGTTTAGATGTTTTTGTCTTATAGGAAAACAGGAGAGTAAATTCCAACATCATGGAAACAAAACATGATGACATGAATTATGACCTTAGTTTAGGGATGCATTTAGGTAGATTTTCCCTTTATTTTGCATACATAGACATATATTCATATTGATTATTTTGATATTCACCTACTTTGCGGAGATAGAGGTCTACACGCAGTTTTGTTACAATTGTAGGTAATATGACACATTTTGGAGCAAAAAGGGAGCATAAGGATATAAGGATTTAGGAGAGAGCATTGTGGAGTACATTGAGATGCATAAGAAGATAAAGGATCACAAAGAAAGAAGAGTTAGCTGGAACAAAAGCAAAGGAGCAGAAGAAAGTACGTAACAAAAGAGAAATCTAGGTTGAAGAGATATTATCTCGGCTGAGATTTTCCTCGGGCCCATCCGAGATTTTACAGAAAACCATCCCGTGGCCCAAAGTCAAACCCTAGTTTTATCATTAAATAGAAGTTGCGGCAAAGGGTTAGATACACTTCTTCAGGCCGATTTCTGAGAGATATGTCAGAGTTCCGACTTCACAGCAAGTACGGAAGATTTGGAAGGATTGATAGTGAAGGAAGGAAGAACATCGAAGGATTGATGATTCGCATTGACTTGCATTGGAATTTTGTGAGTTATTTTTGGAAGGATAATCTTAGTTGTTGTTTTCTTTATTTGAACGAAAGGTTGAACCTTTGTTATTCTTTTGGATTCAGTTTTAATTGTTGAAGATTGTTAATTAAGTTTTATTTGCCTTTTATTGGTTTATGTCTTATTTGATATCATATAACACTTTGATTCAAATATGATGATTGTTGGCTAGAACTCCTGCAATTCTAGGGTGACTAGTTGATGGTTGTGGTTTAGATGATGATAAAATGACCCTTTAAGTTAGATTGGATCATGAAGGATGAGTTTTACCTACGCAGTTGACAATCTCGGATGAATCCAGGAATCTCGGCCGAGATTTGAGTATGATCGATCCGATATTTGCTTTTGTTTTCCCGATCATGTCTTATCCTTAAGTCTGGGTCATAGTTTGCCCAAATCCTAGTCTTTGTTGAGAGCTTTATACCCTTAGATACCTCTAAGGCTTACGCTTGAGTACATGAAGAGACTTATCCGGTGATTCCTTTCTTGAGTACCAACGATCATGTTTTCTAGGTAACAAAGGTTTATCCTTTGTTATGTTTGATTGTGTCTTCATACTACCTTTGTGAGTTAACCTGAGACTTACCCGGTGATGGTTAGTTCTAATCCCTTAGGTCGAGTTGTTGGTTTGAATTTATGTCATTTCCCTAGATTCTTGAGACTTACCCGGTAATATGATCTTTGGTTGGTGATAGCGGATAGTGAGACCTCCCCCGTAATCTATCTCATCGGATAAACAACTTACCTTTGCAACCCCAGCCTTGTCCATATATCTTTAGAAGTCGTGAATTGACAACCACAACTTGATGCTACGATCTCTAAAATCTGAATTCTCCTTTATTGAATATTTTCATCGATTACTTTGATTTGTTCTTTGATATTGCAAGAATCTTATCTAGTTGACTTATCTGCTTGATTTCCCCATAGTCCTTGCGATCGACCCTGCAATATTTGCTTTTATTGTGATTGATCCGTACATTGCGGGTTCACTATTGTTTTTATTCTTGTTATAAATTTAAAGCTTTTTGTCTTCAGATTCACCCACGTTTTTGAGCGAACAAAACCTTAAGTAACTTTCATGGAGTTAATGATGAAGGAAGTTTTAAGAAGTCAAGCAGCCATAAACAAAACAATTCATGAATTACAACAAATTGTGGCTAACCTTGTGAAGAATAATACCACTTTGGAGAGAGACCTCGGAGAACTCCATGATAGTAACAAACTTTTGGAGTGTCAAGTTACGGTCATGGAAGACACTAAACCACCTGAAATATGTCGAAGTTGCCTTGAATGATGCCATTAAGAAGTTGGATGCTCCAGAATTCGCCCCTAAAATTTGAAATGGGGCTAAATTAAATAATTCAGCTGAATTAAATGCAAAAAGTTGTATCTAGAGACGACATCGAGATTCTTCGAGACGGCATCCTAAGCCATCTCCATGTAGTCTTACAAGAGATGTGGGAAGACGAAGATGAATTTCCAAAAATTAGGTCAAAAAGTCGTAGTCAAAAATTTAATTGAGATTCAAGATGGCATCGAGACGACATCCCAAGTCCTCTCCTATTTTGTGGTTGACGGTATTTCCGAAAAATCTGATTGAGATAGCATTGAGATGACATCGAGACGGAGTAGCACGCTGTCTTACCCCATTTTGCCCCTCTTGACGCCGAAACATGAAATTCCAAATCCTCCAAACAATTCCCGCAACCTTTGTACGTCTATTCCCCTCATTCCCACTCCATACACTACAATGAAGGTAACTTGTCTTCCTCTACTCCTTTCATCAACAACAAGAGACCTCTCTCCCCACCTCTAGAAGTTGTTCGACTCACCCATCCCCGAAGATAAAAGAGACTTCTCTTTGTTCCCTGCTCACTTCCACTGTTTTAAAGACGTCTACCTCGCCTACACCTCCATCCATGGTGGAGAAGGCTTCGCACTAGAATAAGCCACATGGGTCAAGCTAATGACACAAAAACAAGCGTTACATGGGAGGCAACCCATGAGTTTGAACTTTCTTTCCCTTTTCTATTTTTCTATTTTTTTTATGCTTTTGTTTTTCCCATTTTCTAGGTTAGTGGCTATTGGCTATGCTTTATATAGGTACATATGAAGATTTAAAGGTTACAAGAAACAAACTTCTAAGGCTTCCATATCATACCACCATCCTACCACCCTTCTTTCCCACCACCATATGCATTGCATCGCTTTGTGAGTATTTTATTCTCTTTACTTCTTTTTCATACCGAGTACGATGTGTTGTTTAAGTATGGGGTGCTATACTCACATTCACATATCATATTTCTTTCATTGTCACACATTTACTTTTATGCCTTTTTCCTTTTCTTGAGTCTTTCCCTTTCCACATACATTCACAAAACAAAAATAACAAAAATATTGCATTTAGCTTAGATTGAGTCACTTCTCATCATTCTTACTTCTAGAAATTGGAATATGATATGCTATTACACTTGAATTGCCAATGATGCTTGGTATTACTACTTCTTTCTATTGTTTATGCACATGAGTTTTTGGATGATTATTGATGATTGACTTAACCAAGTATAGCCCGTGTGAGCGCTCTAGCCTTTGGATATGCATTTTCACGTGTCTTTTTTCTTCTTCTTATTTTTGTATGATCTCCATCATGTTTAGTTTCTTCTAGAATTTGTGATTGCCTCTCTTTCAAAACTAAATGTTCATTTGATTTTATATGCTTGATATGTAAATGATTGAGGCCCTCTTTGATAAGAATATGTGATCTTTTTCACCCTTATATGTAATATCCGGAAATTTTACTTCTGATTTATTCCAAAGCAAACCAGACCTTGACCGGTTATGGACTTTTTCCGACGTCTGATCATCTTATGTGACACAGAGTCATGATTCTTCAACCTTTATCATTCTATGTGAGAACTCTACTCACATAAAATACGCAGTCATTTTACCTTTTTCTTAGCCCATTAAAGGAGATTCTTACTCGTTAAGGTAGGCCATCTAGGCCCGTCAAGACATGCCATCTAGGCCCGAGAAGACATGCCAGCTGGGCCCGGGAGGAGGATGGGTTGGCTTCCCTTTTTTACGTACCAAAAACCCTAGCCTCCTCCTTCCTTAATGCCGATCTTTCTCAACCACGCAAAACCATAGCTGCCGGCTTCATCCTTCCCTTTCCCTTTGTACTCTGACGCCACCCCCTCCCCTACTCCGACGTTGAACCACCACAGCTCCAGCCGCCTCGTCCTTCTACACGCAACCACAACCAGCGGAAATCGACATCCAAGATCCTCCTATGCAGGATCTTTTTTGTCTCCATGACATCGCACACCACCATCAACCACGAGCCGCAATCCTCCCCCTTCTCAAGCCCAACAAGCTGGAGCAGACTTCCTTGGTTCCGGTGCAAAGAATATTGCAATCAGTCTCACGAACAACAACGTAACGAAGGGACTCTTCGACGCCTTCTTGCACGCTTAGAACCGTGGGGGGTGATAGGGTTGGTCGCGGGTGCACCACCCATCTCTGGACGCGGGTGCACCACATACGACCCACGGATGAGCCACCCTCCCTGGCCGTGGGTGCGCCACTACAGTGCCGTGGGTGTGCCTCAGTGACAGTGACCACCTCTCCTTCTTCATCCTTGTTCACACAAGCACGTCGAGCCTTACTAGTCGGGTAAGGACCTCGCCCCTCTTCTTTTAATTGCCCTACATGTATGTGTAATATCCGGAATTTTTATTCTGTTTATACCCGTATCAAGCCGGATTTTTGATCCGTTGATCTTTTCTCGTTCTACCTAGTCGGACACGCTATCTCAAATTCTATCATTTTATGTGAAGTGAAGCTACATAAAATGATAAAATTTCTACATCAAACCCTAGATTTATTCCGCATCTAACTCATGTCATTTGACAAGCACATGACGAGACCATGACAAGAATTGACGAGATCGTGACAAACGTTTGACAAGGTCATGCATGGGCTTGACAAAGCCATGACAAGTTATGACAACCTCAGCCCAGTCCTCTTGACCAATTCAGCAGCCTAGTTTTGCCTTGCTTCAGCCCATCTTTCTCTTGCTTCAGCCCACTCCTCCCCCTTGCCTTTTTCTTGCTGAAGAAGCCGCGGCCCATATGCTCCTCCCTTGGCCCAGCACGTCCAGCAGCAGCCCAGGAGAGATCTGTACGTAACAGCCGCCAGCCTTCTATCTCCCATCTCCACGTAACTGCCTGATTTTATGCAGACATTTACGCCATTTAGATCCCTTCCATCTTACAGCCCACGCTTGTGCTTCTGTCCAGATTCAGCGATCCAAAGAGTGCAGAATTCCACCTTCCTCGTCCAAGCAGCAAGAGCCAAAGACAATAGCCATCGCCTGATCATTTCTGGGTTGAGCGAACTTCTCTTCAGCGCAGCAACACCTTCAGCAACAACAGCCTACAACAAACGAGCAACCTTCCTCGTGTGTCAAGAGTAGCAGTCGTGGTGAGGACTCCATCTGCGTGCGGCTTGCTCGTCCATCCAAATTCAAGAGTCGACCCACAAGTAAGCGACTTCTCTGTCCCTTTTGATCAAATATAGAAAAAGTATCTAATCCTAATCCTTTTTGTTTCTTCCCTAAGCCTCATGAATCGCGCCTCAGTTGGAACCAAGTGTTGGTCATGTAGGATCAAAAGAAGAAACACAAGTACTCGAGGCACACCAGCCCGGCCAGAACAAGATCAAAACTTGCTTAAACAGTAAGCACAACAACCCGGGTAAACCTTCTGTATAGATGTAATTGAAGTGTTGAGTTATGATTTTATGTGTATGTATCAATTCATTAGAACTTGAGTGGTGTGTTGTTGTAGTTAGGTCTTGAACATGGGTTGTGTAGGTAGAGTGCAGCAGCTGAGGTGTGTTAACATAAATGGTAGAAACAAGGACTGCTGTAAATAATTTTTTTTATTATTTTCTTTAGTTTTTGGAAGTTGGGAATGAGCAATCTTGTAGATCAATGTTAAGGAGTTACATTGAAGATCCACCGTTGAATTTTTGATAGATCATTGATGGATATATATGTAGTTTTCTGTGTCAAAATTTGAGAATAAATGAACGGTCGGATTAGAAGTTATAAGGTCTCAAAGTAGAGTGGTTGAGGTGTTTTTCCAACAGTGAATTTTGGCTAAGTATAGAAAATGTTAAGTGTTGTAACCAACTTTAGAAATTTTTGTAGAAGTGATGGTTGAACAGTTTTAAGAAATTCTTGCTCCTATGAGTAAATGGGATATCATTGATGACCTAAGGAATTATTTTGGAAATATTATAAATTTATTCGAGTTTCATATTTGAAGCTGAAGTTGGACCTTAATGACCTTTCAAAAAATAGTAAAATGTGTAATTTACTAGTTGGTAACCAAACTCATCATTATGAGTTAGAATATGAATTTTTAATCTCAAATAAGAGTTTAAGCATAAATTATGAAATTTCAGGAAGTTTCGGGACCAAGGGTAAAATAGTCATTTTACCATAAATTAGTATTGTAATCAATTCTATTCTATCAAGATCTCCTATCTTAGAAGTCTTAGACTTCTAATTACCTAGGAAGTGTGCTGACGCACTTACCTCCTTTGACATGCAACTGAGTTGCTACAGTTACAGATCGAGTTGTGGTTACAAAGAGTCGAGACTTGTATCAGGTAAGTCCTTTGGGCTTACTTAGCTAGCTGTCAGATATGAGTATGAATGATGATAGTGGTGTTTGAATGATGTGTGTACTAGTGTATTTTACAATAATTATCTACCGACATATACTTTGGACTAAGAGTAACGGGCGGTGGCATTCTGCTCAGTTAGCCTGAGGGCGCTGGGGGTTCTTTAGGAACTAGTCCACACTCGGTTTGTAGTGATGCTACCGGCGGAGGTAAGTTAGACCTACACCTAGTTGGATAAGGAACGGAGGCGAGAACTCTTAAGATTTCTCGTGCACAACTGTAAAACAGAATAAGATGAATCACTTAAGTAACAGCTAATAACCGGTTGTGTGCCAGCATGATGTTTGTTTATTTTATCTTGAGTGTGTTTGTGCTATTATTATTTCTGCTTATATTTGGATAGTTAGCTAACCGTTGTTTGTTGTGTAGACGTACCACAGGTTAGAGCAGATGTCGAGTGATTCGGATGATAGTGGTCAGCCGGGGGTGTCGTACTTCATAGGACGGGTTGTAGTCCTCTCTTGATGTTGGTCTTTGTTTTGTTGACTTTTTCACATTTTCAGTTTGTGAGATGTTGTTTCCGGCTGTTAGTATTTCTGCTCACATTCATAACTTTATAAAATACACTTTATGATTACTGGCTTTTTCCTTATATGTGCCTTGTTGTAAGATCTAGTTAGTTTGTTGTCAAACTAAGGTCGGGACCAACTGTGAGGTCCTAACCAGTAACTCTCCGAGTTGTGAAACTTGGGGTGTTACAACATGGTATCAGAGCTCTAGGTTGGAAACAATGGAACTTGAAATCTTCTAAAAGGTCAAATAAGTAAATAAGCAGAACCCGAAAGGGGTCTTAGTTTTCCCAAGGAATTTTGGTTTTCAAAATGCATGCATAGTCGGGTGGGATAGAAAGTACCGATGACCACCACTACCTCCGCGGATCTCGGCAGCTTAGTACTTTTAGAAATATTATGTTGAGTTAGTAGCAGCTTATAAAGATATGTACAATAGATAAGTTTATGCCGAAGGTTAGTAACATAATAGTTATATTATGCCCTTAACGGGGATAACATAATGAGTTTCTCACTCCGTTGACACATCTAGGTAGATTTTGAAGGGTGTCAACGTGAGAACTAGTATGCACATCTTATGTTCTTTAGGGTAGGCGAACGGTGGACAACCCCTTCGAGCTGGTTGAGGAGCATCGAGGCGGGAAAGTGAAGACTGAAGGACAACACCAACGAGCATGGCATATAGGGGATCCCAAGTCAACTTAACAGGATCAAATGAAGATTATACACGAGAGTAGTCCGGAAAAGCATTGGATGATCGACAATTATGCAAATTGGGAGTGACATCACATAGATTCTTTCAAGTGTGGTGTAAAATGACGATATGAACAGCGTGGATGCCGTCAAAAACATTCATATTAATGACAGTCAAAGTAAGACATAGAACCAATCCAGACAAGAGACATTAAATTTTAAGCTTACCGACGGACCAAAATAGGAAAGTTGTTGTTAGAAGTAGGGCGGAATATGGCCACTATTGGCAAAGTAAGTCGGCATCCTAATCAAGCGGGTCCCACCTAGACACTCATAACCAGAGAATTTGGAAGAGATATGTCGTCGAACCAACTATGAAGACTTAAAGAACCACACAACTGAAACTTATGGATTAGCCAAAAAGTGGAGGGTAGATTTCATAAGCATGGAGGCAGAGTGATTTTCTATAAGACAAGTTAGTTACAAGAAAGATTGAGATACAAATATCCAAATGATAGAATCCTGAAAGCGGAGTCAAAGGACCACTATAAAGGCAACATTATAATTTAACACCAACTAAGGAACAAGAGGGTGTGAAAGTGATCTTCACATACCCAAGGGCCGTAATAACTTCCCTCTCACAAAAGAACTTAAGTTACCAATACCAACGATTCTTACCGGAGCACCGCAAGCAGTTGATGACCGAGGTACAAGGAATCGCAAAGATGTAATTAAGACCTATCGTGTGAAATCCGATGAATCCATTTACGACAGATGAATTATGCAGCTAAACTAGGAAAGAGTATAGTGGCCTTATAGTGAGAAAGAGAAGTGTGGATTATAGAAGAAGCTAAAGGAGTATAAACGGAGAAACTGGAGGAGATAGAATTCCACCAAGTAAATCAAACTTCAAAGAGATAGAAGAAAAGTAAGTCTATGATCTTGTAGAAGGTCAACTATATACTAAATGGTAACAACGGAGCCTTTACATGTGCGGGTTAACTAGTAGTGACTGGTTGACATATGAGAAGAATAACCACATGGTTACAAATGAATTTTATCGACATGTGGAGAAGTCCTTCAAGAGATCAACTACGACAATTATAAAGTCAAATCGATACGAAAGCAAGTAACACCGAATAAGTCAAGTCAGTAAATCTAATTAAAATTGGAAAGGAAGAGTTGACGGTCAGAAATGACCCCTTATATCATTAATGATATAAAGAGAATGGTTGTGAGCAGTTGTTTACTTACGGGCTAAGAAAAGGGTACAAATCATAGTTAGTACAGATGAAGTCGTATTAGAAGAACTAGAGGAGTAAGAAGAAGCTGATGATTTTGATCAGATCCTACGTCAGTCCAGATAGAGGTTACTTAGCATTCCACACAAATGAGACTGATGGTTCTCTTCCGAGCAAAGGTTGGGGTCAATTTCTAGATTGACAAAGGAGTGTTGACTTTAGCAGTGAGTTAAAGCCGGGAACGAGACCGATCTCGAAGGCCCCGTACCGCATGGCACTGATAGAGCGGTTTGAGATGAAGAAGTAGTTAGAGGAATTAGCAGAGAAGGGCTTTATACGCTCTAGTGTATCTCCCTGGGGAGCACCGGTATTGTTTGTGAGGAAGAAGGACGGATCGATGAGGCTATGGATCGATTACAAAGAGCTGAAAAAGGTCACCATCAAGAACAAGTATCCACTGCCTCGCATAGATGATTTGTTGGACTAGTTACATGGAGCGTTAGTGTTTTCGAGGATAGACTTGAGGTCAGGTTATCATCAGCCGAGGGTGAGAGATCATGACATACCTAAGACGGCATTCCGGACTAGGTATGGTCATTATGAGTTTGTAGTGATGTCATTTGGGCTCACTAATGCTCCAATAGTGTTCATGGAGTTGATAAACGGGATTTCTGTCGACTTCTTAGACCAGTTTGTAGTGGTCTTTATTGACGGCATCCTAGTTTACTCTAGGAGTTGACAGGAGCATGTCGGGCACTTGAGGATAGTGTTACAAATTTTGTAGGATAACCAGCTTTATGCTAAGCTGTCCAAGTGCGAGTTTTGGATGTCAGAGGTGGCTTTCCTAGGCCATGTAGTGATTGTTGAGGGGTTTAAGGTCGATCCGGCGAAGATTGAGTCAATGTCTTCTTGGCAACCTCCGAAGAATGCTAAGGAGGTTTGCAACTTTCTAGGTTTGGCAGGTTATTACCGCCAGCTTTTGGAAGGGTTTCCCTGATTGCCCGACCACTTACTTGTCTTCTGAGGAAGGCTACTCGGTTCGTCTAGTCTAAGCCGTGTCAGCGGAGTTTTGAGGAGCTGAAGAGGAGATTGACGTCTGCTCCGATTTTAGCACAACCTGAGGGTACAGAGGAGTTTGTAGTATACAGTGACGCATCCAAGCTGGGCTTGGGGTGTGTCTTGATGCAGAGGGGTAAGGTCATAGCATATGCGTCTCGTCAGCTGAAGACGTATGAGGAGAACTACCCCACACATGACCTAGAGTTAGCTGCTGTAGTACATGCTCTTAAGATCTGGTGTCACTATCTCTATGGGGCGACGTGTCAGATCTTCACAGACCATAAGAGTCTGAAGTACATATTCACTCAGCGGGAGTTGAATAACCGCCAGAGGCGGTGGCTAGAGTTGATCAAGGATTTCGACCTTGAGATTCTCTATCATCCCGGGAGGGCGAATGTAATTGTTGACGCTTTGAGTCGGAAGACGCCTCGGGAGAAGGCGAGAGCACGGTTGACAGTACAGCCACAGTTACAACGAGATTTGGCTTGGTTGGAGGTAGAGATTCGGTTTCCAGATACAACCCATCAGTTGGCTACCTTGGAGTTACTTCCTGATCTGTTGGGTGAGATCTTGTAGGAGACCTGTCCGACTTTGACCCGTGTCTGAGACAAGATGTCTCGAGATGAGGCACCATAGTTTACTATTGGTGCAGATGGAGTGATGAGACGTCACGACCGCATTTGTGTGCTAGCAGACAGTGAGTTGAGATAGAGGTTATTAGGTGAGGCTCATGCTACCCCATACCCACTGCATCCTGGAGTGAGTAAGATATACAAGGACGTGAGATGTTCTTTCTGGTGGGGTGGTTTAAAGCCCGACGTGGCTCGGTATGTGGCTCAGTGTGCGACCTGTCAGCAGGTCAAGATTGAGCATCGTAGGTCCGGAGGAGAGCTCCACCCACTTCAAGTACCATAGTGGAAGTGGGAGGATATCTCTATATATTTCGTCACGGGATTGAGACTCAGCAGATGTTTTGATGCTATTTGGGTGGTAGTAGACCGCCTAACAAAGACCGCACGTTTCATTCCGATCAAGGAAACGTGGTTGGTAAGTCGTCTAGCTGAGGAGTTCACCAGACACATTGTGAGACTCCATAGAGTACCGAGGACTATCGTCTCCGATAGTGATGGATTTTTCACCTCGAGATTTTGGCAGCAGGTGCGTACTGCTTTGAGGACGAGTCTCCACTTTACCACTGCTTATCACCCACAGACCGATGGTCAGTCGGAGAGGACCATCTTGACGCTAGAGGACATGTTGCGGGCCTGTGTACTGGATTGGGGATAGGTTTGGCAAGATCATCTTTCTCTTGTAGAATTTTCGTATAATAACATTTGGCACGCGTCTATTGGGATGGCACCTTATGAGGCTTTGTACGGGCAGAGATGTCACACACCATTGTGCTGGGATGAGCCCAGCAAAGCTGATGGAGTAGCTCCAACAGTTGGCACGCGTCTATTAGGATGGCACCTTATGAGGCTTTGTACGGGCAAAGATGTCACACACCATTGTGCTGGGATGAGCCCAGCAAAGCTGATGGAGTAGCTCCAGATCAGATATAAAATGACATTGCTCGGATTGCCTTGGTCCGAGAACGGATGTTAGCAGCTCAGAGTCGTCAGAAATCCTACGCCGATAAGAGGCGTCGACCTCTAGAGTTTAGAGAAGGCGCACAAGTGTGGTTGAGAGTATCTCCGACGAGAGGCGTCCGGAGTTTCGGCATTAAGGGGAAGCTGAGTCCCCGATATGTCGGACCAATTGAGATCCTGGAGAGAGTCGGGGAGGTTGCCTACCGATTAGCACTACCACCGAGATTGGAGGGGGTCCATCCGGTCTTTAATGTATCTCAGCTGAGAGAGTATATACCGGACCTGAGACACGTCATCAGCCATGAGGATGTGATAGTTGAACCTGACCATACTCTTGTGGAGTACCCAGTAGCCGTCCTTGAGCACAGTATTAGACGTCTGCGGTCCAAGGAGATACCGATGTTGAGGATCCAGTGGTTTAGACGAAGGGCCAATGAGGCTACCTAGGAGACGGAGGAGAGTATTAAACGTAGTTATCCTGAGTTCTTTGCGGGACTAGCCGCTACCTCTGTACTGACGGGTTAGTACTTAGACGTTATTTGTACGACTTCAGTGATTATATGTTAGAATGAGTGATTATGTTTTTGTGATGCCTGAATAAGATGATTGAGTTGTTTTGCATGATAGAAAACGAGGTTAAAAATTTAGTCAGACCAGAGTATACAACTTTATGATGAGAGTCGTTTGGGTAGATACCTTATTCTAAGTTTCGGGACGAAACTTATTTTAAGGGGGTACTAATGTAATATCCGGAATTTTTATTCCGTTTAATCCCATAGCAAACCGGATTTTTTGAGCCGTTGATCTTTTCTCGTTCTACCTAGTCGGACACGCTATCTCAAATTCTATCATTTTATGTGAAGTGAAGCTACATAAAATGATAAAATTTCTACATCAAACCCTAGATTTATTCCGCTTCTAACTCATGCCATTTGACAAGCACATGACGAGACCATGACAAGAATTGATGAGATCGTGACAAATGTTTGACAAAGTCATGCATGGGCTTGACAAAGCCATGACAAATTATGACAACCTCAGCCCACTCCTCTTGACCAATTCAGCAGACTAGTTTTGCCTTGCTTCAGCCCATCTTTCTCTTGCTTCAGCCCACTCCTCTCCTTTGCCTTTTTATTGCTGAAGGCAGCCGCAACCCATCTTTTCCTCCCTTGGCCCAGCACGTCCAGCAGCACCCCAAGAGAGAGCTGAACGTAACAGCCGCCAGTCTTCTATCTCCCATCTCCATGTAACTGCCTGATTTTACGCAGACATTTACGCCATTCAGATCCCTTCCATCTTGCAGCCCACACTTGTGCTTCTGTCCAGATTCAGCGAACCAAAGAGTGCAGAATTCCACCTTCCTCGTCCATAAAGCAAGAGCCCAAGACAATAGTCATCGCCTGATCATTTCTGGGTTGATCGAACTTCTCATCAGTGCAGCAACACCTTCAGCAACAACGGCCTACAGCAAACGATCAACCTTCCTCGTGTGTCAAGAGTAGCAGCAATGGTTAGGACTCCATCTGCGTGCGGCTTGCTCCTCCAGCCGGATTCAAGAGTCGACCCACAAGCAAGCGACTTCTCTATCCCTTCTGATCAAATACAGAAAAAGGATCTAATCCTAATCCTTGTTGTTTCTTCCCTACGCCTCATGAATCGCGCCTCAGTTGGAGCCAAGTGTTGTATGTGTCACGTGGGATCGGAAGAAGAAATTAAAGTACTCGAGGCACACCAGTCTGGCCAGAACAAGATCAAAACTTGCTTAAAAAGTAAGCACAACAACCTAGGTAAACCTTCTGTATAGATGTAATTGAAGGGCTGAGTTATGATTTTATGTGTATGTATCGATTCATTAGAACTTGAGTGGTGCGTTGTTGTAGTTAGGTCTTGAACATGGGTTGTGTAGGTAGAGTGCAGCAGCTAAGTTGTGTTAACATAAATGGTAGAAACAAGGAATGCTGTTAATAATTTTGTTTATTATTTTCTACAATTTTTGGAAGTTGGGAATGAGCAATCTTGTAGATCAATGTTAAGGAGTTACATTGAAGATCCACCGTTGAATATTTGATAGGTTATTGATGAATATATGTAGTTTGATGTGTCAAAATTTGAGAATAAATGAACGGTCCGATTAGAAGTTATAAGGTCCCAAAGTAGAGTGGTTGAGCTGTTTTTCCAACAGTGAATTTTGGTTAAGTATAGGAAATGTTAAGTGTTGTAACCAACTTTAGAAATTTTTTTATAAGTGATGGTTGAACCGTTTTAAGAAATTCTTGCTCCTATGTGTGGATGGGATATCATAGATGACCTAAGGAATTATTTCGGAAATTTTATAAATTTACTCGAGTTTCATATTTGAAGCTGAAGTTGGACCTTAATGACCTTTCGGAAAATAGTAAAATGTGTAATTTACTAGTTGGTAACCAAACTCATCTTTAGGAGTTAGAATATGACCTTTTAATCTCAAATAAGAGTTTAAGCATAAATTATGGAATTTTTGGAAGTTTCGGGACCAAGGGTAAAATAGTCATTTTACAATAAATTTGTATTGTAATCAATTCTATTCTAGCAAGATCTCCTATCTTAGAAGTCTTAGACTTCTAATTACCTAGGAAGTGTGCTGACGCACTTACCTCCTTTGACAGGCAACTGAGTTGCTACAGTTATAGATCGAGTTGTGGTTATAGAGAGTCGAGACTTGTATGAGGTAAGTCCTTTGGGCTTACTTAGCTAGCTGTCAGATATGAGTATGAATGATGATAGTGGTGTTTGAATGATGTGTGTACTAGTGTATTTTATTGTAATTATCTACCGAGATATACTTTGGCCTAAGAGTAAAGGGCGGTGGCATTCTGCTTAGTTAGCCTGAGGGCGTTGGGGGTTTCTTTAGGGACTAGTCCACACTCGGTTTGTAGTGATGCTACCGGCGGAGGTAAGCTTGACCTACACCCATTTGGATAAGAAACGGAGGCGAGAACTCTTAAGATTTCTCGTGCCACAATTGTAAAACGGAATAAGATGAATCACTTAAGTAACAGCTAATAACCGGTTGTGTGCCAGCATGATGTTTGTTTATTTTATCTTGAGTGTGTTTGTGCTTTTATTATTTCTGCTTATATTTGGATTGTTAGCTAACCGTTGTTTATTGTGTAGACGTACAACAGGTTAGAGCAGATGCCGAGTGATCCAGATGGTAGTGGCCTGTCGGGGTGTCGTACTTCATAGGACGGGTTACAGTCCTCTCTTGATGTTGGTCTTTCTTTTGTTGATTAACTTAATCAGTGATAGTAATTGACATATAACTCGCGAAGATTGTGTAAGTGTTGAGTATAAGTCCCACCGTTATGTTCCTGGCGTAATTTTGGGCTTATGGTGAAATTTTCTCTTTCCCCCCGGGTAATTATTTTTACCCTCCATTATTATTTGGAGCATTTGGGAGCTCCAATTAATAAAAATGCAGTTGAGAGAAATGATAAGGACATCGGACATGTCCTAGATATGAAATAAAATGGAAAGGCAAAACGGCCAAAAGAGTCGCTATTTCGTTTCTTAACGGCTAAGAAAGACGGCTTAGGAATACACATTTTCCGAGACAATTGTGGAATAATTATCCCTACAATATTCAAGATTTATTGTTCCAATTTCGAGAAGTTTGGAGAAGGGGGTTCAACCCGCCATTGGATCGGTTAAAGGATAATTATCGACTTCGCTAAAGGATAATTATCGACTTCACTATAAATAGCGGGAAATCGTTTATTAATTCATTTCCTTTCACGTTTCCTCGTAAAAGCTCTGATTTCTCTCAAACTTCAAACTCATATCTACTCTCCGTTTCTAATCCGATTTCAATTCCGTTTGAGTTTCGAGATTCCTCTCTTCATTCTCTTCATATCGGTACCAAGTTCATGCATTTCCGAGCAGATAAGGACCTGGTCGAGCATATATGTCACAGGGACAGTTTCGTCGCTCAGATTCCGGTGAATTTTATGTTGTACATGCGTAGTCTGTGTCGTTCTGATTCCGAATCTTCTTTCAGATCGTCAATCGGGTTAGTAACGAATAAGTTATGAATTTATTCGTTATCCGTACTACGATTTGGCCTAAATTGACCATAGGCTTTTCAAAATGGATAATTAGAAATTCCATTATGATCATTATATTATTCTGGTGTTTATGGGTTGTTCGTTTGATGAAATCTGATGATAGGTGGGTTTAGAAATGGCCTGCGGGCAAAATGTTATTCTGGTGAAATTTAATTAATTAATTAAAGGTTAATTAATTAAATTAGAATTAAATTTGAGATTGAGGAATACTGATTAGATGCATGCTAGGTGTCAGAATGAGTTGAGGATCATGATGATGTTATGGATATCGGTTATGGCTTTACGGTTTAGTATGTGTACAAGTATGATGAGATGTTATGTTGAGGATATGCCTTAGGCATTTATGAATGTGTTGAGGATCTGAGGTTTAGGTTTGAGATATAAGTTGGTTGTGGTTAGTGAGACGAGTCTCCTAACCTTTGTAGTATGTGATTGTGTGTGCCTTGCTATTGTAGGCGTTGATTACTTCCCCAAGGGGAAGCTGTGACGTGGTACAGGTTACGAGTATATCAGGTAAGTCCATAGGACTTACTTAGCGTGCAGTTGTGGATTGTATGATTGTGATGGTTGTGTGTGTTCATATGATTGTGCATTTATAACCTAATCCGGACTAGGATGACCATTTATTACATTTATTTGGCCTAAGTGTATTATAACGGGCGGTAACCACCGGTCTCCGCCTGTTGGTTAGGAGGAGGTGCCTGGAAGCCAGTAACACAGGGGGGGACGAGTGACGATCACCCCCAATGCAAACCCCTGTGTTAACGGGGAAACGGACGAGGTTCTTTATGTTCCTCGTGTTACAAAAGAAGTTGAATTAGTAATCGAATAACGTAATGAAAGATAATAAATGAATGTGTGTGGCCTTGCATGTATGAGATGTTGATGTGTGGTTATGCTATTACCTTCATGCTTTTCAATGTTGTAGCTAACGGTTTCATACCGTGTTGTAGATGATCTGCAGGTTAGGAAGGCTGCAGGGTGAGACAGATGGTGTGGCCAGCCGAGGACTTCTGTACATTAGGATGCGCGGGATATGGGATCTTTTGTATCGGATGTTGTGGTTTGATGTTTTGTACTAGGCTCTGAGTTTGTAAACTCTTTTGATGTATCATATACAGCTTTTATGTATTTGGTTTTAATCTACATGTGCCTTGTTGTATGATCTAGTGAACTTGTTGTCAGGATCCACTGTGAGATCCTAGCCCAATGTGACACTCCAAGTCCCGTGGATTTGGGGTGTTACAGAGTTGGTATCAGAGCCTTAGGTTGACAACAATGGTACTTGCTATCAACAATAAAGGTAGAGTGGATAAATAAACAGAACCCACATGGGGTTTAACTTTTTAAAGGATTTTGGTTTTAAAGCGAGTACAGATGTTTTGGATAGTATGTACAGAAGTCGTCACTCATCTGAGGATCTCGATAGTGTATATATATATATATATAGATATCTTTTATGTGTTGATGTGTATGCATGTAATAATGAGTATTATATATATATATACAACCTTATAAGTTAGGAACGTATATTCTACAGATGGCTCAGACTAGAGCAGTATCTGTAGTGGGACAGATAGGGGTACACCCCCTCTTCCTCCAGTAGTGTCAAGTCAGGTTAAAGAAGAAACAACGGGTTGAATCAGTGAAAGACGAGGTTGGATCTTCGAGTTGCAAACCCAGCCCGACTTGTGGACGTCCGAGTACTTCTCGTTTCACACGGACTTTTGGTGAGACGAGGACCTGTTACAACTGTGGGAAGCCTGGAGATATACGACCACGGTGTCCAAGATCGTCAGTGACTTGCTTTACCTGTGGTAGACAGGGTCCTAGAGTTGTCTTCTATAAGCAAACTGGAGTGGCATCGCGACAGGGTTTTACTTCTGCTAGTGTGATGGGAGGTGGTCAAAAGACACTTCAACAACAGATGCGGGGACAACAGAGTCCCAGATCATCCTTTTACTCAGGGATCCGTTCCCAGGCTGAGTAAAGGTAAGGGTCGTGGTAGGAGTACCACGAATACTAGAAGAGCTCAAGGAAGAGCCTTTGAGTTGGGCAGTGCAGAGGATCCACCTGTACTAGTGGCAGGGATGAGACGTATATGTCTCAACTGTGGTTATCCAGATCATGTGCGCTCTGAGTGCCCTATGGCACCGATAGCTTGCTTCACCTGTGGTGAACTAGGCCATCTGGCCCTTTCTGTCAGCATGGTAGTGTTTCTTCTCATCAAGACCTTCCTCTTTCCGATGCAGAAAGAATGGAAGTGGAGGCTATGGCGATGACCTCAGTGATACCTGAGGAGCATAGGTTTGAGATGGAGTAATGATATGCAGTAGAGCTTCGGGCGTTAGCTGTTACAGGTACCATTCTTGTTAATGGTTTACCTAGTGGAGTTTTGTTTGTTGTGAGTGCTATGCGCCTCTTGTCTTTTGATGCATGTGTTAATAGCTAACTGTGGATACAGTAGAAGACAAATCTTCCTTTATAGGATTACGAGTTACGGGTCTTAGGTACCCGCGAGATATGTGGTTATTCCCTTTGTTCAGGGACTTGTGTATGGCTTGAAGACTTCTTTGTCATGCCTTAGGTGCATGAGAAGGTCTTTATGTGTGTGGTGGATGAATAGATATCATGTTGGTTTAGATAGTAGTAGGAGGACTATTATAGTCTCTATTGAGATCGACTAAGTAGAGTTTTTCCGAGGTTATGACCTTTGAGGAGGTGAGTAGTCTTTAGTGCCGTATGAGCAGCGAGGTTGATAACACCAGAGTGTGATGTTTTTTTATGTTGTGCCATGAAGGAAAGAGATATTTCCACGCTGAAGAGTATTCCAGTGGTATATGATCTTATAGACGTGTTACTGAACCGTCTAATCTATTGCCTCAGAGGAATGAGGACTTTGATATTGCGTTAAAGTGTGGTACGAGACTGGTTGGGAGAAGGCCTATGAGGTATATGGCTTGTTGAGTTGTTAGAAATTGAAGAAGCAATTTGAAGAGTGGTTTGAGACGGGCTCCATTCGCCCTAGCACGTTCATTGCTACGTATGGACGACTTGTTAGATCAATTAAGAGAAGCAATTGTGTTTTTAAGATTTCCGTATGTTTAGGATATCATCAGCTAAGGATGAGAGAGCAGCGTGGGCATAGGACAACATTCCATACCCGTTATGGACACTACGAGTAGTAGTGTTGTCATCTGAGTTGAGGAACGTCCTAGTAGTCGTTATAGGAGTTGACGAACAGTGTCTTCATCTACTTCCTTGATCAATTGGTGGTAGACCTTATTGATGATGTTTGGTGTACTCTCACAACGGAGAGGAACGTACCGATTATTTGAGGATGGTTTTGCAGAATCCGAGGGATAGAAGCCAGTGTGCTATGCTCCCTAAATGTGAATTGAGATGCCAGAATTAACCTTCAAGGTCATGTTGTTCCACCAGTAGGATCATGATTAATGTGACGAGGAGTAAGTATGAAGTCTTATGGATGATACTGATGAATGTTAAGGGAATGCGTAGTTCTCGGTCCAGCCGATTGCTACCAACGCTTTGAGGAAGGATTCTATGTGATGGTTCATCCATTTACGAGTCTTCAGAGGAAGACCACCATAATTGTGTGGTTGAAGTAGTTTGTCGAAGCTCTGAAGAGTAGAGGAAGCATTTGACCTCTGCTTCGATTCGGTGATAATCATAAGATTCTAGGAATCACGTGACTACGGTGCTGAGAACGTATGAGGAGAACTGTCCAACTCATGATTTCGAGTTAGTAGTGGTAGTTCAAGTTCCAAGATTTGAAGACAATACATGTGTGACATTTCGTGTCAGAGTTTCACAGATCATAGGAGGTTTAAGCATATTTTTATGCAATAAAGAATAACTGCCAGCGTCGATGGTTTGAGTTGATCAAGAACGCTGACCTTGAGATTTGTACCATTTTAACGAGGAGAATGTGGTCACTGATGCCTTGAATAAGAAGACGCCTCGAGAGAAGGCGATTGTTGGAATTGCTGTACAGTCTCGGTTTCAAAATGATCTAGCTTGGTTAGAGTTGGACCTATAACTGCTGATAAGGACGTTAGTTTCATGTTTAGGGATTTTACCTGGTTTGTTGGATGAGGTCCAACAAAAACAGGGGACTTGTCTGACCTTGAGGGAACTTGATGGAAGGATGCCTCATGGCGAGGCACCACAGTTCTTTAATGGAACAGAAGGAGTATGAGGCGCTGCAACTGCGTCAGTATAACCGCTTATGCGGAATCGAGTGGAGAAGATTACAGTACACTCATAGTACACCTTCTTTAGTACATCCATGTACGAATAAGAGGTACCACGAAGTAGTAAATCAGGTTAAAGTGTTACTGACCTGGAGATGAGCTCATCCACTACCAGTGCTGTAGTGGAAGTGAGAGGACTTTTCTGTGGACTTGTGATGGGATTGAGACCCAGTAAGAGTTTTGGTGTTATCTAGATTATTAGTAACATATTTACGAAGGCGACACGTTCCATCTCTACAGAGAGACGTGGCCAGTGAATGAAGTAACAAAGGAGTACACTAGACAGATGGTGGGACTCCATAAGTGTACCGAGGACGATCGACTATGATTGTAGTAGACGGTTTACTTTGAGGTTTTGATAGCAGATTCAGACTGCTTGGGGAACGCGTCCACATATCATGATTGAGTTTTACCTCAGACAGACGGTCGGTCCGAGAGAACCCTCCAGATCGTAGAGGACATGTTGTGAGCTTGTGGGATGGATTGGGAACAGGGGCGATCAGTTTATCTCCCACTCGTTGAGTTCTTATACCACCGTTGGTATGAATCTATAGGGATGGCCCCTATGAGGCGTTGTGTAGACATAGGTGTCATACACCTTTATGCTAGGAGGAGTCTAGCAGTACCAGTGGGATAGCGCCAGAACAGATTCAGGATGATATGGCTCAGGTAACGCTGATCAGAGAGAGGATGCTGGCTGCATAGAGTCGCCAGAACTTGTATGCAGATAGGAGGTGTTGACCTCTAGAGTTCAGGGTAAGAGCTCATGTCTGGTTGAGAGTAACTTTGGCACGAGGCGTCAGACGTTTTGGCATTAAGGGGAAGCTGAGTCTCCGATATGTCAGTCCTTTCGAGATACTGGATAGAGTTGGGAGAGCAGTGCACAGATTGGCTTTGCCATCGAAGTTAGAGGGTGTTCACCCTATCTTTCATGTGTCTCAGCTGTGGGAGTACATACCAGACCTGAGGCACATTGTGAGTTATGATGATCTAGTGGTTGAGCCGGACCACACTTTTATAGAACAACCTTTTGCAGTTCTAGAAAGAGAGGTGTGAGACGCCTACATTCGAAGGATGTTCCTATGATGAGGATACAGTGGTCGAGACGAGGACCGGATGAGGCTATCTGGGAGACAGATGATAGTATCAAGAGGAACTATACAGAGTTCTATGCGGAGTTAGAAGCACTAGTAGGATCCACGAGTAGATCTTAGTGCCTTTTTGGTGAGTGCTTGTATGCTATGTGCTTATGTGATATGATGTGTTTTCGTGCTAGCTTTTATATGTGCATCTGATCTATTAGATCTTGTTTGTTAGCATGATATAGGTATAGCTGGAGATGGTTCTTTCCTACATGCTATTGTAATATGTTTAGTATTAGGTGGAGATGGTTCTTTCCTCCATGCTATTATTGATGGACATAGTGTGAGTGGAGACGGTTTTCCTCCACATAGTTGTGTTACGAGTACGATTGGCTGGAGACGGCTTTGGATGGCGTTATGATCTTGTTGCTGGAGTTGGTGATTCCTCCATGTTGTGTTTTGAGGTTATAGAGTGTTATAGGTTGATACGTTTGAACGGAGATGTGATACCTCCGATAGAGAGAGTGTCTATACCTCGTTGTATTGGTCCGAGAGGATTTGGGAATTGTTCAAGTTTCGGGACGAAACTTTTTCTTAAGGGGTGTGTGATGTAATAGCTAGGATTTCCGAATTCTAATTAATGTTGATTAACTTAATCAGTAATAGTAATTGACATATAACTCGCGAAGATTGTGTAATTTTGGGCTTATGGTGAAATTTTCACTTTTTCCCCCGGATAATTATTTTTACCCTCCGGTATTATTTGGAGCATTTCGGAGCTCCAATTAATAAAAATGCAGTTAAGAGAAATGATCAGGACATCGGACATGTCCTAGATATGAAATAAAATGGAAAGGCAAAACGGCCAAAATAGTCGCTATTTCGTTTCTTAACGGCGAAGAAAGACGGCTTAGAAATACACGTTTTCCGAGGCAATTGTGGAATAATTATCCCTACAATATTCAAGATTTATTGTTCCAATTTCGAGAAGTTTGGAGAAGGGGGTTCAATGGATCGGTTAAAGGATAATTATCGACTTCGCTAAAGGATAATTATCGACTTCGGAAAATCGTTTATTAATTCATTTCCTTTTACGTTTCCTCGTAAAAGCTCTGATTTCTCTCAAACTTCAAACTCATATCTACTCTCCGTTTCTAATACGATTTCAATTCCGTTTGAGTTTCTGGATTCCTCTCTTCATTCTCTTCATATCGGTACCAAGTTTCTGCATTTCCGAGTAGATAAGGACATGGTCGAGCATATATGTCACTAGGACAGTTCCGTCGCTCAAATTCCGGTGAATTTGATGTTGTACATGCGTAGCCTGCGTCGTTGTGATTCCGAATCTTCTTTCAGATCATCTATCGGGTTAGTAACGAATAAGTTATGAATTTATTCGTTTTCCGTACTGCGACTTGGCCTAAATTGACCTTAGGCTTTTCAAAATGGATAATTAGAAATTCCATTATGATCATTATATTATTCTGGTGTTTATGGGTTGTTTGTTTGATGAAATCTGATGACAGGTGGGTTTAGAAATGGCCTGCGGGCAAAACGTTATTCTGGTGAAATTTAATTAATTAATTAAAGGTTAATTAATTAAATTAGGATTAAATTTGAGAGTGAGGAATACTGATTAGATGCATGCTAGGTGTCATAATGAGTTGAGGATCATGATGATGTTATGGATATCGGTTATGGCTTTAAGGTTTAGTATGTGTACGAGTATGATGAGATGTTATGTTGAGGATATGCCTTAGGCATTTATGAATGTGTTGAGGATCTGAGGTTTAGATTTGAGATATAGGTTGGTTGTGGTTAGTGAGACGAGTCTCCTAACCTTTGTAGTATGTGATTGTGTGTGTCTTGCTATTGCAGGCGTTGATTACTTCCCCAAGGGGAAGCTGTGACGTGGTACAGGTTACGAGTACATCAGGTAAGTCCATAGGACTTACTTAGCGTGCAGTTGTGGATTGTATGATTGTGATGGTTGTGTGTGTTCATATGATTGTGCATTTATAACCTAATCCGGACTAGGATGACCATTTATTACATTTATTTGGCCCAAGTGAATTATAACGGGCGGTAACCACCGGTCTCCACCTGCTGGTTAGGAGGAGGTGCCTGGAAGCCAGTAACACGGGGGGACGAGTGACGATCACCCCCAATGCAAACCCTTGTGTTAACGGGGAAAGGGACGAGGTTCTTTAAGTTCCTCGTGTTACAAAAGAAGTTGAATTAGTAATGGAATAACGTAATGAAAGATAATAAATGAATGTGTGTGGCATTGCATGTATGAGATGTTGATGTGTGGTTGTGCTATTACCTTCATGCTTTTCATTGCTGTAGATAACGGTTTCATACCGTGTTGTAGATGATCTGCAGATTAGGAAGACTGCAGGGTGAAACAGATGGTGTGGCCAGCCGAGGACTTTTGTACATTAGGATGCGCGGAATATGGGATCTTTTGTATCGGATGTTGTGGTTTGATGTTTTGTACTCGGCTCTGAGTTTGTAAACTCTTTTGATGTATCATATACAGCTTTTATGTATTTGGTTTTAATCTACCTGTGCCTTGTTGTAAGATCCAGTGAACTTGTTGTCAGGCTAGGGTCAGGATCCATTGTGAGATCCTAGCCCAATGTGACACTCCAAGTCCCGTGGATTTGGGGTGTTACAAAGGTCTTGCACGTGAGTAGGTATTCTCGGAATGTTTTGGATTAGTAGCAACGTGTTAGTTGGATCTTAGTTAGTTTAGATAAAGAGTTTGAAAGTTAGACATCTTTGAAATTCAGTAGATCCTTTCGCCTTAGAGTTAGACATCATGTCTTTGAGTTTTAGTAGAAGTTTGGAGACTTCAGTGAGCCTTTAGAGTGTTCCAGATCCCAGGGGTAAAATCGTGTTTTCTCCCAAAAGAGTCAGCTTATTACATTTTCTCGGATATTCGTTGTTGACCTAGAAGTTTGAACTTCTAGATGTCGGTTGAGTTATATTGATATACAATTCATGTTACGATTAGGCAGTTGAGATCATACTCAAACAGGATCGAGTGATATTGTTGACAAGACTTAACGTGATTCAGGTTAGTCCTTTGGGCTTACTTAGCTGCTATCTTATAGTGGTTGAGTGCATGATTGGTGGTTGTTTATGTGGTTATAGTATGTTATTGGTTTAGTATAACCGACATGTAATTGACGTAAGCGTGACTAGCGGTGGCATCAAATGCTCAGCTCCTGCATGAGACTATGAGGTTCTCCGTGACTGGCTAGACTAGGTAGATGGGAAGAGTAATGATCCATTCCACATGGTATACGGGGAGGTGCGTCGAACAATTCCTGCTGGATAAAGGGACGGAGACGAGAGTAATAGACTTCTAGTGCCACAAGCTTAGATGGAATAAGAGTGTATGACTTTAAGAAAGATAATAAACGGATTTTGTGATAGCATGCTCTATGTTTATATTTCCGTATTGTGTGTGTTTGTGCTTATGTGTTCTTCTAATTTGTAGATACTTAGCTAACGGTTTATCCGTGTTGCTAGATGCTTTGTAGGTATAGGAAGTTGCAGAGAGATCATGAGTGAATGGTCAGCCGGGTCCACGTACTCATTTAGATGGGAACAAGAGAGTCTTCAGTTTCTGCATGCACATTATTATTACATTTTTGTCTTGTAACGTTGTCTCATGTTATACATTCATGCAAATATAATATATAGTTTTCAAACTGTTTATTTACATTTGTGCTTTGTTGTAAGATCAAGTAAAATTGTTGACAAACTAAGGTCGGGTTAGACAGAAATGACAGAAAGCCGTACAAGGGACTTAGCGATATGAAGAAAAGAGATGGAATTTGGAGAAGCATGTAAGGACTGACAAGTGCACGGATTAGCGGTTACAATATTGGAATACAAATCTAGCAGAGTGGAGTACAACCACGCTTGGCGGGTTAGATGACATTGCAATCAAGAAGGATGCCTCCATAGGCAATTATATGCAAGAGAGTCCAGATGAGAGAGGGTGTCGACCTAGATAAGAGAAAGTAAAGAAGCACAAAATGGAAAGTTATGGTTGAGTTGAAGGGCGAAAGGTAGATTTCATAAGCGTGGATACGGTTTGACTTCCTTGGAGATACGAGAATTTTGAAAGATATCAAGATGCAATTATCAATAGGGTAGAATCCCTGTAATAGAGACAACGGATTTTCATGAAGGAAATATTACAAAACAACACTAGTGGAGGAAGAAGTGTGAGTGAGAATGACCCGGGTGGACTCAAGATTCCACAATGACCTCTCACTCAGCACAGGATTTAAGCCACCAACACCGACGATCCATACAAAAAAAATCGCAAGTGAATGATAATTAAAGTCATAGATATCGCGCAGACACGCTTACCAGCTATCATGGAAGAATTTAGAAAACTATTGATGTTAAATGATGACACACCAAGACTCAAGAAATGGAGTTAGCTCACAAAGGAACTGAAAGTGTGGAGTACAGGACAAGCTAGAGGAATATAAATGGATGAACCCGATGAAGTAGTGCTTCACAAGGGAATTCGATGTCAAAAGATGTACGATAAGAGTAAGTCCATGATCTTGGGGTAAGTCGGATATAAATTGACCGGTGACAACCGAAAACGTACACGTGTCGGTTTGGTATTGACGAGCTATTGGCAGATAGGAACAAGTAACCATGATGAGGGACCATCCCAACACTACCTCAAGGACCAATCACTAGATTAAGGACAAAGACGTTGAAGGATAATCCAACTACACCTTCTTCAAATCCCATCCCGGAAGGAGCAATCACAAGAACAAGAGAAAAGGCCATTCAAGATGAAGTTAGCAAAGGCCATTCAAGATGAAGTTACAAGCATGTTAACAACATGTACACTCAAAGAGACCCTACTCACTCTTAGGACTCCTTTGGTGACATTGTTGGTTGTTATTGAAGAGCCAAGCCACGGCCAAAAAGAGCAAACAAGCATAGAATGTGGCTAGGACGAAGAAAGAGCCTCAAAGAAGAAATCTCGGCGAACCTACAGGAATCTCGGCCAAGATATTCAACCGAGATTTGGCCTCTGACGCATGCTTGAAGATCCGGCCAAGATCTTTTAATTTTGGCAACTATCTTTTATTTTATTACTTTAAAAGCTCATAAACATTCTTTAAGGTGATTTTTAGGTTTATATTTTAAGATTATCTTAAAAAGATTTATTTCCTAGATTATCTTTTAAAAATAAAGATATCTTTCTTAGTTTAAGGTAGAAAAGTCTCTCTTATAAATAGCCTTAGAATGAGAGGTTTTTAGATAGATTTGATTTGATTATTTTCCACATATTGTGTGAACTCGCACCTTCACTTATGAAGTTTGTGTTTTATTCATTCCTATTCAATCAAAGAGAGAGCCTCGATTGAATCGTTGTGCAGTCCTTACTAGATTGTGCTTGTGTGTGTTAATATTTTTAAAGGTTGGTGCTCCTAGTCAATATTAGTCCCTCCTTGTGCTTGTCTTACTTACAAGGCTTGTGTAAGGTTAAAGAAGTGAAGGTCAAGGTAAGCACTTCATTAAGGGGTTTTGACACATCATTGGTCAAGGTTCTTTGCTAAAAAATCTTGGTTCATATCTTCCTATACTTATCATATATCATTTCATTATTCATCTTCTTATATTTCCATATCATTCATCATTCCGCATTCTGAGTTTCACAAAATCTCGGTCTGTTCTTCACAAAATCTCGCCCAAGATTCTCATTATCCATACGAGATTTGCTTCTGTCGAGGACTTTCAATCTAGATCGGGAATTGCGGCATCAACCTCGCATCAAAGCGGTACCAGAGCTAAGTAGTTGAAGATATTGAGTCAATTTTTAGCAAAAATACATCATCTAAAGCATCGTAAGCACGTCAATTATCAAATAGCGTTTTCAATATATCAAGCTTTAGGGTTTATTGTAGGTGGTGGTAGGGTGGTCGATGGTAGACGTTTGAATTAAATTCTTGGGTACGACATTTGGATTTAAATTCAAAACAATCCTCTAGAGTATCCGAAACGGCCTCCCTAGCTTGTGAAACGGACGTAGGTTGGTGGTGGTTGGTTGTAGGGATGTGGTAGGTTGATGGTAGGCGGATGGTAGGATGGTGGTAGGGTGGTGGTAGAATGTCCATTTTTGCTTGCGCCTTCTTTTTCTCTGTATCACTTCTCGGCAATTCCTTCTTGTGTGATTTCGAGATAGGGTTCCTATAAGATATTCATTGAAATTCTTAGGCAATAGAGTGCACCTAAAAAAAGGAAAAAAAACATGAAGGGAAAGAACGATCAATCACATAAGTTGTCTCCCATGAAGCGCTTATGTAAGGTTTATAGCTTTACCTGATTCTGCTCAGTATGGATGTTCGGTAATCCGATACTTCCAATGTTGAGACTTGAACCCTCATGTTCTTGACTTTCCAAGACATACCCCATACTTATTCTTGAAGATCGAGGGGTCTTTAGCTTCATCAACATAAACTTCTTCTTTGGATACTTCTTCAGCGAGGGAAATATGATCTAAGGTTTGCAGAAAAACAGTCTAAGGTTTCGAGAAAAACGGTCCGAGGAAAACATTATATGGTTTAGGGGTGGACATAAATCTGTATTAATCTCATCCCGTCCCAATCCAATCTCAATCCCGGAACGATTTGAAAAAATATGTGTGTCCCGTCCCGTGAAACGTTTACGGGACGGAACGCGAGACGTAAAATTCCCATCCGATGAATCTCATCCCGCATATATATATATATATATATATATAATATTTTTTTACTTTTTAGAATGTTATATAGATAATTAGTATATAAAAATTATAATTTTATATTGATAAGAACTATAAACGTAATAAAATACTAAAGATAACATTTTTTTATACAACCTGTGAAAAGGATGTTATCTTTTGTAAACTATCATTATTGTAGTGCAATGTTAGGTTTTTTGTATGTGAATTAGTAAGACACACTTTGGTGTAACTTATTCCTTTTGAATGTACTAATGACTAATGTAGGCCTCTTGAATCGGTAATTCGATATCAAATTTTTTTTATCATTTGTGTCTTTAAACATGAGAGAAAACAGGGACAAATGTTGAAAATATAATCAGTGCATAATTTTTACGGGATTACGCCCGTCCCATCCCCTCCCACGTGGGACAGGTACCGCATGAGACGAAGAAAAAAAATTTATGAATTCCGTCCCGTCCAGCTTATAATTTGCGGGATGGGATGCGGGACGACCTCATTCCCGTCCCGTCCCGTCCCATGCCCAACCTTAATACGGTTCACGACCCGTATCAAATTTACCCTCACAATCTCCGCCTTCTTTAGCTTCCTCTAGTTTTTGATCGTATTGACCAACCTTGTCTCTCACTGCAACCAGATTCTAGGCAAGAACTTCAACCTTGGTGTGGATATTGATGAGCTTATCTTTAAACACAACGTGAAATTTCCAAATTTCGCAAATCTCGATTGGAAATAATACACACTTCAGAATATACGAGCTTCCTCAACAATTGATCCATGGGGATTCGATAGGTTCAAGTGATGGTTTCCAATGATTGAAATATTACTCCATCTTCCTTATCTTTCAAGATCTCGGCTTATGAGATAAAGAAAAAAATAAAATGGAAATTAAGCTTAATAAGAAACTTAGAATAACAACTATCAAACATAACCAAACTATTTGTAGTCCCAACAATGACGTCAAAAACTTGATGGGAAAATTTTAACCAAATAGTTAACAACAACCTCGCCCGCAAGTATTACGGGATCTGATGTAGTATATCAGATATCGAATCACGGGACCTCGTATGTGTGGATATAAATGATAGAAATTTTGTTAAGTAAAGGGAGAAGAGAAAGAGAAAAGGAAAGAGGGTAATTTGTCTTTGAAAAGGTTAAAAAAAACAAGAAAGCAATGATTATAGTTGATAATAATAAGGAGGTAGGTGATCTAAGAAAACAAGAATCTCCACTATAATCAATTAAAGTAAGATTGTATATATGAGACTCATGAACATTAATATATGAACATTGCATGTAACCATCTAAAATAGTCTTTGGCATATACAAACAAAGACCGTGCATACCAACTTGCGTAACACTCAATCCAGCGGTTCGGAAAGCATAAGAAACTCATTAAGAACTTAGAAATCCAGAAAATACCAAGAACAACCTTCGGTTGTGGCTCTTCAATTAAAAAATGTACAAAGACCAAAACAGTCTACGATATTCAAAAACCGTCAAAGTTTTGATAAAACGTTACTTAAAACCAAGTTCTTTTCAATAAATCCAATAAAAAAAAACTTTACTTTTGGCTCTTCACTTGTTTTATCTAAACTAGTTATAAACACCACTTATTTCGAAGGTAAATAGAATGTGTGAATGAAGCACTTTGAAAAGAAGCAATACTGCAATCTCAATTCACAAACATATATGCAATAATAAATCAAACCATTATAGGGATCATCCAATTCTTAGATCAAGAAGAATCAGTCAAACATGATAAAATAGAAGTCTTTCATAAATATCAAAACTACAATATATAATGAAAAGGGAATCTAACTCTATGGTGCCGCGACGCGGACTTCGAACTCTAGAAACTCGTCTACCCTCAAGTGGGTTACGGTACACCTCTAATCTAACCTACAAAGGTCTATTTATAATGTTTGGATCAGACTCTAGAATGGACATAAGAAGCCCAACCCATACACATAAGATACAATATGATAAAATATGATTTCAGTGTCTCAACGGCGATGAAACGACCACCAAACGGCCGTAGGCTGGTTGTTTGAGCTTGTGACAGCTTTTTGACAGTTTAGTAAACCTTACTTTCTTGCTGCTCTGGTTGGAATCACGAGACCCATGAGTACTACTTTTTTGAAGATCTTTTTGAAGATCTACAACTTTGTAGTTGACACAATTGTCCAAATTCAAAGCTAAGATGGTAGAGATTTGGAATCTCTAAGAGGTCGTCATGAAATGGATCCAACATCAATGATTCTCACATCGTTCTTCAATTCTTCATTCTTCAACATAAACCTACCTCGGGACTTCTATCCTCATTCAATATAGATGTCTTATATGATATGCTTGACCTCAAGGAGAATATAAAATTGTATTTTGGCATGCGTTCATCGTTCTTTCTCATTTCTAGTCTCGAACGCTTGAAATACGAAAATAAACTGAAGTAGACACCACAATATGCAATAGGAAGGATTTATGCTCTATATGAACACAAACCAAGCCAAATGAGGTATTAAATGCATGCAAATGATGACTTAAAAGACGTATGTTTTACTCTTATCACATGCCGAGATACAACCATCATGCCACCATTTATAATCAAGATAACTATCGTCAAGTGTTCCTCTGGTTTGAGTATGATCCAAGACTGTAAGAGGGAGATGACCATGTCGAAGGAGATGAGAACTAGGAAGACTTCGACATGGATGTTGTGAGGGAGCTAACTTTTGTGCAGGGCACAAGTCCTTCTACTACTCCTCCCGCTCTTGCTTGTTAGCTCCCGACCTTCCCTACTGGATGAGGGTCAACTTCTTCATCTGGTCCTCAAGACTATTATTCTCTAATCTTTTCCTAGAAACAAGAGGTCAATCCATGGAGTCAGACCTAGTGAGATTGGATGACCTCCGAGGTTAAGGCTCATGAGGATTGGATGGTCGAGCAAAGAGGTTATCATTCCACCTATGACTCCCGCCTCATTACACTTGAGGGTCACATGGCGACTATACATATTGCATGACAAGGTAAGGCACCTCCATCAAGGACATGAGAGAGCATCTCGCCAACACCTCCTTCCATTGTGATATGCTTAGCTCAAGGCAGGGTACCCTTCGCTCAAAGTTCAAGGCACTTAGGCTCCAACAGACTGATCCTTGATCTTTCACTTTAGTGAGTATTCCCTTCTTATGTACTCTTGTTCTATGACACTTATGAATTTTCATGTGTCCCTCCTTTTATATTTTGTGTGATCTCCAAAATGTTTAGACTCTTCTAGAACTTGTGATTGAATCTTTTTCGAGACTACATGTTCATTTGAAATTATATATTTGATGTGAAAAGGATTCATGCTCTCTTTGTTAAGAATTATGACTTTTTCTACCTTCGTATGTTTTTCCCCACTACAAACCACTTCTTGCCTCTATCTTTCCCTTCTTTGGTACCTCTTAAAAAGCCGCACAACAGTGATTAGCCTTGTATGACCCTATCCGTGGCTGTGATGAAGAAAATGTACAAGGAAGATACATACGGGGTACTTCCATACTAACCTAAATCCTTTTGCAAAAAAAGGCGCTAGTTGAAAAACATGAAGATTTGAAGACTTCTCCAAGATTGGTGGAAAGGACAAAAGTCCCCACTAACCTTGCTGCAACAAAACAAGTAAGATCTAGTACGGAATTTTCATGTTTTCTTATCCTTGAAAGAGGAAGAAAGAAGAACAAGTGTGCTTTAAGATTTTATAGGTGTTGATGGTTGAATGGAAAAGGAGTTTGAAATTGAGAAACTTGTGAGTCAAAATTTGTATTGGAAAATTATTGAAGCGATCTCGTTGTTTAATCAAGACCCGACACCACGGATATTATACACATCTTTTGCATACTCTTTTGACCTCACCAATAAAATTTTTCCTTGATAATTCTGCCGTTAAACTCAATAAAAAGACCTCTTGATTATATCTTTATTTCTATGGCAGGTGATGAAGTTTAAGAATGTCTTGACAAGCCCATGGTAAGACCTTTGCATTTTTATCGAGTTTGAGTGATGATCATAAACACAGTTTGGAGAGTTGAGTAAGAAATTTTACCTATTAAGAGGTTTGGAGATTGATTTCATTTTTGTGTCCTTTAACGGTGATTGATACTATGATGGTTTGGTTTAAAGGTTGTTTATTTTTCTAGTTGAGGCATGCTTTTGCCCCGTACATAGTATTTTGATTTTTCATGAAGCTTACTCGAGGACGAGTAAGGATCAAGTATGGAATATTTTGATAGCATCTAAATTTAGGTGTTTTTAGCTTGCTTATTCATAGATTTTACATCTCTTTTGGAAAGAAATATGTTCATATAATGCAATATGCATTCCGGTGTCTACTTTTGTTCATTTTATATTTCAGGTGTTCAAGGCTGATTATGAAGTGGTTTCCATCAAATTAACGTCAAAGTATGAGAGCTCAATGTTCCATGAAGTCAAGAGTTACAACCCAACATCATACATGATTGAAGATTGATAACTAAGTTGAATTTCAATGTGTTAGAAGTTGAGCAAGGAACCAAGCTCTAATGGGCATTATATCATGCTAGACGAGGTCCCAGACAGGAAAAAGAGTAGGTCTAGACGGGATGCCATGTCGTGGCTTGGCCGTCTCTAAGCCGTATGCACCTCGATTATGCTTTCAGATTTTGATCTACGATCCATCTTTTATCAGGCCTTTTTCTATGTTTCTGGCTTGGGATTGTTGTCTATATATTGTTAAGTTTTCAAATTTTTCTAGGGCAAACAGTCAGACTCCGGATTTTTGAATCCTGGTTACACTTAGGTTTTTTTACCGCTTTTCTATTTCCATGTTTTTCCTTTCTCTAATTTTTATGGCTAAGTCTCTTTTCATCTAAGGGATTTGTAGAACTCTATGATGGATTCGTTGTGATTTTATATGTGAATAATTAAATGAATATAAGCATGCGGAAATGTTTTTCTTCTAGTTGTTCTTATTTCTACCTTCTATTAACCTTGAAAATAAGTGGCGTTTATACAAGTTTTTAAATAATACAGTTTGTGCTAACCAAGTGAGATTGTTATATTGGAAAGAATTTAGACAAACTTGGTTTTGAGAGTAGGGTTTTATCTTTACCTCGGTGATATCTAACTACCATAGAAAGGTCCGGTCTTTGTACCTTTTCTAGCTATGCGCTAACTAAGCGAGACTTTTCTTACTCTTTTTTGGATTTATAAGTGCTTATATAGTTTCTCCTATATTTGTTGTGATTGCGAAATCACCTTCAAAGTTAGTTCAACACGGTCTTTATTATCTATGGTAAAGGCTATATTTAATGGTTACCTACATATTTCCTAATTGGAGTTCATGTTATTCATTTACTTGGTTGCATATTGATTCATTATAGCGGGGATGCACACTTCTGAGATCGCTTTCCCACCAAGATATCATCTTTGCATCTTATTGTGTTACATTTGCTTGTTAATTTGTTTTCCTACAACCAAAGCTTTACCAAAAACTTATTTTTCTTACCATTCTCTTCCTTTTCCCTCTTTAGCTTAGCATATTCATCTTTACATCTTATTGTGTTATATTTGCTGATTTTATGAGGAGGTCGGCCACCAAGACCCATAGATTGCCTGACCGGACCCATAACAAATTTGCTCTAACACGATTATCTTATATTTTTATCCATTTTATTTAGGTTGTCTTCTAACCTGTTGTTCGCTCTCAGACGTGTGTGTAATCGTGAACGATATATCTTTAAATTTATAACCTAAAATATAAGCCTGATACAATATGCGAGCCCGCAGTCTACGGATCAATTGTAATAGCAGCAAATACTCCAGGGTCGAACACAAGGACTATGGTGAAACAAAGCACGGCAATTCAGGCTGTCAATCAAAAGCAAGCAACAAAGCAAAGATATCAAACTTGATATAATAATCAAATAAAGGACTGCAGATTCTAGAGGTCAAAGCATCCAGTTGTGGTTCCGTCTCAAGATCTCAAAGGATAGCGTGGACAAAGCTGAGGTTTGCAAGGGAAGGTATTTCTAAGGTGGAAATAGATCAGCGGGTAAGTATCACTACTCACTATCCCAAACCGAAGATCCTCTAACCGGGTAAGTCTCAAGGAACTAAGGAAATGAACTATAATCTCAAACCAACACACCACCTAATGGGATAGAACTAACCTTTACCGGATAAGTCTCAGGCTAACTCACAAAGGTAGGATGAAGGCACACTCAAACCCTAATAAGGGATAAACCTTTATTACCTAACACTCATCATTATGGGTATACAAGCAAAGGAATCAGTGGGTAAGTCTCATCCTAGGCTTGCGTATGGACCAGGAAAGGTACAACAAGGATAGGATTTGGCAAACTAAAACCTAAACTCGGGTATGGATTAGATAAGGTCACGCCTCGCTCAGTTCATGTCCGATCTCGGTCGAGATGTTCTATGAACCGACCGAGGTGAGGTTCGGTTAAGGCTTGGCTCAAGCTGTCAGGGTCCACTAAGGTAAATGCTCATTCTTTCATCGTCTTTTCCACAACCTTTAGCCAATCACCTAGAATCGCAGAAGAATTTAGCCAATAATCATCATGATAACTACAATCAAATATATGAATAAAGGACAATATCCAAACAACAAAACCTTAACACAAAGGTCTCAATAATCACTCAATCAAACAATCAAACAAATCAAACAAACAGCAAACTGCGTTCCTCAATCACAAACCAAAAGGCAACAATCAAACAATCTAAGAAAACCTTACAACTTCCTTCAAAAGCCTTCAACTTTCTCTTCAAAGCTATCTTCCTTCATTTCTTGGAATATCTTCAATCTTCCAAACTAATTAGTTAACCAACCTTCAAAATCTGATCCCTTTCCATCCAGAAAATATCTTCCAATATATAGGAGAATCACTTGTCAAAAATAAAAGATCTTATGGGCCATAGTCGTGCGTCTCGATCCAGCCCAGCGAAGTCATCTTGGTCGAGGTGGTATTGTAGCCAACCGAGATGATCTTCTGCCACATACAAATCTCTCAAAACTTATCCAAAATCAAACTTATGTCCAACTTCCATGGTTCCTATGCTTTTCTTGTAGCTCCTCAATGCTCCACGATGTAGCTCCAATGACTCCTTAGCTCTCTTAGCTCCATATTACTCCAAATCGTGTCATTTTCCCTACAATTACAACAAAACTAGGTGTAGACCTCGATTATTGCAAAGGTAAATAAAACAACATAATGATCAAGAATATACATCCATGCATGCAGGTTTATGAAGATAAAACGTCCAAACCAATCCCAAAACATATAGTATAATACATGCTATCAAAATGCTCCATACTTGTCCCTTGCTTGTCCCCAAACAGGATTCAAATCTTAGATACAAGATAGAATGGATTATAACTCATCAAAAAGATCAATAGAAAACATTTTACAAAACTTTTAGGTGGTGCGCTTCATTCATAGATCACCCTAAGAGAATGCTTCATAGCAAATAAAATCAAAACATGGTCAAAACATTTTATAAATATAAGTAAGTTGATCATCTTTGCTTAAAATCATAATACATCATATTTATCGAAATCAATCATGTATAATCCAGTTTAAACCACAAAGTCAATTAACAAACTCAAGGTCTCAAGGGCTTTCAAAAGAGGTTAAGAAATGTGCTAGGGTGGGATGTATATAGGATAATGTGGTGCTAGAATCCGGGAATAGGATCTTTACTTCACTTCTTTGAATCACAAACTTCTTCCACCAATAAGCTTTGCTTATTTTCACCTTTTTTACTTAATTTTGAGAACATGGACTGAGGTGCACAATAACCGAAGCCTAGGAAATCAGCAATCATCACTCGAGATGCCTCAAACCCTTGATGCACATAGCATGACCCGTTAGGACTATTGATCAATCCGACTTTGGCAAGACACAAACACCCGGCTATGTGAATGGTGCCGAGTTACTCATCTTCAAGATCAACGTCCCCAAACCTATTTTTTCTAACACTTTTAGCAACAATCTCAACTTCACTTCACACGCTTTTCATCAATTGCATCCAAATTCCCGGATAGGTAAAGGGAGGCAAATATGTATATGAGGGGTTAAAGCATGATCAAGAAGAAGAAGAAGAAGAAGAAGAAGAAGAAGAAGAAGAAGAAGAAGAGAAATTAAGTGTCTTAATCATCCCATGAAGAATGTGAGAGAACTCATAATGTGGTGTCAACCTTCAAATCCAACATAATTTTGATAAAAACAAAATACTAAACATGCTAGAATTTCAAACAAAACATTTAACAACTAAAATATATCATAAAACCTTTCGAGCATATAAAGATTTCAAAGCTAATCTGCAAACAAATATCATCATCGAGGCCATATCTGGAACAGAAGCACAATAGGTTTCAAAAATCTTTTCAGTTTTAAATTATCTCGGTCGAGGTGATTTGACGGCTCCCGAGGTGTTCAACCGAGATGAATCTCAATTATCACGACCTCGTTTGGTCAAAACGTCTCGGTCGAGCAAAAAAAAAATTCCAAATCGGTTTTTAACGTTTTTCTCAAACAGACACCTATATGCAATGCATGTAAATGACATATAAGCACATATGAGCCAAATAAGATCAAAACAAAGTCAAGTAGAGTCATACAAACCATAAACAAGTCATACAAATACACTATACTTAGGACACATTATCCCAATGGGTCAAATAAGAAGTCATAAGAACAAAGTACTCACCGGACATATGTAGAATTGCATAAAAATAAGAAGATAAACTCAATGAACGCTCAATCCTGATCAGATGGTGGTGGTGGTGGAATGTAAGGGTACCAGGATGGATCGAAAGGATAGCCCAACGTCTGTTGAAACTACAGCTGCATCATTTGACGTTGATAGTGTTGGCTCTCCTCCATACGATGAGTCCATCCATCAATAGATCTGTGTTGTGCATCGAAGCGCTGGGTGATGACGATCCGCAGAGCCTGGTATGAATCCGTCATCTGCCTTGTCAGATCATCTATCCTGCGACGCGCCTCAGGATCTCCACGGCGGCGGTCTCTTTGTTGGGGTGGCTGTGGAATGTCAGCTAGACGTGCAGGCTCCTCTCTCTCATCCTCCGTGGCCTCGTCATTAAGGTCAACAGTGGAAATGTTAGGTCCGTCGGTATTAGTACCGATCTCCATGGTTGCAACTCCTCCAATGCCATCTCTGTCCTCATTTCCATCTGCTGCCACTCTAGCTACATCATCGTGCATAATCGGGAACCAGACAGCAGACCGGTTCTCGTGGTCATAGACCAAAAACTAGGAAGACCAGACAATACCTCTGGAAAATTTTGTTTCCCATGGCATGGCTACACAAAGAGTGCCAAGACTGCGGGGAACGAGGATGCGTCGTGTAATGAACTCCTGCAAACCAAGCGGCTTCGCCGCCGCCACTAAACTTAATCCAAAGAGGTCCAACCAGATATATGTAGCAATGTGGGTCACCAACCCATCACAGTAGATATCGGCCTTCGCCTTCCCCTTCACTTTCTGTAAATCCTGAACAAGCATAGCAGCAAAATTCGGGATATCTCCAGTCACCATACAAAACAAGCTGAAAAGCTCACCCTGTCGGACCTTCTGGGGCGTCTCAGTACGTGCCAGAAGCATCTCACTAAAAATCTTGTGAGCAATACGGAAAGCCAGAAGGAAAATGATGCGCTCCCAAGAATCCCCGGGATGCCATCTGTCATGGTGGGAGGTAACATGAGCAATACCCTTCTACAGACTGCGAGCCTACGCTCGAGAAGCAAAGTCGGTAGCTGTAGGAGCAGGAAAGCCAAAAATCTCCCCAAACAGCTCTAAGGGGACGATGTAGTTCTTGTTTAGAGGCCGGTACTTTATCCCTCTGTTCTCCGGCATGTAGATCACTGAGCTCAGAAACTCGAACGCCGGCTCTAGATAAGCCGGAATCCGGATAGCCATAGAAATTCTCCAGACCAATCATGGAGACCATCTTCCTCGGGTCCTCCACTACATGTAGGCACTCGAAATCATCCATATTAACATACCTAGGGGCAACAATCGGTCGCCCACAAATCCGATCAAAGTCTTGTTGAAATCTCTCGTGGATCATAGGGACTATAGGTTGTGGAGGAGGGGAAGGAGAGGAGTGTCGGGAACTACTAGGCCTATCCCTAAGGTCTATCTGGAGATCAAATCTCCTCAAATTACTCATAACTGAAAAACACCTCGGTTGAGCTCAAGAACACCTCGGCCGAGACGCAGCAAAAGCAACCAAGGCGAAGTGATGTTTGATCGAGGCTCAAAAACTATAAGCCTTTCCCCAGAAATAACTACCAACTGCTTCCTATGGGGTACTTATACTCTTTCCAACAACAATCAACAACAAAGAAGACCGGATCTATGCAGAATCGAAAGAAAGGAACCAAGTTAGGGTTTGGAACGAAATACCCAAAATGCACAGATTATAGTGGATTTTCGTGTTGTTTTATGCTTGGAAACTGGTTCTCTTGCTTCTCCCGATGATTTGAAGCCAAGAATCGTTGAAAACGAGCGAGATTTGAGGATTTGGCAGTAGGGAGCAGCCGTGGTCGAGGTGGAGCAAAGAGAGGGAGTAGGGTTGTGAGGAGAGAGAAAGTTGATCTTCTTTTATACCCCTCGCAAATTTTGATTTCACCTCGGTCGAGGTGTTTCTGGACGGACCAAGGTGTTAGAACGAGGTAGTTGTCAGACAACGGAATCTCGGTTGGCGAAGAACATCTCGGTTGAGGCGCTCTGACAGCACTCGAGATGTGTCTCGGTCAAACTCCGTTTTCTCAATTTCTCGAACATCAGTCCTTCCATATAGCTCTTGAGTTGTAATTTCTTCTTAGAGAACACCTGATCCCTATCTAGGAGGACACACAAAACACAAAGCAAACTATCTAAACTAAACTAGAAAATGGAAAAGATAGCAATACCTTGGGTTGCCTCCCAAGAAGCGCTTGGTTTAAGGTTGCTAGCTGGACCGTACATCACTCTCAAGTAAGATGCAAAGGTGCAATCTCCTCAGCTGGAACCTCCGGTTGATATTTCTTCAACCTATGACCGTTGGCCTTAAAACTTCCGCTAGTTTCACCCCATAGTTCAACTGCACCATGGGGAAAAACATTTTTCACAACGTAAGGTCCCGTCCATCTAGATTTTAACTAACCTGGAAAGAGGCGGAGGTGGGAATTGAAGAGCAGAACAAGATCTCCTTCTTTAAGCTCCTTAGGGACGATATGCCTGTCATGACATCTCTTCGTTCTTTCTTTGTAGATTTTGGCATTCTCATAAGCATTTAAGCGCAGCTCTTCCAACTCATTGATGTCCAAAAATCTCTTCTCTCCAGCTTCCTTGATGTTGAAATTTAGCCATTTGACCGCCCAATATGCCTTGTGTTCCAGCTCAACGGGAAGATGACAAGACTTCCCATATGTCAAATTGTAAGGGATGGTACCAATGGGAGTCTTGAATGCGGTCCTATATGCCCAAAGAGCATCGTCCAACTTCATGGACCAATCCTTCCTTGTCCTCAAAACGTTCTTCTCTAAAATTTCCTTAATTTCTCTATTAGAGATCTCCATCTGCCCACTAGTTTGAGGGTGATAAGGGCTTCCTACCTTTTGGGTCACCCTATACTTCGATAGAAGTGCCTTGAACTTCCGGATGATGAAATGTGTCCGTCCATCACTGATGATGATTCGCGGTGTCCCAAAACGTGGAAAGATAGTTCTATTGAAGAACTTCACAACCACCATGGCATCATTAGTGGGAGAAGCAATGGCCTCCACCCATCTAGAGATGTAGTCAACAACTAAGAGAATGTAGAGGTTCCCTGCAGATGATGAGAAAGGTCCTATGAAATCAACTCCTCACACATCAAAGATCTCAATTTCCTGAATATTGTTGAGTGGCATCTCGTTCCGCCTTAATAAATTTCCTGTTCTTTGGCATGCATCACAAGAAACAACAAACGCTTGCACATCCTTAAATAATGTAGGCCAAAAGAAACCGGAACGTAATAACTTAGCGCATGTTTTGTGAGCGCTAGCATATCCTCCACAAGGAAGCGAGTGAGAGTGTCGTATGACACTTGTAGTCTCATCCTCCGGAACGCATCGTCGAAGCATCCCATCCGAGCCTCTCTTAACGAGTAAATGTTCATTCCAATAATAGTGACGAACGTCTTTGAAGAACTTCTTCCTTTGAGCGTACGTCAATCCTGGAGGTATTTCATGACAAACAAGATAGTTAACAATATCAGCATACCAAGGCTCTTTACCATCATAAACTTGGCGGAGCCAATGCTCCACCAAATGCGAATGTTCATCACAGAATGAATCATTAATGGGTAGATCGTCCTTCTCGAGGCATCTAGGGTTAGACCGAGGTGGTGAACCAAGGTAGTCTTCAGTTGACCCCATCTCGTTTTCTTTGGAAGTTGTCTCGGTCGTGGACCAAGGTAATGGACCGAGGTACTTTCCAGAGAAGGTCACCTCACTTGCTCCGGAAACCATTTCGGTCAAGGTATTGGGAGGGTGACCGAAACCTAATGTGCTTTTCGTCTCCTGAATGAGTTTGGCGGATCTAGCTCCCAGATCTGCTTCCAATGCTTCCAAGCTTCGTACATCTGCATCACACAAAACATCTACAACTTCCTCCATCATACTAAAACTCAAAACTTTTTCAAGAGGATCTTCAACTAGGATAGAGCTCACCAATTCTCGAGAATCTTCTTCATCATAGGTTTTGAAGATATCATCTTCCAAGGGCTCTCCTTTCATCGTGGCTAAAAATGCAAACTCCACATGACCGCCACCAATATTGAATGACAACTTGGCGTTCTAGCAATCAACGTTACAACCCGATGTTGCAAAAAATGGTCTTCCGAGAATGATGAGAATGGGATAATCTGTGGGAATATCCAACACAACAAAGTCTATAGGTATATAGAAATTACCTAGCTTGACGGGAACGATGCTCACACTAGCTTCTAGATCGTTTTGAGGATCTTCTCTATTAGAGATCTCCAAGACCGATCTTCTCACAAAGCACTACAGGAATGATGCTCACACTAGCTTCTAGATCACAAAGTGCATCATAAGTCACATCCCCAACCTCGATGGGAATGCAAAATGAACCGGGATCTCTCAACTTGGGTGGCATGTTCTCTTTCATGATTTGAATGATCTCCGAAGATCTAGAGGTCATCTACACTTCTCCAAAGTCTTCCAGCTTTCTCTTCCTTGACAAGATCTCTTTCAAAAACTTCCCATAGGCGGGCATTCCTAGGACAGCATCAATGAAAGGGATGTTAATATGTATCATATTCATAAGGTCAAGAAACTTACCAAAGTGCTTGTCTAGATGTGCCCGTTCCCTAGACTAAGGGAACGGGAGTGGAGGTTTGTAAGCAGGTGGTGAAACATAAATATCAGACTTGTCTTTCGTTTTTTGGGGCTCCATCTCGGTTGGCACCTCGACCGAGGTGTTCCTCGTCTGGTCGTGGTCCGACTGAGGTACTGGATCAACTGTCTTCAATCCACTATGTGTAGTGATTGCCATGACCTGCCCTTTTGGGTTGTTTCTGTCCTTCCTGGAAGTTTACCAGGATCTCTTGGTGCTTCATTCGCCTTGTTGAAAACTTGATGTTCTAAGGCTTTTTGTGCCTTCGAGAATGTGTTCATAGAATTCTCCAAAGCGTTGAGCTTTGTCATAATAACTTCCACCAGAGCATCCGTCTTCTCCTTGGGTTGTTGGGATGAGCTTGATGACGGCTCTTGACTATTCAGTGGAATAGAAGAAGAAGATGGGGGTTTAGAGCATTTTCAGCATGAGAATAAGGGTTACCGGGATTTTGTTGATTTGATCTCCAAATGTTGTTGAAATTCCTATTGTTGTTGTAATTGTTGTTCCTCGGCCCTTGATAGTTTCCTCTTCCCAAGTATCCAGCATCTTGCTCCCTAGATGTCGCCTTATTTTGAGCTAACAAAAGCTCCTTCAAAGCCTTGACTTCATTGTTGAGTGTAGTGAGTTGAGAAACGCTTGATTTTGTAAGATTCAGATCCGGGAAACCAACTCGCTTCACTCCATCTTCAGTTCTTCGATGGGAGTACTTCTCCATGTGTAAAGCTTCCTTCTCAACAAACTCCCAAGCTTTATCAACCGGTGTGTCCATAAAGGTGTCAGCGGAAAGTGATTGAAGTTTGAAAAGAGTTTCCTCATCCAACCCCTTGAAGTAGATTTCTAGCAATTGAATCTTTGGAATCCCATGGTGAGGACAATCCAATAAAAGATCCTTGAACCTCTTCCATAATTGGAACAAACTTTCTTTATCCTTCATGATAAAAGCATTGATCTTACTCCTCAACTCAGCAGTTTTTGATGGGGGAAAGAACTTAGTAAGAAACTCCGTAGTCATCTCTTCCCATGTGTTAACTCTTCTAGCTGGAAGAGATTGATACCAAGCTAGTGCCTTGTCTTTCAAAGAGAAGTAGAAAGGCCTTAGCTTGTAGTTGTTGTTCTCCACTGTTGATGGTCTCAACATCTCCATAAGAATCTCATAGTTTTGCAAGTGTTGATGTGGAGATTCTCTTTCGATACCTCCAAATTGACATTGTCGAATCATTGTGAGGACTTGAGGTCGAAGCTCATAATCATGCTCAGCTGGATCTCCTAGATTAACTCCGGGATGCCGCACTTGTTGATTCGGATCCATCCTTTGACCTAGAGTTTGCGGTGCTCCAGTGAAAAGGTTACCTCGGTCAACCATATCCGGCAACCGAGGTGGTGGATGTATCTTGGCCGGTGCAACTAGGTCAGGATCCTGCCTCGGTCCAACAACTGGGTTCGGTCGAGGTAGGATCTGGCCCCGTAGTTCGGCCATATCAGCTTGGATCTCTTATGTTCTTGCACGAGTTTCCTCTTTTTCTCTTTGTAAAGCTTCTTTACTCAGCCGAAGTTGTTTCAAACGCGTCCTTCAATTCGGCTTCAAGATCTCAATTATCTTGGTTAGCCATCTTAGCTTCTTTCAATCTCCTTTTGTATGTCTTTTCTGGTTCGGGATCGTAGGGAACGACTACTTTCCCATCACGAGTTCTTCGCATAAACCTAAAGAAAGATCCTGCGAAATCACTCAAGTAAAGTAATTAATAACGACAAGGACAGCAGCCCTAAAAGACAACCAAAAACTAAACATGGTCTTGACAAAGTCCCCGGCAACGGCGCCAAAAAACTTGTTCGCTCTCAGACGTGTGTGTAATCGTGAACGATATAGCTTTAAATTTATAACCTAAAATATAAGCTTGAAACAATATGCGAACCCGTAGTGTACGGATCAATAGTAATAACAGCAAATACTCCAGGGTCTAACACAGGGACTATGGTGAAACAAAGCACGGTAATTCAGGTTCTCAATCAAAAGCAAGCAACAAAGCAAAGATATCAAAGATGATATAATAATTAGATAAAGGAATGCAGATTCTAGAGGTCAAAGTATCCAGTTATGGTTCCGACTCAAGATCTCAAAGGATAGCGTGGACAAAGCTGAGGTTTGTAAGGGAAGGTATTTCTAAGGTGGGAATAGATCACCGGGTAAGTCTCACTACTCACTATCCCAAACCGATGATCCTCTCACTAGGTAAGTCTCAAGGAACTAAGGAAAGAAACTATAATCTCAAACCAACACACCACCTAAGGGGATAGAACTAACCTTTACCGGGTAAGTCTCACGCTAACTCACAAAGGTAGGATGAAGGCACACTCAAACCCTAATAAAGGATAAAACTTTATTACCTAACACTCATCATCATGGGTATACAAGCAAAGGAATCACCGGGTAAGTCTCATCATAGGCTTGCGTATGGATCAGAAAAGGTACAACAAGGATAGGATTTGGCAAACTAAAACCTAAACTCAAGTATGGATCAGATAAGGTCACGCCTCGCTCAGTCATCTGCGATCTCGGTTGAGATGTTCTATGAACCGACCGAGGTGAGGTTCGGTTAAGGCTTGGCTCGAGCTTTCAAGGTCCACTAAGGTAAAGGCTCATTCTTTCATCGTCTTTCCCACAACCTTAAGTCAATCACCCTAGAATCGCACAAGAATTTAGCCAATAATCATCATGATAACAACAATTAAATATATAAATAAAGGAGCAATATCCAAACAAGAAAACATTAACACAAAGGTCTCAATAATCACTCAATCAAACAATTAAACAAATCAAACAAACAGCAAACTGTGTTCCTCAATCACAAACCAAAAGACAACAATCAAACAATCTAATAAAACCTTACAACTTCCTTCAAAAGCCTTCAACTTTATCTTCAAAGTTATCTTCCTTCCCTCCTTGGAATATCTTCAATCTTCTAAACTAATCAGTTAACCAACTTTCAAAATCTTATCCCTTTCCATCCAGAAAATATCTTCCAATATATAGGAGAATCACTTGCCAAAATTAAAAGATCTTATGGGCCATGGGTCGTGCGTCTCGATCCAGCCCAGCGAAGTCATCTTGGTTGCGGTGGTACTGTAGCCAACCGAGATGATCTTCAGCCACGTACAAATCTCTCAAAATTGATCCAAAATCAAACTTATGTCCAACTTCCATGGTTCCTATGCTTTTCTTGTAGCTCCTCAATGCTCCACAATGTAGCTCCAATGACTCTTTTTCTCCCTTAGCTCCATATTACTCCAAAACGTGTCATTTTCCCTACAATTATAACAAAACTAGGTATAGACCTCGATTCTTGCAAAGGTAAACAAAACAACATAATGATCAAGAATATACATCCATGCATCCAGATTTATGAAGATAAAACGTCCAAACCAATCCCAAAACATATACTATAATACATGCTATCACATGTCCATTTGGACGTTTTTATCTTTTAGCTATTCTATTTGAACATTCTATCTTTCAGTTATAAGATAAAATTTGGTAGAATTAGATTTGATTTGAAATTCCTAGGAAGATTGGTTTGACATTCTCCCATATATAAGGTTATCCAACCATTAGGGTATTTATTTCCATGTTCATTAGATGGTTCAAAGTGTACATTAATCTAATGACCGTCCTACACTAGTCGATCGGTCTTTTTCCCCTTCAAACAATAAAGCTTGTATTTGTGTTAAGGTATGTCTTGCTAAACTCATTCGGTCTAGGGTCTAGAGAGTCCAAATACATGGATCTATGATGTTGATAATGATCTATATATTCCTTGAATGTTTATCTATGAGAGTTATAGCAGTTTTGGATTATTCCATGAAAAATGCGAGAGTTGGGTGTAGAGTGTTGTATTATCATATGTTAATCACGGTGTTGATGACAAAATGCGAGAGTCATGTCACTCATACCATTCATATTCTGTAAAAAGCAAGAGTCGGGCAGTATTGTTACCCACATAACATAATATACAATTTTATATGAATTTATCAATTGAAGTTATATATGTATGTTATGCTGATCTTGATATTTGAACTCTTTTATTAATCGTTGATACATTTAAAACAGTGTTAAGTAGCGAATAATTCTTCCGTCTCCCTTATTGCTACTTTTTGTCTCCTCTTTTCTATATCAATTGATTGATTAGTCCCCATCCGTAGATTAACTTGTTATATTATCTCGTCCTTGTGATTTCTAATTCCGTAATCTCATTATTGTGTCATCGAACGACCGACCAGTGATAACCGGTCAACCAACTAACTCTTGTGTTTTCATTTATTGTTTCTATTTTATGTTATTACTTAGTTGTTTCATTACTAATCAGTCAATTCATTTCATTGCTTTCTTGAGTTCAATCACGATCTCTTTACTACAATCGGGTCTTGCAAGTTTTTGCGAGATTTGAAATTCGCGTTTTAGCCCTTTGTCAAGTGCTAAAAATAGACAACCTTAAATAAGCCCACAATGACCTAGGAAAAACCCATGAGGGATCTTCTTAACCTAGATCAATTACAATGCCGAATTTACGCACTCCATTACCTAGTCAATGAACCTAATTGGGATCATCAACTCAATCATGACAAATCATAAGAACTTTCAAGATGTGGTGTCGTAGGCTTTGACGAGGTCAATTTTCATGAAGCATTACTTGATGTCCTCTCCATGTTATATCTCCTCACCAACTCATATAATATGAAAATGTCATCAGTCGTCAACCGTCTATGTATGAAAGAAAATTGCACTAAATCAATCAAGTACCAAAGACACGGACTCACTTTGTTCGTCATCAACGTGGTGATGATCTTGTACATCATGTTGCAACATTAAATCGATATGAACTGCTTCACACGGGAAGGTGCCTCTACCTTAGCAGTAAGTGAAACCATGATGTGGTTCACTTGCATTGGTATCTTCCTATTGATAAAGAACTCCCATACTGTCACACAAACCTTGCTCCTCATCTTATCCTTTGATTTGAACAACTTTGAAGAGAAATTATCCCGGCCCGGGGCCTTCAAATCACCAATGGACCACAACGCCATCTTGATCTCCTCATTTGACACCGGACCAATCATCCTCTAGCAAACCTCATCTAAGGAAGAGATTAAATCCCTCCGTCTTTTGGCTTTCATAATACTATGAAAATAGGATGAAGAATGATCACTCTTAAGGACATACCTAGATTTTGTTTGTTGCACCTAGAAACTCCTCTTTGTGGCGTTAAGCCTTTTGGCCTTCGGGATCAAGTCTAAATCCCTGAAGGCTTGCCTCGTACTCATTATTGTCCATCATGGCACTCTCGGAAATATGTGAAAACTGTCGTCTATTATTCCCCCACAGTGGGCCTCTATGGCTTGTAGAGAGCACATAGGTGGAATTGGTAGGTTACCCGGAGTCTATAACTTCAGTTCTCCTTCACTATTTCCTGGAATTGTTCATGATTTGCCCACATATTCAAAATTATAGAATTGGTCTTCCTTGATATGGGTCGGTGTTTGACATGAGGGATTATCATTTGTCATCTGAAATGTGCAACCTATTTGGAAAACTTGTCTGACAATAAACCCCCTGCTCAAGCCAATCATAGTTAGCCATGACGTTATCAATCTTACCCCCCCCCC
>BSUD01000003.1:106006270-106029132 GCA_033239045.1 Fagopyrum esculentum
CCCCCTCTCATGGCGTCACAAGATCTAGGCTAATAAAGACTAACCTCATATCAAAAAAAAAAAATGGAATACACTATCATCCTTTGTTTTCTTAACCTTGTGTTATCCCACAAAAGCATAAAACACTCTAGTGATGTTTCCGAAGCAAGCTAAATATTTGTAACTGCACATCACGAGGGATCCTCTCCAGTAACATTTCTAAAGAAACTTGTATCTTCTTGATTTGATTTGTGGTCATAAAATGGATATTGTCAAAGACCAACTAGAATCATCCTACAAATAAAACAAGAATCCAAATGATGAATTAAGTACAAGTGAGATAAATATAGAGATGTGTATGAAACGAACTAAAAACAAGAATACATAATCATTGGTTTTATATGAGAGTCCATGGAAATAATGTAAGGAAACATGTTCACCAAATGCCTAGAGTTTGGATGCTAGAAAAAGAAATAGGTCAACTCATTCGAGTTCGGGCATCTCATTGCGTTCACATATCGTGTTCCTTCAACGTATGAAATGTTTGTTGTAATGACCTTCTTTCCTTGGCTTGTTTCATCCTTATATTCAAACCGGTATTTCATATTTTCTAGATGGTTGTGACTTTTTTGGGGTAGTCCGATTGTACGGATTTTAATATATGCATCGATTTCAACCTCGTCCCCGGTGCATGATCTACCTTTCGATATTGTGTTGGAGTGAAGCATTCAGAATATGCATGTCCCCTTAAATGGATCAGAAATATGTGGTTGTACACTCCACATACACTCTCAATGTCCATTGTTGGTCTTGAATTTGTGATCCTCGAGTTCAAACTTGCACCCGTATTTCTTCGATTTCTCTTTCCGGCTAGTACTTGACACTTGATGAAGATCCACATCTTTCTCCTTCTAGGTTCGTCATATCTCTCACGCGATAAACGAAATGTACAAAAGCCGCTTCTACCCAACCATGGTTTGTGTGTGACCAACACCATATTCACCGTGTTCACCACAAAACGAGTCCAACTCACTACATTATCTCAATTATGAAAACATTAGTACAACTCAAACATGAAAGAATAATTTGTACCAATATCACGTGAGAATTTCGCAAGATCCTAATACAATATGAGTAAAACATTAGTTCTACAATTTCAATTGCAATCTAAAATTATTAACGATGTATTTTAATATCGATAAAAAAACTAAATTTACATAATTTCTACATAAATCATAAAATACAATTTATATTAAGAACTTAATTTGAGAAGCGTGACAAGTTCGTCCAGATCATTATATTTGTTTTCGTCAAACGCAAGGTTTAGGCTTGCACCATTGAACTCAACACCATCTTCAGCTTCATATGCCAACATTTTTACAACGAACGAAACTATTAGAGGAAATCAGATTTTAGATTTTGGATGTGAATTTTGGAAATCGTTTGGTCTATATTTATAGAATTTCAATTCTCTAACTTTCGAAGTCAAAGGCTAAAGTTATGACCGTTGGTCCAAGTTTCGAATTTTGGTGAACTAGTATATAAGGCATATTCCAATTAAGCCAATTAGGCATGTGGGTGCATGCGCAGTTGACCCAAGAGACAATGAATAAGTTCTTTCCTTTTTCAATGAGAGACAGATTTGGATCGGATATGGAGTTATTGAAGTTGTTATAACAATTCCAATTTTCGGTCATACCACCAAATTTTCACTTATAAATAAACATCGGCAATTTTTATCGTTGGAATTATTATGTTAACTAAGTTTTTTTTTGGTAGAAAAAGAGCCGAAGCTCCCGCGCTAGGCGCATTTATTATGAGAAATCAAAAAATTACATACGTGAAAAACGAGGGAAAGACACACCTCTCAAATCATCCATCAAAAGCCTCCTAATGATATCAGGCGGATGAACTAAACGGTGGGAACCCATATCCATGGAGAATGCAAGGTTAGCGATAGAGTCCGCAACCCTATTACCTTCCCGGAAAATATGCTCGAGCTTAATCTTCCATTCTCGAGTGAAGAAGCCTTGGCATTTAGTAACCAGGCTAGACAAGGGATGGTTGTGACTCACCCCGTTGTCTATCAAACCAACAATCAGCATGGAATCAACTTTGAAAATAACCTTCTTGAAACCCAACTCCCATGCAGCTTCCATGCCAAGGAAAAGACCCCATAGTTCCGCTTCCGGGACTATTGTGGATCCCAGGTTGGAAGCGATACCATGTATCCACTTCCCTTGGTCATTACGTAACACCACCCCTGTTGTAGCTCTATCATGTTCCCGTCTTAGAGCTCCATCAGAGTTAACCTTCGTCCATCCCATATTTGGCTTCCTCCACTATACCAACCTTTTTGTCTTTGGGTTTGGTTCCGTAAGCTGTGTATTATTCCAAGCCTCCATAGATTCCTTGTGCACATTTAGTAAGAACGTCACCTTATCCCTCGGGATATTACCCTCATTAAACGTACGCATATTCCGCCACTTCCAGATCCACCAAACCGAAATTGCAAACAACTCATTCCATGGGCCCTTATGTGGTCCTTCCATCCCCATGTTCACGTTCTCGAAGAACCATTCATCCCATGGGAGTTGGAAGAAAATCGAGTGCAGCTCTATGGGTACTAACTTTATCCAGATGCATTTTGTAAGAGGGCAATCTCGAAGCAGATGGGTCAAACTTTCTTCCATATTGGGGCAGGCAAGGTAGGAGGGCGAGGCCGAGAGGTGTCTTCTATACCGAAACTGATTTGTGAGGACCACATTCCAGGCCAGCTGCCACAGGAAAAATCTGATTCTCTCTTGTACCTTGATCTTCCAAATCTTTGTATATAGTCCCGATCTTGTCCCACTCTGCACCCTCCTATTCCTGATGAAATTATGGGCCGAAGCCACAGAAAACGCTCCATCCTGGGCAAGTTTCCATCTCACAGTATCTTCCTGATCATCCCATATCCTAGTTGCCACTATCTTCAGAAAATTCATGTTCGTAAGTCTAGGTGAGAGATAGGCCCAGTTCCACCCTACCTCATCCAACCAAATGTCTCGCACCGTGAACCCTCGCTCCGTCTGCGTGAGTATAGTTTGACAGGTCGTCGAGAGGGGCTCCTCCAAGAGCCATGTATCAGTCCAGAATTTCACCCTCCTACCATCCCTCACGTTCCAGCTCAGGTTTGGTGCAATGATTTGATTATAGCCCTCCACAATCCCCCTCCAAACCCATGAGCTGCCATTCTTGACCATCAAAAGCGGAGGCCAGGCCTGGCTTGTCCTAGCGTACTTCTGGATCAAGACCTGAGCCCAAACTTGGTCTGTAGATGATAACAACCTCCAGCCCAATTTACTGAGCATAGCTACGTTAGCTTCCTTCGAGAGTCTGATTCCTAGTCCTCCCTGATCCCTAGACTGGCATATTGGTCCCATCTAAGCCGATGCATTCTCCTGGTTCCTTCTGTATCACCCTAAAGAAAACTTGCACATTTTGTCTATCTTACTAGTGACATTCCCCGGGAGCATGAGAACACTCATATAATGGAGGGGGATAGCCTACACAACCGACCGTACCAGCATTGTTCGACCTGCAAGGCTCAGAGTCTTTGCCTTCCAACCAGATAAGCGAGCCGAAATTCGTTCAATTAGAGGGTTGAAGAGTTCCTTTGAAGCAGCTCCATGAATCAGCGGGATGCCCAAATACAGTCCCAGGTTTCTTGTAAAAGGGACCCCACATATATCACTAAGGCGTTGTTCCATTTCTCCCCTCACATTATGAGATAAGTAGAGCCGAGATTTCGTGAGACTAACCTTCTGGCCCGATGCATTGCAAAATTGCTCCAAGATACTCCGAACCACCCTAATTTGATCAGGTGATGCTTCCGCAAAAAGGAGTATATTGTCCGCAAAGAATAAGTACGAAAGGGGTGGTCCACCGCGTGAGAGTTTGATCGGTTTCCATTGTCCTTCCCCAATAGCCTTCTCAATCAAATGGCCGAGTCTTTCCAAACAAAGAACAAACAGATAAGGAGAGAGCGGATCCCCCTGACGAATCCCTCTAGTTGTTTGAAAACCTGTTGTGCTTTCGCCATTCCAAAGCACCTTCATGGTACTGGAGGAAATACAAGTTTTCACCCACTTCACCCATTTCGTTGGCATGTTCATGTCCTCAAGCGTATCAATCACAAATTCCCACCGGAGTCTATCGTAAGCTTTTTCAAGATCAAGCTTCATAACCATCCAACCTTTCCTACCTTTCTTCTTATTAAAAGAATGTATCACCTCCTGTGCCAGGACCACATTGTCAGAGATCAATCTTCCAGGAATGAAACTCCCTTGCAGCGGACTCACAAGAGAATTCATGAGTGGTTTAATACGGTTTGCGAGAATTTTAGTGATCACTTTGTAGCTCACATTACATAGGCTAATGGGCCGAAACTGTTGAAGCTTCTCGGGTCGAGCCACCTTACCGATGAGGACTAGAAGCGTCTCATTAGTCGAGGGGGGAAGTGCACCTGTATTGAAAAAATTCTCAACAAACCTGATCAAAGAGTCTCCCACGGTACTCCAAAGTCTTTGATAAAATATGGGATGAAATCCGTCAGGGCCAGGAGCTTTCAATGCGCCCATACTATTCAAGGCTCTTCTCACTTCTGCATTATCGCATGGGCTCGATAAGGCTGCAGCGTTGCATCCCGATATCAAAGGAAAGCCCCCTCTAGGAAGCAAACTAAGTTGTTGCAAGGTAGTAGGACCATAAAGTTCTCTGTAAAAATTAACAGCCATATCCTCCATCTTCTTTTGACCAAGTATCCACTCCCCATCCTCCTCTCTAATCGCAAGAACTCTATTTCGTTGGCGTCTCACAATAGTCGAAAGGTGAAAGAATGCAGTATTTTTATCACCGCATACAATCCATTGTTGTCTCGATTTTTGAAACCACAACAACTCCTCCTGTTCAAGGACCCTATCTATCTCCCGTTCAACTTCTTGTTCCTTTGTGAGCACGTCATTTGAAGTGTTCTCAACCAGCTACATTCTAATGTTTTCCAGGGATGAGATAAGGGCCTCCTTACGCTGATGAATATCACCGAAATTATCCCTATTCCATCGCTGAAGTACAGTCTGTAGTCGCTTAAGTGCCTCCGGAAGGCCTGCAAGCTTCTCCCAAGCTTCCTCGATCATTGGTGCAAACTCCGGGTGTGTGAGCCACACAGCGAGAAATCTGAATGGTCTCCGTCTAGGGTTTCCATTAAAAGCGGCGTGTAGGTCCAATAAAAGGGGATTGTGGTCCGATGATAAGCGAGGCAGATGACGAACCGTAGCCTGGGCCCATCGAAGGCGTCCCTCCGGATTTACGAGAATCCTGTCCAGACGTTTGCAAATCCTGGTTGTGGTCGAGCGGCCCCTCGTCCATGTGAATGGCGATCCCACATAGCCCAAATCAATAAGGTTGTTGTCATTTATCCATGAACCGAATTCCATCAAAAAACGTGACAGGCGGTTTGCACCCCCTTGACTCTCGTCAATGCACCTCGTCACATTGAGGTCCCCCCCAAGAACCACCGGAAGCGTTGAGGACTGAATAATGGTTGCAAGATCCCGCCAGACACCTCCTCTCCTACATGGGTCGGGAGCAATATATGCCACGATGAGAATGAAATCTCCATCATCATGACTCACTTTTACATGAATAAATTGATTGTGCTTCTGAATCACTGTAAATTTTAGACATGCGGAATCCCAAAGAAGCCAGATGCCCCCTCTTTGGCCTTCCGCCTCAACTCTGTCGAAAGAATCAAAACCCATTCTCTCGCAGATGACATCTGCTGCTATTCCCGAGCAGTGAGTTTCAAACAAGGCAACAAACCCGGGTTTGTGCTTCCTGAGCATATAACGTATAGATCTTCGGAAACTGCTCTTCACTGTTCCGAAGCAATTCCAAAGGATTCCTATCATCTTAAAACTTTGTTCGAGGACAAAGGGACGAAGTTAACGTCCAGACCCTCCTGGTTGTGAGTCCGGCACTAACGAGACCTGAGATTCCCGACATACCTCCATGTTAGCATGCTCCACTGCAGGATTGGGAGACAAACTGGCTACAAATTCCATGTCTTGGGGGATAGTTCTGTTCAATATCCTGATGGGTAGGATATCCCTCACAATTGGGTTCCTGCTAGGGCTTACTGTATCATTCCTCCCATTTTCATTTGCACCCTCCTTTATACCAAACCTCCTACTTGGTGTTGGCTCCTGGTCCCTACCAATCACCCGGACCCTCTTACGGGGCTGGGGGCGTGTCCCATGTGGGCCTCCTTGCCGTGCAGCAACCGGAGCTATGGGCTGGTCTTCTCCTTCCGGATCTTTCTGATAATTTCCTGAGTCATGCTCTCTCACTTTTGACCACTGTTTTCGACGTTGGACCACCATCCAGGGACCATGTTCCTGGTCAACCAACATCTCTCTATCTGTCTCTGGTTGCATGGGGGCAGCTACGTTGGACAAGTCATCTTCTTTCTCCTTATTCTCATTTGGTATCTGTTCATTATCTTTGGCTTCATTCTCTCTTCTCCCATACACACAGGTATCCTGGAGGTGACCATAACAACCACACATAAAGCAGATTGTGTGCAAATTTTCGTACTCCAAAAGGAGTCTCTTGCCATTCACTATCAAGTCTCCCTTAAGTGGGATAGTGAGATCGATGTTGACACAAACCCTTGCGAATTTTCCACGTGTAAGTCCAAGAGTGTTAATGTCGATTCTCAGAGGAGTGCCTAGAGCGGAAGCAATGACCTTCAGTATGCTTGAGTTGTACATTGCAAAGGGGAGACCCGTAATACGAACCCAGACCCCCGTCGACTTAATCACTGATCTCGTGGGATCAAAATTCTCATCCCATTGCTGCATCATGAGGTAGTGCCCGAAGATCTTCCACGAGCCATGTGTAAGCACATCAAGCATATCCGATTCCTTCTCGAATCTAATTAAGAAATAATCATTTGGGAGGTCAAGGGCCGTCCATCCTCCTACAGTCTTCCATAACTGCCTAACGCTTCTTTCAAACGCAGAAAAGGTGATCATACGCCCTAGTAGTTTCACAAGTACCGAATACCGCCATGGAGCATTTAACACACTAACCACATCTGGGGCAATAGTTATGACTGGAGTAGAGTTGATACCCTTCGGGTATTCAATTGTAACTTTTCCGGTATCAAGCATGTTATCAGGGAGTATCGACATCTGCTTCCAGGCTGAGTCGCCAAATAACATGGTACTCCAAGATGGACTCTTTGGTGTTTCTGGTTGGTCCGGTGCAGAGTCTGGTTCAATGGGTGGGTTGGGCAGTCCCTGTGGATCGGGAGCGGCAGGGGGAGGAGTAGGGGGGTCGCATTGGAAATCGCCCTAACCGTCGCCATTAGGGTTTCGTAAAAGAGTAGATTATGTTAACTAAGTAGTGTATACATGGTTTTCCCTAGCCGCCCTTGTAGTGTAAGGTAACGCTCCACAGATTATAGCCGTTAACTCCGCTCATTTGAATTGAAGATCAAGTATTATATTATTTTCAAAACTGCAAATCATATATTTTTATATTGGGGGAGTGGGGACCCCTGATCCAGTTTCAATAATTCCAAATTTTGCTGCCTAGATACCAATTCTGGAAAGTGGAAACATCACCAGTGAGTTTCTACATACATGATAACATATACGACGCTACAATACACAACAATTCACAAATAATAAAAAGACAGAACCAACAATGATAAGTTACAAGCTTACTTTCATCTTCATTGTTATCACCTGAAGACCTCAAATGCCTCCCGGAATTGGCACTTGAAAATTAAAAAAACACTGAGCAAGTAGCAAACAAGCCGAGCTACATCTCATGCTTCAGCACTTGGCGTAGTTGGATCTTCTGACCTCCCATTCTAGCTTCCAAGAGCTTGGACTTCAAGCTCGTCTTCTGGCCGCGTGGCCCTGTATCAGGCGAGCTACAATAGCTCGTCAAGTCCATTGGAATGTACCCACCTCGTCTGGATCCACAATCGGAAGTGGTTATACTACTTCCATTTGAGATCCTTCCATCCGAAAATCCAGAAAACCTATTTTTCAAGCCATCTAGTGATACTATCTTGTACTTCTCGCTATTTGTGTGACCCAATCTCCAAAGCCTCGATATCGATGAGGGCTTCTTCATCTGTTTAGACTGAACCGAGCATACCTCACTGACACCACTCACTGGTGTTTCGTCGCCTTTGTTCATGGATGCAATGCTTTCTTCACATGAGAAACTCGAACCCTGATCATCAGCATGGCTCACTGTTTCCCACCCGCTTCTATCATCATCTAACTCAGGGTTCACTATTTGCATCTTTGAAGCATGACTTTCAGGGCTGTAATTAATACAAGGCTGTATCTCCCTCTCACTGGTTTCCTGCATAGCCATTTCCTCAAAAACAGAAAATATATCATCCGACTTTGGGGGATCGTAGCTAAATTCCTTGACATATTGTATCTTTACAGAAGCAACAGCATTCTGAAGTATCTCAACCTCCTTCGTCTCCTTAGGATCCAAAACCCCGCTTTTGGACTTAAGGAACCTTTCGAGATCTGCTATGATTTTGTTCATTTGAGAGAATTTGTCTTCTAGGGTTACCTTTGCATCCACTAGCTTCATTTGGACACGTTCCTCTCGCCACACCTCCGCCATCTGCAACATCTTCCTCTCATCATCAGCTTCCTCCCGAATCGTCATGCACTCTCTCCTAATTGCTTCGACTTCAGCCTTGTCTTCACCGATCTCCTTTGCAAGTTCATCGCAAACTTCCTCAACCAACTCTCTGGCTTTCCTCTCCTTCTCATAGTCCTGCATGTACCTCTTTGCGACAACCTTTGTTTCAGCCAGCTCATTGACCAGCTTTGAATTGACAATTTCCAATCTTTGACGGTTCTTCCTTTCCCTGTTCAAGTCTGCTTTCATGCCATCAATGATTGCACGGACCTTTTCGTGCTCTCTACTCCGCCATGCTGCCTTCTCCTGACTGAGCTTCCTTAAGAAATGTTCCAGTTTCTTCTTTGAAGATCTTCTTTCTGATTCAAGCTCCTCAATTCGGGATTGAGCCTGGTCAAGCTCTGATTTAAGTGCTGAGGCCTTTGTGATGGCGTTCAGTTTATCATCGAGTAACTTTGAGCTACTGCGTTCTTCAGTCCTCTTGTGAAAAACTGGGTCCCACTTTGTTGCCCCCTCCATCGCGTAGTTAGAGAGCTTTAAAGAAGCTTGGGGCTATGAGGTAAGAATAATAAAGAGATTCATATCATATTAGGTTTCAGAAGAGAGGAAAAGAAATATCATACGGAAATAACTTATGATTAGGTCGCAATTTCCGTGAGACATACAACACTGAACTCGGGAGTACGTGTTCAGCCAATCTACATACATATAAGAAAAATAACATGACTTACAAAATAATCTTAATTTCATCTATTGTTTGATAGAGGACTAATAGATTGCAATATTACATGCTGAACTTTGTCTACAAAGGTTGACCACAATCACATTAAATGCAACTGAATAGTTCAGGAGAGTAAAGCCACTTCATGACTCATGACTAGCCAGGAGCTGACTTATGTCCTGGCCTAGCAACTTACTGGAGCAATATAGACAAAGAGTACCTCATAATGATAAGTCAAGGGAGCAATGAAGTATATATAAGAAAGATTACCTCACAAAAGTATCCATTTATTGAACCATTCACAGAACAAGGGCTCCTCGATTGATCTTTTACCACAGAGCTCAATCTTCCGCTCTCATGATGACTAGGCAACCAATCTCCAGCGTGGTTGGCCTCATGCTGCAAAAAGAGAAACAAAATTGAAATCAATGTAATTTGTAGATTTGCCCAAAAAAAGTAATACCTTGTAGCATGTTTCCTAGTCCTTCACGATCCACTCTAACGAGGGTTTAACCAAATGCCAAATTAAGAGGCAAGTTTATGCAAATTTAATTGATGATTTCACGTCAATCAACAAGTAAACTGCTTTCATGTTGACACTTCTTTTTTCTGTTTGCAACAATGAGAGGATTCAAACCGGTTAGCTAGCAGGTCTGGGACTTGGCATACCTCAGCAAATGGAGACCAGTACTTACAAATTCAATAACTCATAATACAAGTAGCAAGTTCAACTTGCATTTGGTGCTTCGTAGAGCTAAGCATATAAATTTAAAGCATTAATTAAAGCAGTGTAGTTCTAGCTGTATAACATGGCAACGGGGGCTTCTGCTATCTGGTATTCCTATTAGCAAAATTGCAGCTACCGTTGTAACTCAAAATCAAAGAATATACATCAAACAGCGAGCTCTCAGCACTTAAAACAGAGAACTTAATGATATTGAAAGAAGCAAAAACAGCTCTATCAACACGTAATATTTTGATTTCAAACTGAAAACGACAAACAATGAAGAGACTCTTCAGATCTGACCACATTGAGGAGGCATAAAGGGAATCAAAGCCATAAATTAAAACGTACCATAAACGCTAACCGATCTTCCACGTTTCTGGACACGCGCCGCTCATGTCCGCCATCAGCAACGGCGTCCAGAGGCTGCAGCCGCCAGAGAGCAGTAGCGAGCTTCCTTACCGAAACCGCTCCTGCACCTGTATTTCCGACTCTCTTCACCTTCTGACAACCAGTACCTACCATAGTCGGTTTGACATCATCTCCGGCCACCACATTCTTCACCGATTTCCTCTCTCCCTCATCCACCTCATCAAACTTCCACCGAAGAAGAGGTGTAGGAGGACCTGTCCGTTTCCCGGCCGCTGATGAGCCAGCATCCTTCCTAGGGGTCCTGGCGGAGACAACGGAGGTCCTCCGACGGGAAAGTCTCCGGTGAGCAGGCTTTTTCGGAAGATCTTGGCCCAAATGAAGAGAAGGAGGGGCTGTCTGCTGATTATCGAGCTGTTGTATGGATGATTGGGGGAGAGTGGTTGATATGGCAGTGTTGGAGGTGATCTTCATTGTGTATAAATGAACTGGTCGGCCATTGAAGGCGAAGAAACGGAGAGCTTTGAGCAGAGAGAAGATTGCGGTTATCAAGGGCGAAGTTTTGAAAGAGAGTACTGTAAATAGGATTAGGAAAGAGGAGAGTGATTGAGTCAAACGTATTTCTTGCACTTGCTCTACCCCGTTTATGAGAAGCGAGGGAGGGGGGCCGCCTTGGATACTCTGCCTATGCGCGTCTCATACGGTGTCGTTTACTTCAATCCAGATTTCCCTCACTCCTCGCCTAAAAGCGACGTCGTTTGGTGCATTTTTTATAGGGCTGTCCAAACGGTCCGCACTGAACTGGACCGGACCGTAACTCACAGACCGACCGGACTGTTTCATTGCTTGTGGAAATGGTCCGTGGAGTGGACCAGATTGTAACGGTTCGATCCCAGCGGTCCAATACGGTCCAGTTTGGACCATTTTTAAAAAAAATTAAATAAAAAATATTTTTTGTATGGATTAAATCAGGTCTAAATTTGAACCGGACCAGATGTTCTTCCTATTAAGAAATATTTAAAGTGTAAACTAACGGTCCAGACCGAACCGGAACATTATTGTTCAGGACCGGACCGGAACATTACGGTCCACGCCTGGACCGGACCGTAACTTTTTGTCCGGAACATTAGTTGAATGAATAGTGTTGATCCGTTTTTCCTCTTCTAGTGTTAAGAGGTCGCGCTTAACAAATGTTGTTGAATGACCCAAGCTTTCATTTTCCCTCTTCTAGTGTTAATGGGTTGTAGTTAAAAATATGCATTGAATGGTCCATCCTTATTTAGTCTGTTTTCCCTCTTCCAGTCTCACCACCTTTCTTTGATTGGGAGAGCTAACCGTGTTAATAGCGTGTTTTAATGTGTCACTACCACATGTGTTGTCAATCAATGAGCCGTAGCACATTTTCTTTTGTGTGACCTTTTAATGGCTTGGGATGAGAGCGTTCATGGTGTCCATCACACTTACTCTTGATTTTGAATTTAGTAGGCATTATTATATTCACATTCTCCATGTGTTTAGGATTGAAAAATAATAACTCCACCTTGATTATATATTTGTATATGTAGATGATGGAAGACTTAACATTTAAAGCGATTTTATAAGCTAACAAATACCGAATGTATATCTAAATTTCGTGGTTTGGTTTTGTGTTTGTTAAATGTGTGCAGGTCTTGAAAAGCATTTAAAAGGATGAACGCAGACATTGAAACTCATTACAAGGGACAAGCACATAGATATTGAAAAGCAGTTCAAGGGTTAAACGCGGAGGCCTTGAAAAGAGATACAAGGGAGAAATCGGCAGGAAACTTTTCAAAATAAAGATTCAAATCTCAACAACTAAATCTACCAAGGATCAAGAGAAGAAGATCTTCAAACAACATATCAAGAAAAGATCTCGGTCAACTCAACTTGAAGATCTTCAACGGATTTGAAGAGGAAATCTCGGCCCAACAACAAGATCTTACAAAGATTTAAGCAAACTGACGCAAGAGATTAGAAGATCTTTTTCAACGGTTCTCAAACAAAGATCTCAGATCCAAGGAAGATCTTCAACGGTCCTCAAAAAAGATTTTCAACAACTTGGAAGATCTCAGAGCATGAACTAAGAGCTTCAACGACAAGATCTTCAATGGCTCTTTCAGGAAAAGATCTCGAAGAAGAAGACTCTCAACGTGCGTCAAGGAGAAGAAATAGATAAAGAAGATTGAAGATCTTACAACGGCTACTTCGTCTCAACCAAACACCGTTTTCCATGGAGAAAGAAGAAACATCACAACGACCCTTTTACAACGGCTAGAAGAATACTCCATAGAAGACTATAAATGAAGATGACAATTGAAGAGGACAAGAACAAGCTTACACGGAAACACCTAAGTCTTCAAGCGATCAAAGCATCTTCATTCATTCCAAAAGTTTTTCTTCCTCTTAGATCACAAAAGCTTACATCCCTAGAGAGATAAAAACACGAGAGCTCCATTGGAATATCTAGAGAGTGTTATACGCGAGTGTATGTTACACTAGCGAAGTAACTAGGCTATTATTGCTAGGTTAAGAGTTGTAACTAAGTCGTAGTATTGGCTACATTGAGAGAAGAAGGGGATTTCTTCTAGTTTGTATCTAGGACTCTTTGAAGCAAATAATAGATAGTTAGATCCTACGAGTACAAAAACCCTAGGACGGAGACGTAGGCTGTTAGAGTTGAACTTCGTAAACATATCACCGTGTCGATCTTTTCTTTCCGCACTAATTCTTGCTTAATTGTGACTAACGTTGTTTTTGCAGGTTTTCGAAGTCAAGGCCTTGAAATCACTTTCAAAGCCCTTGAAAACCAATTGTGTCACAAAGAGCACATATCGACATCAAGGCCTTGAAATCAATTTCAAAGCCTTGAGATAGTTTTTGCGAAAAGTTCTCATACTCTATTCAACCCCCCCTCCCCCTTCTAGAGTACTTATATCTTTTATATTCACCTATACGGTTCTTCAATTGGTATTAGAGCTAAACTCACGTATATTGATTTAACCATCAGTGAGACTAATCATGAACTCTGTAGTTGATGTAGGATTTGCTCAAGGAAGATCCACATCTCGACCACCATTCTTCTGCGACAACAACTTTGCCCATTGAAGAGCACTAATGCAAATGTTTGTTATTGATCAGGACATGGAACTATGGAACATCATTCAAACTAGCCCTAAAGTCCCAATCACCATGGTTGATGGAGTCCAAGTTGCAAAGAAGGAAGAGGACTTCACTCAAACCGACTTGGATAGTGTTTCAAAGAACTACAAGGCCATGAACTTGATCTATTGTGGATTGGATGCAAATGAATTCAACTGTGTCTCATCATGAAAGATTGCAAAAGAAATATGGGACAAACTAGTTGTCACGTACGAAGGAACAAGTCAAGTCAAGGAGACAAAGATAAGCATCTTCCTTAGACAATACAAGCTATTCAAGATGAACTCAAGCGAGTCGGTCAAAGAGATGTTCACCCGATTCAGCGAGATTGTGAACAACCTTGATTCACTTGGAAAGGTCTTCACAAATGAAGAAAAATTAAGGAAGGTTCTAAGGAGTAAAGCTAAGTGGGGACCAAAAGTGACTACAGTTGAAGAGGCTCAAAATCTCATAACGCTTCCTCTAGACGACCTTCTTGGAAAGCTAATCACTCATGAAATGGTTCTTGGTGAAGAACCATTTCATAAGTGATTAGCCACAAGTCAGTTTCAAGACCTAGAAACGGCAAACTGCGATGCTAGAAGTCAGTTTCAAGGCCTTGAAACTCAACTTCAAGGCCTTGATAAAGGATCCAAAGGCAATACTCCAACAATACCTGAATCTAGTCAAGCTAATGAGCCACAATCTTCAAGATCTGCTCCATCTTACAAAAGAAGAAAGTTTCAACATTCTTCATATCATCCACCAGAGAATGCGATCTCAAATCCAAACGCAAAAGTTCAAACCCAATCTAGGGTTAACAACGTATGTGCTTTCAGTGTTTGTGTCGCTTATTGAGCCCAAGAACTATGTTCAATCTCTTCAAGAACCGGATTGGCTCTTGGCCATACAAAATGAAGTATATGAGTTCGAGAGAAACAAAGTTTGGACCCTCATGTCTAGACCTAAGCAGCAATCCGTCATTGGCACAAAATGAGTATTTCAAAACAAGTTGGATGACAATGGGAAGGTTATTCAAAACAAAACACGACTTGTAGCTCAAGGTTATAACCAAGAAGAAGGTATAGATTATAAGGAGAACTTTGCTCCAGTTGCCAAGTTAGAAGCCATACGTATGCTACTTGCTTTTGCATCCTTCATGAACATAAAGCTTTTTCAAATGGATGTTAAAAGTGCCTTTCTAAATGGCTTTTTAGAAGAAGAAATCTACGTTGTTCAACCTCCTGGTTTTGAAAATGATGAATTTCCAGATTATACTTATAAATTGGACAAAGCTTTTTATGGTCTTAAGCAAGCTCCTCGAGCTTGGTATGAAAGATTGTCCAAGTATCTCCTTGAAAACGATTTCAAAAGAGGTTTGATTAACAAAACTTTATTTATCAAAACCAGAAGCAACGATATTTTAGTAGTGCAAATCTATGTTGATGATATATTATTTGGTGCTACTAACGATTCTCTATGCAAGGAATTTGTCTAGGGAATTCGAGATGAGCTTAATGGGAGAGTTAAATGTCTTTCTTGGATTTCAAGTCACACAAGCAAAGAAAGGAATTTTTCTTAATCAAAGCAAGTATACCAAGGACTTGCTTAAGAAGTATAAAATGGATCAATCCAAGGTAGCAAAAACTCCTATGAGTTCCACACTTTCACTTGATCTAGACTAGGACGGTAAAAGTTTTAATCAAAAATAGTATCGATGTATGATCGGTTCTTTGTTATATCAAACCGCCAGTCGACTTGACATTATGTTTAGTGTGTGCATGTGTGCAAGATTTCAAGCTGATCCTAAAGAGTCACACTTGATAGCTGTAAAAAGGATATTTCGCTATCTGAATGGCACTAAGGATTTAGAGTTATGATATCCACGTCAAAGCTCGTTTTACCTTGTTGGCCATTCAGATGCTGACTTTGCATGCTATAAGGTTGATAGAAAGAGTACTTCTAGATGTTGCCAATTCTTAGGGTCATCCCTAATTAGTTGGCACTCCAAGAAGCATAACTCCGTTGCCCTATCCACAACTGAAGGCGAATATATAGTTGCGGGAGCCTATTATGCACAAATTCTATGGATAGCTCAACAACTTCGTGATCTTGGCTTTGATCTCAAAGGTATACCTATTAAATGTGATAACACTAGTGCTAGTTCGATTACTAAAAAATCATGTGCAGCATTCAAGAACAAAGCATATTGATGTGAGACATCACTTCATACGTGATCATGATGACAAAGGTATACCTATTAAATGTGATATATTTACTAAGACTCTACGTGAAGATCGATTCAATTTTATAAGATTAGAGCTTGATATGTTGAATAAGGAAGCATTTATTTAGGGGGAGTAAATCGTTTTATTTCCTCCTTATAATGCAGCCCACTTTTCCATTTCAAGCCCTTGAAATGCAATTCAAAGGCCTTGAAACGGAATTCAAGGACTATATTGAATTTCACGGATTAATTTAATGATTTATATCTTTTTAAATATTTGATCATTAAATTATTTTAAAAAAAGAATTAAAATGATTTCAAAAGATTTTGTTTTCAAATTCTAATTTTTTTAAAAAAATGGTTGAGGTTTAATAGGAAAGCGTGGAAACAAGTTTCGGTTTTTAAGGCCTTAATTCTCTCAAGATCTTGACAAACCATAAATTGATTTGACTTGCCTCCTTTAAATACCTTCATCCCTCATCCTTTATCTTTTTCCTTCTTCAACGTTTTTACACACCCACCTGCTTTACTTTTTCATTTTCCAAAAACCTTTCGACTTCTCTCACAAAAACATCCATGGTTCCCAAGAGAAACTCAAAGAAAACCTCATAACGTCTCGCTTCGTCTTACAAAGAAGACTCCGCTCACATCTCCTCAGCCACAGACGATCAATAGTTTCCAGAAGATCTTGAGAATTCACCTCATACCGGACTTCCAACCTCATGGTTCATCAACTAGAACGTGGCTAGATGACTTTCATAATATCACACAAAACAGCTCCCTTGTGTCTCCATGCTAAAAAATTGCTCCGTTTGGAAGATGCTCAACCCAGTATAAACCGCATTCACTAAACTCACGAGGTTGTTCTATGTCAACCTCGTCGCAAAAAGGAAAAGGGAACCCTCACCCTTGAGACATCGGTTAAAGGTACTCCAATTTCTCTCACTCCCACTGTTTTGTGTGAGATTTTAGGGCTTCCCACAGATCTTTCGCACCAACACCCATCCCGGACTGAAAGTGTTCGACTTGCCAAAGAGCGATTTCTAGTTCCTAACTCAAAATCCCACCAGCTTACACATACTTCCCTAACCCTAGACGCCAAAATTATTTCTACTGTTTTGGTTAGATGCGTAATTCCTCGAGCAAATTCGAGAGAGCTGTTGACGGATCAGACTCTAAAGCTGATCTATCTAATTATGTTTGGATTGGATGCTGATGTAACACCCGAACCCGCGGGACTCGGAGTGCCGCATTAGGCTAGAATCTTACAATGGATCCTGACCCTAGCCTGACAACAAGTTACTAGACCTTACAACATGTCACTGACAGATATAAAAACAAATGCATAAAACTGTATAAACTGTACAGCCAAAAGGTAAAGCAATATAGCCAAGTAATAACCGCATTCACCAAACTCACGAGGTTGTTCTATGTCAACCTCGTCGCAAAAAGGAAAAGGGAACCCTCACCCTTGAGACATCGGTTAAAGGTACTCCAATTTCTCTCACTCCCACTGTTTTGTGTGAGATTTTAGGGCTTCCCACAGATCTTTCGCACCAACACCCATCCCGGACTGAAAGTGTTCGACTTGCCAAAGAGCGATTTCTAGTTCCTAACTCAAAATCCCACCAGCTTACACATACTTCCCTAACCCTAGACGCCAAAATTATTTCTACTGTTTTGGTTAGATGCGTAATTCCTCGAGCAAATTCGAGAGAGCTGTTGACGGATCAGACTCTAAAGCTGATCTATCTAATTATGTTTGGATTGGATGCTGATGTAACACCCGAACCCGCGGGACTCGGAGTGCCGCATTAGGCTAGAATCTTACAATGGATCCTGACCCTAGCCTGACAACAAGTTACTAGACCTTACAACATGTCACTGACAGATATAAAAACAAATGCATAAAACTGTATAAACTGTACAGCCAAAAGGTAAAGCAATATAGCCGAGTATAAACAACAACGTCCTCACACAGGAGTTAACAAAAGATCATCCTCACGCAAGAGGGAAAGGTAAACAACCCAAAAGCCCACAACATTCTATGTACGAGAGGTCCTCGGCCTACCACTCTGCTAGATCACCCAACAACACACCTATCCTGTGGGGCATCTACAACATGGTAATAAACCATTAGCTAACCATACATATATAGAGTAATACATAAGCACAATCACAATCGTGGAAAGATAAACACATCAGCATGATATCACACATTTACCTAATTTATCATCTCAATATAATGGTCATTCACTCAAGTCGCATATATATATATATATATATATATATGAAAGTATGTGACACGAGGACTGATACATCCTCGCCTCTGAGCCTGCTAGTCAGTTGCACAAATATCGGTCACACAATCTGTGTACCCTATGGGAGTGGATTGCGCCCATTCTGTAAAGTCAGTCTGGCCTGACATCAGAGAACCACCCTGACTCCACGGCGGGATGAAAGGGAAAGGTTATCACAACCACGCATACGGCGCAATCAAAAAAACATATGTCGTTATAAACGACATCTCATGCCATCATAGCAAATATATAAAGCACACACCACTCATGCAAACACCCAATATACGATGGCAGCTAAGTAAGTCCTACGGACTTACCTCAATCTCGTACACAGCTCACGACAACCAACCTCCAATCCTGAGAGAGGGGCACTGCCTAATAACAAGGCATAGAAGGATACCAACCTCTATTCAATAAAGAGGTCACACCTAGACCCAAAGGGATCCATAGGAATCATACTCGAACTCAAAACCTTAACCAACATCATCCTAAGTCCTTAAAGCCGTACAAGGCATAAACCGATCATAACCTCAACCAAAGACATCCTCACACCTCTAGCATGATCCTATACACTCACACTAGGAAAGGAGGGAACAAAGGCATCCTAAGGTAAGCCTAGAAGCAACACACACCTGCAGAACCAAGTGCAGGACCTTACTGATGCAGGTGGGCGCAGAGGCGGCTCACAGGTGGTGTAAGGGCAGATCCTTGCCGGCGCTGGGGCGGCTGTAAGGTGGCGCAGGGGCGGCTGGACAAAAGAGGACACCACCTTAGCCCTTTCTTCACTTCTTCTTTTGATTCGTTACTCCTTCTTCACTCTAACATCAGCATACATACAGAACATACATATATATATACATCAACACAAGCCAAACATGGCCGGAACATGATCCAAGCTTAAAGAATATAAGCTAGGCGAAGGAAAGAGAGGAAAAGAAAAAGAAAAGAAGAAAGAAAGAAGAAAAGCCATGGAAGCTTACCAACCAAGCTCTCCAGGAGATCAACACAACACCAACACAACCACAAGCTGGCTCATAGGGCTCAGCAACAACAACCAACATCAAAGCCAAGCAAAGTTATCCAAAACTCTCACAAACTCCACAAAACTCAAGAGAAGATCAAGCAAGGATGATCCAAGGAAGAAGAGAGGAGAATATGTACGTAGGAGAGAGAGAGAAGCTGAAGATACAGAACCCTCATCAGAAGGTAAGGGATGAAGGTTATGAAGGGTAAAAAGAGTAAAGCACGGGTCAAAGGGTCAAAGAAGACGAATGTAGCACACAGAGCCGCAGGGGTTGACTTTGTGAGCCGCAGGGGCGGCCCAGGCAAACCGCAGGGGCGCCTCTAGGGTCACGCAGGGGCAGAACAGGCTGAATGTGGGTCCTCAGTTCACTCTCTCATCAACTCAGCAACTAGGCTCTTACATCTCACCCCCCTAAAAACAAGTTTTGTCCCGAAACTTGCAAAATCTCAAATCTTATCGGACCCATAAGCCGAGGTATAACTCTCTCTCTCTCTCTCTCTATTGGAGGTATCACATCTCCACTCAGAAAGTCATAACCTATATAAATCTATAACCTCAAACATAAACATGGAGGAATCATCATCTCCAGAAAACAGGGCCATAACGCTACCCAAAGGCGTAGAGGAGTCACATCTCTCGCCATACCACATCCCAAGGCATAGAGGAAGCACATCTCTAGCCAAACATAATCACATACATCACATGGAGGAATAACATCTCCACTGAAACTATGTCCATCAAAGTAGCATAAAGGAAATAACCATCTCTAGCTGAATCATAATCAACTCAGATAGCATGGAGGAAAGAACCATCTCCAGCTGTAACAAACATCAGACTCAAATAGCATGGAGGGAGTAATCATCTTCAGTTATAACATATCATGCTATCACAACAAGATCTAATAAGATCATAAAACATATCATAGTTGGCATGGAATAAGCACATCAAAGCATATAAGCACATAAACACATACTCACCAAGATAGCACTAAGATATACTCATCCACCCTAGATGCATCTATCTCGGCATAAAACTCTAGATAGTTCCTCTGGATACTATCATCAGTCTCCCATGTAGCCTCCTCAGGTCCACGTCTAGAACATTGTATCCTCATCATAGGAATGTCCTTCGAACGCAGGTGTCTCACACCTCGCTCTAAAATTGCAATAGGATGCTCAACAAAGGTGTGGTCAAGCTCCACCACCAAATCATCATAACTCACAATGTGCCTCGGATCTAGTATGTACTTGATAACACGATTTATAGCATAGTTTTAGGTGCACATTTAGGTAGGATTCTCGCTCAATCATGCATGATCTTGCACTAGTCCAATACATTTTGCACTCAAAACATGCATTTTGTCGAGATAGAGGTCTACACGGACTTGTGCGCGTTTTGTAGGTATTTCGGGAAGTTTTGAGATAAAACGATGCGTCAAAGGATCGTTCATTTAGATGACACATCCTCGGACTCATTACAACACAAACAAAGATCTAGGAGGACTCATGGAACCTTGCCAACTCTAGCCATGCACCAAACCACAACTCAATGATCCAAGGCGAACTTTCTGCATAGAATCACGGGTTCTTGAAAAACCACGGCCGTGGAAATGACCGTGGATTTTGCCAGATTCTCGTGACAGCTGTGCCACGACTCTCATGGCCAGCTCATGAAGAATTTGTTATAAAAGTGGTCCTTGATGGGTTGTTTGAGGCAGCTGGGAGCTGGGGTAGTTTGGGAGTAGCTCATACATTATCCATTCCTTTAACAAAAGATATTCCAAGAAGAAGAAGGATTTTTCTAGGGAGGAAAGTGCAAAGAGAAGAAGGAAGGAGCCATTGAAGAGGAGAGGAGAAGACACACTTAGCTCTTGTATTTTCGGATTTATTTCTAGAGATTTATGAACTCTTGAACCTTCCTTTGGAAGGGTTGTAAGTCGTTCTAATTTCATCTTCAGATTTGCATTGTGTTTGAAGTTCATTTGTTCATCTTCTTTCTCTCAATGTTCTTGCAATGGAGGTTATGAATCTATGTTTGTTTGTTTTGATTTCCATTATGAATGTTGTAGGCTAAATTGATGCGATTCTAGGGTAAGGAAAGGATGGTTATGGCTAGATCTATGATAGGACGGATTTAGTTTTACTTTTGGATGATTTTCGTTTATGAACGTAGCTGCTGTTAGGAATCACGGGTAGTTCTTGAAGAACCACGGTCGTGGTTTCTGAAGAACAAACCGTGATTTTTCCTGGTTCGAAGGATCTTACCTTAGATTCATAAAATTGTTGAAACCCTAAGTTTTTGCTGAGTTTAACCTACTCTAGGGTACCCTAGTGTAGTGACTAAGTGTTAGGAGAGACTTACCCGGTAATCCTTTCCCTTAGAATCTAAAATAGCGAAACCTTAGGTAGTGGTGAACCTAACAAGTCGCCATTGGATTAGATGTGCTAGGAATGTTGATTAAGACTTCCCTCTCCAAGACTTACCCGGTAAGGATAGGTTAGATCCCTAATTGACAATCCCGGTTTGTGAGAAATTCCTAACCTTAGGTTCTTAGAGACTTACCCGGTAATGAGACCTTAGGTGTGGACTAGTTGGATCATGAGACTTACCCGGTAATTGATCCCAATTTAGAAACACTTAATCCCAACACATCATAATCAATCCAAAGAATGAATAGATAACTTGAGTTCTATGTCATAACCGGAATTTCCAACCCCTAGAATCCGTCTTTCCTTTTCCTTGATCAATATCCCGTTTGATTTGTTTATTTGTGCTGATTTTTGGTTTAGTTTGATTTATTGCTTTGCATGAATTGTGATCTTTGATGTGATCACCTAAAACCAACCAAAACAATTGAGATTTTCTTCCTTTATTTTCTCTTTCCCTTTAGACTTAGATCTTGCTAAATTCAATCACAACTTAAATCAATTTCACCTTAGTCTTTGTGTTCGACCTCGGAATACTTATCTTGCTACATACGTCCCGTACACTGCGGGTGCGCTAGAAGTTAGGATAATTATAACGAGTATAAATTTAAGGCTTATTGCGTGCACACTTTTTAGCGTAACAAGTTTTTGGCGCCGTTGTCGGGGACTAGGTCTAGATTGAGTCTATTTTGTGATTGTTTCTAGTGTAGATTTTTCTTGTATCTTTTGATCTCTTTTTGGTTTTTGTCTTTGCTTTTCAGGACATCTATTGCTCTTTAGGTGTATGCGAAGATCTTGTGGCAAGGATTTAGCTCCATTCGATCCCGAACCGGAGAAAACCCTTCGATCTAGATCTAAGAACATCCGAAAAGAGAAAGAGATGGCCGGTAGAAATCTTCAAGCTGAATTGGATGAAGCCTTAGAGCAAATAAGGCTAAGAGATGAGCTCTTGGAGGAAGAAAGGAGACTTGCCAATGAGAGGCAAGAGGAAACTAGGAGGGAGATTGAGGAGATTAGGCAAGCCCTTGTACAAGGAGAGCTAAATCGCCGACACCCTCCACCTCTTCCACCACAACCGCAGCCGGCGGCCAATGTTAGGGTCGTTCCTATTGCTATTGAGGAGCCACAAACCCTAGGGAGGCGTATGGATCCGGCACAAAGAGCACACCGACCGGGTGTGAATCTAGGAGATCCCGCAACCCACAACTA
>BSUD01000003.1:106035647-106048279 GCA_033239045.1 Fagopyrum esculentum
AGCCAAAATAGGTTTGGGGGCGTTGGTTTAAATGATAAGTAACTCGGTACACTTCACATAATCGGGTGTTGGTGCCTTGCCAAAATCAAATAAGCCAATAGCCCTAACGAGCTTTGGTATGTGTGCCCGGTGTGGATGCACCTCGAAAAAGAGAAAAAGCCCGAGGATGGCTAATCACCGAGGTTTCGGCTATTGTACACCAATGCCATTGTCTCAAAAATGAGTTAAAGAAAGAGAAAAAGAAAGCAAGATAGGAAAAATATACACTTGGGGGAAGTTGATCGAGGACAAGGAAGTGAAGTTAGTTCCATTCCCGGATTAGCATCACATACCTAGAAAATTCACCTCCCAAATTACAACGTTTCTTAGCCTTTTATGTCACAAGCCCTTATGACCTACTTGCATGTTTGTAAGACTTAGTAATCTAGATTGGATAGACTCTTGATCTTCTTGACATCTCCGTCCTCCCATCTCATGCATGCTTTTGAGTTAAGTACGATTGTCTTCCCATGCCCTTATTGTTTGATACATAATTGCTTATCCAATTGCCATTGATCATGACTATGAAGGTGATCCAATAGTAGAAGCACAAAACCCAAAAAGATTTTTGCCATTTTTCTGCATACTTAAATCATGTCATCTTTTAGTCTATAGTTGGGAATTTGCTCGGGGACGAGCAAACCTTAAGTATGGGGTATTTTGATAACACGATTTATAGCATAGTTTTAGGTGCACATTTAGGTAGGATTCTCGCTCAATCATGCATGATCTTGCACTAGTCCAATACATTTTGCACTCAAAACATGCATTTTGTCGAGATAGAGGTCTACACGGACTTGTGCGCGTTTTGTAGGTATTTCGGGAAGTTTTGAGATAAAACGATGCGTCAAAGGATCGTTCATTTAGATGACACATCCTCGGACTCATTACAACACAAACAAAGAGCTAGGAGGACTCATGGAACCTTGCCAACTCTAGCCATGCACCAAACCACAACTCAATGATCCAAGGCGAACTTTCTGCATAGAATCACGGGTTCTTGAAAAACCACGGCCGTGGAAATGACCGTGGATTTTGCCAGATTCTCGTGACAGCTGTGCCACGACTCTCATGGCCAGCTCATGAAGAATTTGTTATAAAAGTGGTCCTTGATGGGTTGTTTGAGGCAGCTGGGAGCTGGGGTAGTTTGGGAGTAGCTCATACATTATCCATTCCTTTAACAAAAGATATTCCAAGAAGAAGAAGGATTTTTCTAGGGAGGAAAGTGCAAAGAGAAGAAGGAAGGAGCCATTGAAGAGGAGAGGAGAAGACACACTTAGCTCTTGTATTTTCGGATTTATTTCTAGAGATTTATGAACTCTTGAACCTTCCTTTGGAAGGGTTGTAAGTCGTTCTAATTTCATCTTCAGATTTGCATTGTGTTTGAAGTTCATTTGTTCATCTTCTTTCTCTCAATGTTCTTGCAATGGAGGTTATGAATCTATGTTTGTTTGTTTTGATTTCCATTATGAATGTTGTAGGCTAAATTGATGCGATTCTAGGGTAAGGAAAGGATGGTTATGGCTAGATCTATGATAGGACGGATTTAGTTTTACTTTTGGATGATTTTCGTTTATGAACGTATCTGCTGTTAGGAATCACGGGTAGTTCTTGAAGAACCACGGTCGTGGTATCTGAAGAACAAACCGTGATTTTTCCTGGTTCGAAGGATCTTACCTTATATTCATAAAATTGTTGAAACCCTAAGTTTTTGCTGAGTTTAACCTACTCTAGGGTATCCTAGTGTAGTGACTAAGTGTTAGGAGAGACTTACCCGGTAATCCTTTCCCTTAGAATCTAAAATAGCGAAACCTTAGGTAGTGGTGAACCTAACAAGTCGCCATTGGATTAGATGTGCTAGGAATGTTGATTAAGACTTCCCTCTCCAAGACTTACCCGGTAAGGATAGGTTAGATCCCTAATTGACAATCCCGGTTTGTGAGAAATTCCTAACCTTAGGTTCTTAGAGACTTACCCGGTAATGAGACCTTAGGTGTGGACTAGTTGGATCATGAGACTTACCCGGTAATTGATCCCAATTTAGAAACACTTAATCCCAACACATCATAATCAATCCAAAGAATGAATAGATAACTTGAGTTCTATGCCATAACCGGAATTTCCAACCCCTAGAAACCGTCTTTCCTTTTCCTTGATCAATATCCCGTTTGATTTGTTTATTTGTGCTGATTTTTGGTTTAGTTTGATTTATTGCTTTGCATGAATTGTGATCTTTGATGTGATCACCTAAAACCAACCAAAACAATTGAGATTTTCTTCCTTTATTTTCTCTTTCCCTTTAGACTTAGATCTTGCTAAATTCAATCACAACTTAAATCAATTTCACCTTAGTCTTTGTGTTCGACCTCGGAATACTTATCTTGCTACATACGTCCCGTACACTGCGGGTGCGCTAGAAGTTAGGATAATTATAACGAGTATAAATTTAAGGCTTATTGCGTGCACACTTTTTAGCGTAATAGTACTCTCTCAGCTGAGACACATGAAACACAGAGTGAACACCCTCTAACCTCAGAGGCAAAGCTAAAACGTCTGACGTCTCGCATCGGAGATACTCTCAACTAGACATGAGATCCTACCCCGAACTCTAGAGGTCGACGCCTCTTGTCTACATACGACTTTTGGAGACTCTGTGAAGCCAGCATCCTCTCTCTAATCAGCGCTACTCAAGCCATATCATCCTGAATGTGCTCTGGCGCTATCCCACTAATACTGCTAGGCTCATCCCAACATAAAGGTGTACGGCATCTACGTCCATGCAATGCCTCATAAGGAGCCATCCCAATAGATGCATGCCACCTGTTGTTGTATGAGAACTCTACAAGTGGGAGGTAATCAGACCATCCCTGTCCCCATTCCAACACACAAGCTTGCAACATATCCTCCAAGGTCTGGATGGTCCTCTTAGACTGACCATCTCTCTGGGGGTGAAACGCAGTCGTGAAGTGTAGACTTGTCCCCAAAGTAGTCTGAATCTGCTACCAAAATCTCAAGGTAAACCGTTCATCTCGATCAGAGACGATCGTCCTCGGTACACCATGGAGTCTCACTATCTGTCTAGTGTACTCCTCAGCTAATCAGCTCACTGGACACGTCTCTTTGATAGGAATGAAACGTGCCGTCTTCGTCAGCCTATCAACAACAATCTAGATAGCATCAAAACTCCTACTAGGCCTCAATCCCGTCACAAAGTCCATGGAGACGTCCTCCCACTTCCACTGCGGTACTGGTAGTGGATGGAGCTCACCTCCAGGTCTATAATGCTCGATCTTGACCTGCTGATAGGTCGTACACTGAGCCACAGATATGGCTACATCGGGCTTCATCGCTCCCCACCAATATGAACGTCTCACATCATGGTACATCTTACTCGTACCTGGATGTATAAAGTAAGGTGTACAGTGAGCCTCCTGTAAGATCCTTTGCCTCAACTCTGCATCGGCAGGTATACAGATGCGGTCACGTCGCCTCATCACTCCATCTGGTCCAATGGAAAATTGTGGTGCCTCTCCACAAGACATCCTCTCTCTGATTCTCATCAAAGTCGGGCAGATCCCTTACTTCTGTTGGATCTCATCCAACAGACCAGGTAGAACCTCTAAAGCATGTAACTGGGCATCCTCATCAAGAAACTGGAAGTCCATCTCTAGCCAAGCTAGATCCCTCTGAAGCTGAGGCTGAACTATCAATTTGGCAATCGCCTTCTCTCGAGGCGTCTTCTTGCTCAAGGCGTCAGCTACAACATTTGCCTTCCCAAGATGATACAAGATCTCAAGGTCAAAATCCTTGATCAACTCAAGCCATCGAGGCTGGCGGTTATTCAACTCCCGCTGCATAAAAATATACTTTAGACTCTTATGGTCTGTGACGATCTGACATATAGCACCATACATGTAATGTCTCAAGATCTTCAAAGCATGAACTACCGCTGCCAACTCCAGATCATGAGTCGGGTAGTTCTCCTCATATGTCTTCAGCTTTCTAGACGCATAAGCAATCACTTTGCCTCTCTGTATCAACACACATCCTAAGCCTAGCTTGGATGCATCACTGTAGACCACAAAATCATCAAAACCCTCTGGTTGTGCCAAGACAGGAGCAGAAGTCAAACACCTCTTCAACTCCTCAAAACTCTGGGCACACTAGTCGGTCCACACAAATCTGGTAGTCTTCCTCAGAAGACTCGTCAGTGGATGGGCAATCACAGAAAATCCCTCCACAAAGTGTCTATAATAACCGGCTAGGCAAAGAAAGCTACGCACTTTCTTGACGTTCGTCGGTGTCATCCACGTAGAAAAAGACTCAATCTTCGCCGGGTCAACCATAATCCCGTCGGCGGAGACAATATGTCCAAGGAAAGCAACCTCAGACATCCAGAACTCGCACTTAGAGAGCTTGACATACAACTCTCTATCCCCAGAATCTGAAAAACTGTCCTCAGATGACCGGCATGCTCCTCTCTGCTACGAGAGTATACCAATATGTCGTCAATGAAGACCACACAAACTAATCAAGGAATTCGATGAAGATACTGTTCATCAACTCCATAAAGACTGTTGGGGCATTCATCAGCCCGAATGGCATCACTACAAACTCGTAGTGTCCATAACGGGTACGAAATGCCGTCCTGTGTACATCCTGCTCTTTCACCCTCAGCTGGTGATAACTTGAGCGCAAGTCAATCCGGGAGAAAACTGTCGCTCCTTGAAGTTGATCAAGTAGATCATCAATACGAGGCAGTGGATACCTGTTCTTGATGGTCACCTTATTCAGCTCTCTGTAATCAATGCATAACCTCAACGATCCATCCTTCTTCCGCATGAAGAGGACAGGTGTACCCCATGGTGAAACACTCGGGCGTATGAAGCCCTTCTTAGCCAACTCCTCGAGTTGCTTCTTCAGCTCCAACATCTCGACAGACGCCATACGATATGGGGCCTTCGAGATGGGTCTCGTACCAGGCTCCAACTCTATACTAAAATCCACACTCCTATGAGGCGGCAAGCTCGACGGCTCAACAAACACATCTGTAAACTCGCAGACCACTAGTATGTCCTCCAAAGCCGGACTCTCTCCATCCTTCATGGCGTAGCACCAAAAGGCATAACATCCCTGTGCAATCAGTCTAGCTGCTTGTACGACACTGATGACAGAACCTGTCTTCACAAGGTCCCAACCTTGGAAGACCTCAATCTGACCAACCAGTTTGTCCACCAACATCTAAAACCGTACGGTGTCTACGCATCCATTCCATACCTAATATGACTTCTTCAAGCATCAATGGCATGACTAAGAAGTCAATAAGTAAAATGCGAGTCCCTAAACGGAGGGGACAACGATGTATCTCACGGGTACCTCTGACCCGACTACCATCAGGTAACCCTATAGTAAAGGGTATCCCCTCTATGGTAGCTAAACTCAGACGCTCAACACATGTATAAGAAATAAATGAATGTGTAGCACCAGTATCAAACAAAACTCTAATAGGTAAACCATGAAGCAAAATGGTACTTGTAGTAGCCGGTGCAAGTGGATCGTCTGCACTCCTCAACTCAAAAGCTCTACCTTGAGCTCCTCTTGCATATATGGTACTCTCACCACGACCTCTCCCTCTACTCAGCCCGGGAGCAGATCCCTGAGTAGATGGACGATTTGGGACTCTCTGATGTCCTTGTATCTGCTGTTGAGGTGTCCTTTGACCACCTCCTGCTACATTAGCAGGGGAAGAACCCTGCTGAGATGCAACTCCAACTTGCCTACAGAAGGCAGCTCGATGTCCTGGTCTACCTCAGGTAAAGCAAGTCACAAATGGTCTAGGACAATCTGACCTCAAATGGACAGGGTCACCACAGTTGTAACACTATCGTCCCTTATTTGCAGTCAGTGCAGACGAGGGGTAACTCTGACGTCTCTGGTCTCATCTAAAACCAGATGCTCCTCCAATTCCACTGGTTTGCCCAGTGTGCTGCTTCTTCTCAGACTGTCCCGTCTGAGAAGCTCTCCTCTGACTAGTTCGCTCCCTCTCAAAAGCAGAAGCCCGGTCCTGGTAATCAGCTAGGGACTCGCAATGGAATCCCGCCATATATGAATGCGTGCTCTCCCTTAAACGACGAGAGTACAGATACACATGTTGGTCCTCAAATAGTGCAGCTGGACCCAACAAAGCTAACTCAGTCTGGAAGCGGCGAATGGCATTTGCAATCGGTACATCCTCAAAACCAGCCTCCACGAAGTCCTGCAGCTTCTCCCTCCTCAGTGAGGCAAGGCAGAACTACTCTCGAATCATGCTCCTCATAAGGTCATAACTGGTGGCTCTGGTCCGTACAGTCCTCCACCACTGATTTGCAATGTCACGGAATAGAGACTGCACTATCTCTATCCGTTTGTCCTCAAGACATCTTATAGACTCTAAAGCTGAGTCTATATGTCCTATCCATACCTCAGTTTGTAACCCTATCTCTCCTAAGAAGGGTGGTACTCCCTACTGATGGAATGCCTCCAACTAGGCATCTTGTCGAGGCCCTCTGGTCTCCTCTACAGCTCGAACAATCTCAGCAACAAGTGCCGGCATAACTAGCATCTGTGTAGCTCCCTGAGACATCTCAAAAGATCCCTCATGTCCTGGTAGATCTGGGGCCCGTCTTCCATCTTTGACAGCCTCCTCAAAACGCCCGAGGTACTCTCTAAACTCTGGTCCCCCATAGAGACACGATCTGCGTCATCAGACTGAGCTCGATGTGAATGAGGTCTCCTAGATATGCCACTCCCCGTCTTTGGGACGACACTTTCGGTGACCTCCTCATGTATCTCCTCCATCACTGGTGGATCAGCAGCGGGAACTAGTCCCTCACCTACCACACCCGGAGGACGGGGTGGTCTACCTCTACCTCTACCTACAGCGGTAGTAGCTCTAGTCCGAGCCATCTGCGGGGTATGCACACCTAACTTAAAAAGGCTCTAAATAGGCCATATATATATATATATATATACTTAACACATACACATACATGATCCATAATACATATATACATATATACATATCTACACTGCAAAGATCCATAGCAGAAGTGGCGACTTCTCGTACATTCTAACTCAAAACCAAAACCTTTGAAAACGTCAGACCCCATGTGGGTTTTGTTTATTTTACCTATCAAACCCCATTGCAGGTAGCAAGTGCCAATATTGTCAACCTAAGGCTATGATACCAACTTTATAATACCCCGAATTCGCGGAACTAGGAGTGCCACATTGGGCTAGGATCTCACAATGGATCCTGACCCTAGCTTGACAACAAGTTCACTGGACCTTACAACATGGCACTGACAAATATATAAAAACAAATGCATAAAACTGTATAAACTGTACAATCAAAAGGTAAAGCAACATAGCCGAGTATAAACAACAACGTCCTCACACAGGAATTAACAAAAGATCATCCTCACGCAAGAGGGAAAGGTAAACAACCCAAAAGCCCACAACATCCTATGTACGAGAGGTCCTCGGCCTGCCACTCTGCTAGATCACCCAGCAGCACGCCTATCCTGTGGGGCATCTATAACATGGTAATAAACATGGTAATAAGCACAATCACAATCATGGAAAGATAAACACATCAGCATGATATCACACATTTACCCAATTTATCAATATAATGGTTATTCACTCAAGTCGTATATATATATATATATATATATATATATATATATATATATATATATATATATATATATATATATATATATATATATATATATATATATATATATATAAATGAAAGTATGTGACACGAGGACCGATACATCCTCGCCTCTGAGCCTGCTAGCCAGCTGCACAAGTATCGGTCACACAATCCGTGTCCCTATGGGAGTGGATTGCACCCTTACTGTAAAGTCAATCTGACCTGACATCAAAGAACCTCCCAAGCTCCACGGCCGGATGAAAGGGAAATGTTATCACAACCACGCATACGGCACAATCAATAAAACATATGTCAGTATAAACGACATCTCATGCCATCATAGCAAACATATAAAGCACACACCACTCATGCAAACACCCAATATAAGGATGGCAGCTAAGTAAGTCCTACGGACTTACCTCAACCTCATACACAGCTCCCCACAACCAACCTTCAATCTTGAGAGAGGGGCACTGCCTAATAACAAGGCATACAAGGATATCAACCTCTATTCATCAAAGGGGTTACACCTAGACCCAAAGGGATCTATAGGGATCATACTCGAACTCAAAACCTTAACCAACATCAACCTAAGTTCTTAAAGCCGTACAAGGCATAAACCGATCATAACCTCAACCAAAGACATCCTCGCACCTCTAGCATGATCCTATACACTCACACTAGGAAAGGAGGGAACAAAGACATCCTAAGGTAAGCCTAGAAGCAACACACACCTGCAGAACCAAGTGCAGGACCTTGCTGATGCAGGTGGGCGCAGGGTTGGTTCACATGTGGCATAGAGGCGGATCTTGGCCGGCGCAGGGGCGGTTGCAAGGTGGCGCAGGGGCGGCTGGACAGCAGAGGTCACCACCTTAGCCCTTTCTTCACTTCTTCTTTTGATTTGTTACTACTTCTTCACTCTAACATCAGCATACATACATAACATACATATATATACATCAACACAAGCCAAACATGGCTGGAACATGATCCAAGCCTAAATAATCTAAGCTAGGCTAAGGAAAGAGAGGAGAAAAAAAAAGAAAAGAAGAAAGAAAGAAGAAAAGCCATGGAAGCTTACCAACCAAGTTCTCTAGGAGATCAACACAACACCAACACAACCACAACCTGGCTCATAGGGCTCAGCAACAATCACCAACATCAAAGCCAAGCAAAGCTATCCAAAACTCTCACAAACTCCACAAAAATCAAGAGAAGATCAAGCAAGGATGATCCAAGGAAGAAGAGGAGAATATATACCTAGGAGAGAGAGAGAAGCTGAAGATATAGAACTCTCATCAGAAGGTAAGGGATGAAGGTTATGAAGGGGTAAAAAGAGTAAAGCACGGGTCAAAGGGTCAAAGAAGACGGCTGCAGCACACAGAGCCGCAGGGGCGGCCCAGGCAAACAGTAGGGGCACCTCCAAGGTCACGCTGGGGCGGAACATGTTGAATGTGGGTCCTCAGCTCACTCTCTTATCAACTCAGCAACTAGGCTCTTACATCTCACCCCCCCTAAAAACAAGTTTTGTCCCGAAACTTGCAAAATCCTAAATCTTCTCGGATCCATAAGCCAAGGTATAACTCTCTTTCTCTATCGGAGGTATCACATCTCCGCTCAGGTGTATCTCATGAATGCTCTTACCCTCTCCACCATTGGTAAAATTTTGCCCCTGACTAAAAAACGGTGCCCAGCACACCCAAGAAAAAGTGGAAAATGTGCTCATGAATTACAAGCATAGTGTACAAAACAAGTTCATTCTCTATCCTACGCATGTCGAGCTGACTGTTCTCACTACTGAGGAATATGGTGTCATTAAGGAGCATCGTCTTGTAGAGAGAAAAAGAAGGATGGAAGCTGAAAGAAATGATAGAAGCAACAAAAATGCTCAATCCAAATGGTAGAGGCAGTATTACGAGGATAATCAAAAGTGAACTTCAAAGTCATAAAATTAGTTTCAAGGCCTTAAAACGGATGTCAAGGCCTTGATTATATATTTGTATATGTGGATGATTGTCATCCCTGGAAGTTTAAGGTGATTTGGAATCCTCAATCGCCTCAAGTATGTTTACAAAGTGATAATCATGGACGTCCCCAAATGCCGGAGCTCCGAAAGGATGGTAGGTCAATGTGGTTTGGCCTAGCATGCGAGCTCTAGCTCGAGTGAGAGGTGGTGTTGACCTTGGTGCTGACACATCAGTTAAATCTCTTAAGTCCGGCGGGCTCACATCATCCCCTCCTCCTTGGAAAGGATTCGACCCCGAATCCGCCAACTCGTTCTCCGTATCCTCGACCTCATCACCTACATAAAAAGGAGACAAATCAGAAACATTAAACACATTATGTACACCATACTTAGTAGGAAGCTCAATGCAATATACGTTATCGTTAATCTTCTCGAGGACCCGGAAAGGACCATCCGCTCTTGGATTTAGCTTAGATTGCCAAAGAGAAGGAAAGCGATCCTTCCTCAAATAGACCCACACGAGGTCTCCCTCCATAAAGAGCATTTCCCGGCGCCCTTTGTTGGCTTGCTTGACATATTGCTCGGTACGCTTTTCTAATTAAACTCGGACACGCTCATGCAAACCTTTCACAAACTCAGCTCTAGATTGCCCATCCACATCAACGGGTTGCGGAACCGGTTGAGGAATCAAATCTAGTGGAGTAAGAGGGAACTTCTTGCCATAAACAATTTCAAAAGGGGACTTCTTGGTCGCAGAATGAATAGCCCGGTTATATGCAAACTCCACAAAGGGAAAACAATCCTCCCACCTGCACAAGTTAGTATCCATCATAGTACGAAGCAAAGTGCCAAAAATCCGGTTTACTACCTTAGTTTGACCATCCGTTTGGGGATGACAAGAAGTCGAAAAACGCAACTTTGTCCCCATCTTGGCCCAAAGTGTCTTCCAAAAATAACTAAGGAGTTTAGAGTCATGGTCTGACACAATTGACCTAGGTATTCCATGTAGCTTAACAATATGCTCAAAGAAAAGGTTAGCCACATTAGACGCATCATTTGATTTACTACAAGCAATTAAATGCACCATCTTAGAAAACCTATCAACAACCACAAAAATGGAATCATGTCCTCTCCTAGAATGAGGTAATCCTGAAACAAAATCTATGGAAATGTCTTCCTGAGGTGAGCTAGCAATAGGCAAAGGTAAGTATAATCCATGTGGGTTAGCCTTAGACTTAGCCTTACGACAAGGTACACAAGTAGCACAATATCACTCTACATCATTTCTCATCTTAGGCCAATAAAAGTGCTCCCTCAATATGCCTAAAGTCTTAGTAACCCCAAAATGACCCATCAATCCCCCTCCATGGGCCTCTGAAACAATCAAAGCTCTCAAAGAACAAGTACGCAAACGTAACCTAGAAGCTCTAAACAAATATCCATCATGAATATAATAACTACTAGCATGGGAGTCACTACTAGAGCGTAAACAAAGCGCAAAAATGTCCCGGAAGTCAACATCAAGAGCATATAAATCACGAATAGGTCCAAATCCCAAAACACATACATCTAAAGAAGAGAGAAGTGTGTATCTACGAGATAACACATCAGCTACGATGTTGTCTTTTCCTTTCTTGTAGCGCACAACATATGGAAAAGCCTCAATTTACTCCACCCAACATGCATGGCGTTTGTTCAAATTGGCTTGTCCTCTCAAATACTTAAATGACTCGTGATCAAAATGTATAACAAACTCATGGGGTAAAAGATAGTGCTCCCAAACCTGGAGGACACGAACCAAGGCGTATAACTCCTTGTCGTATGTAGGGTAGTTCAAGGCGGCTCCTCCCAGTTTCTCACTAAAATAGGTTACGAGGCGTCCCTCCTGCATCAAAACTCCTCCAATCCCAATTCCCGAAGCATCACACTCTATCTCGAAAGTTTTCGAGAAATCATGAAGCACAAGAACAGGAGCATGAGTCAGCCGCTCTCTAAGTAACACAAATGACACCTCTTGGGTGGAACCCTACTCAAATCGCAAGCCCTTCTTATTCAACTCGGTGAGGGGGGCGGCAATGGTGCTAAAGTTCCGAACAAACCTCCTATAGAACCCGACAAGTCCAAGGAAACTCCGTATGTGAGGAACCATTGGCGGACGAGGCCATTCTAATATTACCTTGGACTTCTCTTCGTCCACCCGCAAGCCTTCCTTTCCTACCAAAAAACCCAAAAAGACCACATATTCCGAGCAAAAATGGCATTTCTTAAAGTTTACAAACAACTGTTGTTCTTTAAGCACAAGAACTACACTTCTCAAAATGTCAACATGCTCATCCAACATCCGACTATAAACTAAGATATCATCAAAACACACCACAACAAATTAACCTAAGAAATCACGTAGGACATGGTTCATTAGGCGCATAAAAGTACTAGGTGCATTCGTTAATCCAAAAGGCATTACAAGCCACTCATATAATCCATACTTAGTTTTGAAAGTAGTTTTCCATTCATCACCCTTATGCATCCTAATCTGATGATAACCACTCCTAAGGTCTATTTTAGAGAAAAGACTAGAACCATGAAGTTCATCTAGCATATCATCAAGACGAGGAATAGGATTTCAGTACCTTACAGTTATTTGTTTGATGGCACGGCAGTCAACGCACATCCTCCAACTCCCATCTTTCTTGGAACTGGACGACACATGCACTCAAGCTCTCCCGAATATATCCCTTGCTCAAAAGATCCTCCACTTGAGCTTGTTGACAAGAGTATTTCCTTAGGTCGCTTTTATCTTATCAAAATAATTTCTTAACTTAACACTAAAGCAAGTATAGTAGTCAAGTAAGGGCCGAACCCAAGAGAGTTTGGTTGATGTTTATATTAAATTCAATTATTGATATTGTAACCAAGTAAATGGGGGGG
>BSUD01000003.1:106048550-106078307 GCA_033239045.1 Fagopyrum esculentum
GGGGGGGGGGTTTGAACTGAAATGTAACAAAACACAAGAATAAGAAAGCAAATAAAGAGATGAATAAGATGATGAGAAATGAACTACACTAGGTTGAATCTTAGCATGCAAGTGCTACTTTGGTTGATTCCTTTTACAAGTTTCATAGTAATGTTCTCATCTTGATCATATGTATGTGTTGAGCCAACCGGCATCAACACAACTTAACAAGTTAATGTTCCGTAAACCTACAAGAATAAGTTAGCTTTCAAACAAAGACAAAGAGATATAAAGAGAAGAATAAAACCCTTAAACTTTTCTTTATATTTGTATTCCTTTTCCCTTAGATAATCACAACCAGTTTTTACCTAGAGGTTTCTACTAGATTAAAGACCCGAACCTGGAATCTATTAATCCTAGTTCTTTGCATGCATTTAGACACTAAGGTGATCAATATTTAGTGATAAGAAACATGCAATTAGATAGTTGAAGCTCAAGGAATAAAAAACATAAACTGAATAAAACTTATATTAAAAAGGACTTACAACCAAAACAGCAATGTAGCTTCAAAACAACCCAATGTAGCAAGGCAAGTAGAAACTCATTACACAAAGGAAGCAAGAGAAAATAGAGAATAAAATGGGAAAATGATGAATGATTCTAGCAATCAGCCATGGGTCTATTTATACTACAAATGACACTAAATGGGAGTAAATGGCCGGCCTAAACATCCACCTTTAATGCCATAAAGGTGGTGCAAATAGCCGGAGTAAAGTCTCTGTCGCTCAACCGCAGGGGCGACCTTCAGGACCTCAGGGGGGTTTAGGCGAAAACGCTTGGAGTTCTTCATGGCCGGAGGGGCGGCCTGGCTATTCCGCAGGGGCGGATCTTTAATGCTCTTCAAACGTCTGACTCTTCATCTTTCTGTCGCTTCTGATGTCGAACCGCAGGGGCGGCCCAATGTCACCGCAGGGGCGGTGACACTAGCTCTTCGGCTTCATAGCTCCGCAGGGTGGTCTGCAGGCAGAGGCGCGGGGGCACCGGCTGATAACACGATTTATGACTTAGATTTAGACACTCATTTAGATATATTTTCCGCTCATTCATGCATGGTTTAGCATTAGTTCACGGCGTTTGCACTCAAATCACGTATTTTGTCGAGATAGACGTCTACTCGGACTTTTGCTTGCTTTGTAGGTATTTTGGGAGATTTAAGAGCCTAATCGATACATCCGAGGATCATTCCTCGAGATGACACACTTCCGGACTCATTGGAATGCAAGCTAAGGGCTAAGAAGGACTCATGGAACCTTGCCAACACAAGCCATTCACCAAATCATGGCTTAACGAGCCTAGAAGAAGTCTCTGGAACAAACCACGGTCAAGGCCCTTTACAAGGCCGTGATTATGCCCGTGATTCTTGCCAGGACCACATTGACAGCTGACCACGATCTCTTCCATTGCTCTTGCATCCTAGTGGGTATTTAAAGGATTTTGTAGGCTGTAATTGGGGATCCTTCTCCTCTCTTTTGACCTACCTTTCTTCCCCAAAACATTTTGCCATTGTTGCCTCTCTTCCAAGCACCCATTAGGGGTGTTCTTGGAAGAGATTAGTATAGATTCTCGTTTTAGAGTGAGATTAGAGTGGATTTGAGTGAAGCTTTCATTGTTGTCAAGTTGGATTAGCTCTTGGAGCCTTGTAAGAATTTGGTAATTTCTATTCTATGCTTTTAATGTCTTTTCTTTGGATTGTTCTTCATCATTTGACCATGACTTGCAAGCATGCTTTATTTTTAGAGATTGATCTTGAAATGAATGTTGTTGGCTAGATAGATTGCGATTCTAGAGTAAGGAAAGAAGGGCTATGGTTAAGACCATGATAGGATGAACTTAGATTTTTACCCTTGGATGACTTGTGTTCTTGAAACCCTAGTGTTTGTTGAGCTAATTCTATCCTAGGGAGACCTAGTGTTAGCAACTAAGGGTTTAGAAGAGACTTACCCGGTGATTCTTACTCTTAGGTTTAAAAGATGACAAACCTTAGGTAGTGGTGAGCCTCACAAGCCGCCATTGGACTAAGTGTGCTAGGATAGTTGCTTAGAACTTCCCTTTCCGAGACTTACCCGGTAAGGATAGGTTAGATCTCTAGGTAACAATCCGGTTTGTGTAGAATTCCTATCCTTAGGTTCTTAGAGACTTACCCGGTAATGAGACCTGAGGAATGGACTAGTGGACCATGAGACCTACCCGGTAATTGATCCCAATCTAGAAACGCTTAATCCCAATATATCATAGTTAATCCGATGAATGAATAGATAGCTTGAGTCTATGCCATACCCGGACTTCCAAACTCTATAATCCGCTTTGTTACTTCCATTTTCCTATCTTTTGTTTGAGTGTGTGCTTGTGTTGCTTGATTGTGTTCATATACTTGTGATCTTGTTTGATCACCCAAAACCCTCCAAAAACATTGTGTTTTCCATTTTCTTTATTCCTCATCTTATCTTAGTCTAGATTAACACTATTTTCGATCATTGAATGACTTAGTTTCACCTCAGTCCTTGTGTTCGACCTCGGAATACTTTCCTTTCTACAAAACGACCCGTACACTACGGGTTTCGCTAGGTAGTTTAGGATTTAGTTCGAGTTATAAATGTAAAGCTTTTTAAAAAACTTGTTCACGCTAGGATGTAGCACAAAAAGCTTTAGGTAGTTTAGGATAGTTCATCCTAGCGTGAACAAGTTTTTAAACAAGCTTTAAGTTCTCTCTTCACCGGTGAGTAGTAGACTCCTTCATCACCGCTTCTTTGATGATAGTATAGAGTTGCAACCATAGGTGTCACCCCATACTTAGGCAATTTGTACTCCGCGGTCATACCGGTGAAGCGCTTGTCATCCTCATCCTCTATGATCCGAGGAATGCCGATTCTTGGGAAGAATCCTTCATTGAAGTACTTCATAACCATCATGGATCCATCATGCTTGCTTTCTTCATTCAATAATGGAGAATCCTTAGGGAAGGGGCTCCAATCTTCGTGTGTACTCTGGGCAAGCAAGAAAGGGTCGGAGGAAGCTGAGATTAGCTTAGGATGGACCACTACAGAGCCTTCCACGGTCGTGGTTTGTACTCCACGGTCGTGGTTCTCTCTGTAGCCTTCCACGGTCGTGGTTTGTCCTCCACGGCCGTGGTTCCCTCTGTTGCATCCGTTCCAAGTGGGCTCTTCATGTATGGTTCCGGGGTTGATGGCAAGGATGTCTGGGGATGAGAATACTTCATTGCACTCCTCTATCGGTGAAGGAGATGGAGGTGAACCTTGAAGAATGGTAGGATCTCTTAGCATAAGGGCATTCCTAATCTCCTCGATCTCCCTCCTCACTTGTTCTTCTCTCTCGGTATTCAATCTCCTTGCTTCCTTCAGGGCCAAATCCCTTAGCCACAATTGCTCCCGAGCTTCATTCAACTCTTCCTCAAGGCTTCTATTGGTTATGGTTGAATCGGGCAATCCTTGGATTTCCTCATAGTGAACCTCCTCTTGGTGATACACTTCCGCTTCAAGCTCCATGTGGGAACTAGAAATGGAAGCAAGGTTGCTTTCTAGATCATCCATCTTCCTCAACATTTTCTCTAGCATTGATTCCAATCGATCTTCATGAAGTTGATGGTGAGGTTCCTCATGAGGTAATGTAATCATGTGAGCTTGATCATGGGACTCATGATAGACATTGAACTCCTCCTAATACTCAAACTCATCATGGAGAGGTCCTAGACCTTGGCCTTTCATCCACTCCTCATACTCCATGTTGTCAAGGTCGTCTTGGAGGTACAATCCGTCCATGGCAAACATGAAAAGGCAAAGACAAAAACAACACAAGATCAAAAGTAACAAGAAAGATAAACACTAAAAACAATCAAAGGCAAATGACTTAATCTTAACCTAGTCCCCGGCAACGGCGCCAAAAACTTGTTCACGCTAGGATGTAGCACAAAAAGCTTTACATTTATAACTCGAACTAAATCCTAAACTACCTAGTGAAACCCGCAGTGTACGGGTCGTTTTGTAGAAAGGAAAGTATTCCGAGGTCGAACACAAGGACTGAGGTGAAACTAAGTCATTCAATGATTGAAAATAGTGTTAATCTAGACTAAGATAAGATGAGGAATAAAGAAAATGGAAAACACAATGTTTTTGGAGGGTTTTGGGTGATCAAACAAGATCACAAGTATATAAACACAATCAAGCAACACAAACACACACTAAAACAAAAGATAGGAAAATGGAAGTAACAAAGCGGATTCTAGAGTTTGGAAGTCCGGGTATGGCATAGACTCAAGCTATCTATTCATTCCTCGGATTAACTATGATATGTTGGGATTAAGCGTTTCTAGATTGGGATCAATTACCGGGTAGGTCTCATGGTCCACTAGTCCATTCCTAAGGTCTCATTACCGGGTAAGTCTCTAAGAACCTAAGGATAGGAATTCTACACAAACCGGATTGTTACCTAGAGATCTAACCTATCCTTACCGGGTAAGTCTCGGAAAGGGAAGTTCTAAGCAACTATCCTAGCACACTTAGTCCATTGGCGGCTTGTGAGGCTCACCACTACCTAAGGTTTGTCATCTTTTAAACCTAAGAGTAAGAATCACCGGGTAAGTCTCTTCTAAACCCTTAGTTGCTAACACTAGGTCTCCCTAGGATAGAATTAGCTCAACAAACACTAGGGTTTCAAGAACACAAGTCATCCAAGGGTAAAAATCTAAGTTCATCCTATCATGGTCTTAGCCATAGCCCTTCTTTCCTTACTCTAGAATCGCAATCTATCTAGCCAACAACATTCATTTCAAGATCAATCTCTAAAAATAAAGCATGCTTGCAAGTCATGGTCAAATGATGAAGAACAATCCAAAGAAAAGACATTAAAAGCATAGAATAGAAATTACCAAATTCTTACAAGGCTCCAAGAGCTAATCCAACTTGACAACAATGAAAGCTTCACTCAAATCCACTCTAATCTCACTCTAAAACGAGAATCTATACTAATCTCTTCCAAGAACACCCCTAATGGGTGCTTGGAAGAGAGGCAACAATGGCCAAATGTTTTGGGGAAGAAAGGTAGGTCAAAAGAGAGGAGAAGGATCCCCAATTACAGCCTGCAAAATCCTTTAAATACCCACTAGGATGCAAGAGCAATGGAAGAGATCGTGGTCAGCTGTCAATGTGGTCCTGGCAAGAATCACGGGCATAATCACGGCCGTGGAAAGGGCCTTGACCGTGGTTTGTTCCAGAGACTTCTTCTAGGCTTGTTAAGCCATGATTTGGTGCATGACTTGTGTTGGCAAGGTTCCATGAGTCCTTCTTAGCCCTTAGCTTGCATTCCAATGAGTCCGGAAGTGTGTCATCTCGAGGAATGATCCTCGGATGTATCGATTAGGCTCTTAAATCTCCCAAAATACCTACAAAGCAAGCAAAAGTCCGAGTAGACGTCTATCTCGACAAAATACGTGATTTGAGTGCAAACGCCGTGAACTAATGCTAAACCATGCATGAATGAGCGGAAAATATATCTAAATGAGTGTCTAAATCTAAGTCATAAATCGTGTTATCACCGGCTTCTCTTCTTCATGGTAAGTCAACGAAGGGGCGCCCAGGAGGGGCGCAGGGGCGGTGACAGTCTTCGTTCCGGCCGCTGGCAAAGGTGCAGGCTGCGTTTCGGAGTGTAGTGTCACCCGCAGGGGCGGTGACACTGCTCCGCGGGGGCGGTGATGCACCAGAAGCTTGTCTTCGTGAATGGTATTCAACTCCCAAGTGCTTCTAACTTCTCTTTTAACTTCTTTTAGGTTTCTTCTTCTGGATTAAGAAGTTAGTAGCATAAACCGACTCTAAACAATAAAAAGACTCTAAAAACTAACCTAAATGATAGTGATTCCATCGCCTATCAAACTCCCCTATAATTAGACCTTTTACTTCTCCCAAGTAAAACAAATGACAACAGTTCAGAATCAAAGGCCTCAGGAAACATGGGTAAGAGGCATAGATAATGGAAACAAAAGAAAAACCAAGAAAGAAAGAAAGAAAGAAGGAAAAAGAGAGAAAATATGAGAAGAAAAGTGAGAAAACTACCCTCCTTATCGCTCTAAGAGTGACCTACCCGGACAACCTCCTTATGACTCCCCTTCTTATGCCACCAAACGTCGGAAGGGAAACCTACACTCGGTGTAGCTCATGTTACCAAGGTGCCCTTTCGGATTTTCACCTTGCCACTCTTCTTCTTTTGTTGATGATCTCACTTAATCGTCAAATCCCTCAAGTCCATTTTTGCACCAACCTAATGTTGGTCTGACTACCTTCTTTTTGCCTAAACCGCCCTTTCGGGTTTTCGGTTTATCCAAGGATTTTCATGCCTTTTTTTTTCATTTTCTTTGTCTTTTTTTTCTTTCTTTTTGTGAATTTCAACTGAATTACAAATCATGGATACTCAAAGCAAACACAACTAAAAACAACTCAAATGAACTATACATGCAAATGATATTCCCTCCCCAAACTTGAAGCATACTTTGCCCTTAAAGTGGAAAATGAAAGCAAAGATAAATGTGGAGAAGCGAGAAAGGAAACACTCACTAGTGGGATGGTCCGGCTGGACCATCCGACCCCTCCTCCGGGGGATATAGGAAGTGGCGGAAGAAGTGCTCCTGCCGGCGGTAGATGTCGTCGATGCGGGACTGCTGAGCGTTCATCCGACGGCCAAATGAGGTCTCAAAGTTGGCTTGCCAAGCCAACTACTGAGCCTCAAGCTACTGCTGTTGGGCCGCCTGCCAAGCATCTTGGCTCCGGTCAAAGTGGGTGGTCATGGATGAGACAAAGCTGGACTGCCAAGCCTGCTATTGCTCCAGCATGGTCCGCTGGTGCTCGGTCTGCCAAGCCTGATGCTGAGTGGTCAAAGCGGCCATCTGAGCCTGAAGGCTCTCAAGTGCGGGACCATCATCTAGTGCTGCAGTGGGCATCTCCTTATTATCCGGTATAGGCATGTGGTCCTCATAATGAGCCCGGCTGGAGCTCACAACGTGTCTCTCAACTATGGCCACGCCTCGGCACAAATGGATCCGCCGGGATGTAAAGCTCAAAGAGCTCATCTCCAAATGGAAGCGGCCAGGGAAGGTAGGTGATATGACCCCCATCTACAAATGAGAGCCAAAAGAGGTTCTCCCCGTCCCTCTTGAGGAGCTTGCACCTCCTAAGCATCCCTTCCGTATAGAATGGGACCACCATCCCATCCTCGAGGTCAGAAAGATCCATCACTTGTTCGGCAATCAAAGAGATCACCCCGCCACCAACAATATCCCGTGGCTCGTTCTTCCTAATCCGCTTTAAAGCGGTAAGGAAGAGGTATGGCCAATCCGGCACCTTCTCGCTCATCGGAAGGTAGTTATATAGCAAAGGGAGGTCCTTAAGAGCGACCTTGTTCACCTCTTTGTGTCCACGGAAGACACTCTTGAGGATTTTGGAGAGGAGCCTCAAGTAGGGGTGAGTGAGTTTGTTGGAGTACTCACCCCGACGTGAAACTTGGAGCTGGTGGCCGACCGCCAAAACTCACAAAGGTCCGGGGTAGGAATAGGTTCCCACCAGTTCTCGGAGGCGTTGAGAGTCACCCCAAAAGCCTCCTGCAGCTGAGAGTAATCCATTGTGTACTTCTTTTTGTTGAACTTGAAGGAAAGTCCAACACACACGTGATCCTCCATCTCCATGGCGAAGGTAGCAATGAATTGTCGGCTGAGCTCGGGATACGTTGGAGCACTCTGATGACATGAATTATGTACCATCATATTCATGCATATTGTAGAAGATTGTCTCAGTTTACCTTGCATTTAGAGAGATTTTGTATGCTTTTTATGTTCTATTCAATCAATTGTCGGAAATAGAGGTCTACACGAGATTTTGATGAATTGTAGGTAAATGGAGCGGAATTGGAAGCAAAAATGGAGCAAGAAGCATCTAAGGATGTTAAGGAAGCTAAAGGAGTCTTAGAAGGATCACAAAAAGCTAAGCAATTGCAAAGGAGAAGCATAGAAGACGAACCAAAGGAAGAGCACTTTCTGTTGAAGAAAATCGTGCCAATATATATATAAATCGGACGATTTTCATACCTTGAAATCGAACGGTTTTGCACCTAAATCGACTGGGTCGATTTTCTTCACGATTCGGCCAAATGGAAAGACGACACAAAGCCCAATTATTTTGGGCTAGAGGAGAGTTTTGCCAAACGGCCCATCTGCAAGAAAGTATAGAGGAGAACCCTAGGAACGAAGACGAGGAGGCCGCATTGGAAAATCTTTAGACGTTTTGGAGAAATCAACGATTCTTGGAGAGAGATTGAAGAGCTTTTGCCGGAAAGTTATTCTTGATCTTTGATTGTGAGATTTCTTTATCCATTGCATTGTTTGTGGTTTGTGAACACGAAATTGAGTTGTTTGAGAGATACATTGAGCAGATTTGACAATTGTTTACAGATTTGAAAGTTATTGATTTTTTCATTCAAGATTTGGTTTCTTTGCGATATCTTTCTCAATAATTAATTTGATTCGATTTTGAAAATGGTTGGCTAAAAACCTTGTGATTCTGGGGAGGATAGTTGATGATTAAGGCTTAGATGATGATAGACTGAACTCATTCAAATATTAGGACCCTGAGAGTTTAGATTTTAGTTTTGCGACAAACAGGAAAATCGGACTGTTCTTGAGGAAAATCGGCCGATTTTCTTATGAACAACACGATTTATTCTTCTGACGAACTCTAATTGAACTAATCTTTAATCAAAACTAATCCTTGCCTAAATCCCAATCTTGATTAACCTTTCTACCCTCTAATTGAATGTACGAAGGCACTTCAAACCTGTTTTTACATTTAATAGATTAAGATCGCAAGATTTGGGTAATAAAGAGATTCAACACCCTTTATTAAGATTTTAAGTGTGCTTTCTAATCTTTACTTTGGAGAGTCATATCCTGGAGTTTTAGATAGTTAGTTTGAACATAATTCTTGTCTCTAGATCTTTCTATATTGCAGCCTCAACAACCCTTATAGAGAGAACCTATAGATCAGTCATATAGGTTTCGGAACTTCATCGTACGAATCCTACCTTTGAACATTTAATCTTGGCAATATAAATTCTGTCCTATATCTATAGAAGTGTCTTGAATCGAAAGCCTAAATCGGATACTTGAATCCTTGGAATCATTTCTCTCTTTATCAAATCACAAAAGTTTTTATACTTTCGCTAGATAATTGAAATCGGAATTATTCTCACCAAATCCCTGAGTTCGACTCTGGAATTCTTACCTTTCTACAGCTGATCCGTACACTGCGGGTTCGCTTTGCTTTTGAGTTCTAGATATAAATTTAAGACTTTGACGCACACACTTTTCGGGCGAACAAGTTTTTGGCGCCGTTTCCGGGGATCGAGTCTAGATCAAATCCGGTTTTTGGTTGTCTAGCTTGAGAGCTCTTGCTCTTGTGATTTGATTTGTCTACTTGAGTGATCTTTGTAGGTTCTTTAGGTATATGCGAAAGACTAGATCCACTAAAGATCTAATTCCTTTTGATCCCGAATTAGAAAGAACTTTGAGGAGAAAGTTGAAGGAGAAGAAAATGGCTGAAAACGATGAGAGAAACTACAAGGCTGAACTGAACGAAGCTCAACGCCAACTCCAGTTGAGTGAGAAAGCACGAAAAGAAGCTGAAATAAGTCATCAATTTCAGATTGATGAACTAAGAGCTATGATGTTGGACATGAAGTTGGAGTTGAACGAATCCAAGAAGAAGAAGAAAGTCAAGACACCAGCTAAATCCATTCGAAATGACTCATCCGATGATGAAGAGATTGATCCGGACATGCCGGAACTTGAAGAGATTGATCCATCACTTCATCCTATTCGAAACACCCCAACACCAACGGTTGTTCCTCGCATTCCAACTAGGAACGTTAGAGCTGTTAATAACGAAGATAGACCCCGAACTTTGGGGCAACGGATGGATCTAATTCAGCAACCACGCCGTCTAGGTGTGGATTTCGGAGCTGAAGACATCCAAGAGTTTAGCTTCTCACCACAAGTCATCACCATGGTTCACCAAAGTCAATATGGCGGAGCAAGTACTGAATCTCCGCACCAACACTTGCAGAATTTTGAGATTCTCATGGAGACTATGAAGCCAAAGAAGGCTACTACAAGCAACTACAAGATCAAACCGTTCTTCTTTTCTTTGAAGGACAAAGCTCTAGCTTACTACCAAACACTTCCAGCTGCAAGTTAGCTACATGGGAGGAATTGTCTTCGGAATTCCTCACCAAGTTCTTTCCGCCATCCAAAACGGCGGAATTAAGAGGTAAAATAAATGCTTTTTCTATGAAACCTAATGAAAGCTTGTTTCAATCTTGGGAAAGGTTTCAAGATCTATTGTTGGATTGCCCGCACCATGGCATTTTCAAGCTGGAATTATTGGAGATCTACTACAAAGGGTTGGATGTGGAGACACAATTCAACCTCCAATCTCTCTCTTGTGGCACATTCATGGATATGAGAGAGGATGATGCTTGGGACTTCATTGAGAAGCAAGCCCAAGTGATTGAGAAGTATTCCCACCGGAAGGTGGAATCAAATAGCCGGAATCAAGGCGATCCGGGAGCCAAGTTGACATCAAAGAATTGAGGGAAGTGCTCAAGACGAGTCTTCAAAAGACTAAGGAGAAAGAAGCCAACTACATGGGAAGAGACAACAATCAAAGGAGTGACAATAGGAATTCAAATTGGAGCAATAACAACAATAACAACCGAAACTCCAATTGGAATAACAACAACAATAGGAACTCAAATAACAACAATTGGAGGTCAAATCAGCAAAGTCCAGGTAATCCTTACTCTTATGCTGAAAAGGCTCTAACACCTCCATCTTCCTCTACTCCTTCAACAAGCCAGGGACAATCAAGCGGATCAAGCAAACCGGATCCCATGCTAGAAACGATCCTAGGCAAGCTACAAGGATTGGAGAGTTACATAACTTCGCTTGACAAAGCTCACAAAGCTTTAGAAAACCAAGTATTCAACAAAGCCGGAGAAGTTCCAAGAGATCAAGGGAAGCTTCCCGGAAAGACAGAAGATAACCCAAAGGGAAGGGTTATGGCAATAACTACTAGGAGCGGAAAGACGACCACCGATTCTCAACCTAAAGTAGTTGATACCGCCACAAAAGAAGGAGAGACAAAAGAGAAGGAAGAAGTCTATGTTCCTCCTCCCGCTTACAAACCACCTCTACCTTTTCCTCAATCTAGAGCGCGTGCACGCCTAGATAAACATTTTGGTAAGTTTGTTGAACTTATGAGTAAGCTCCATATTAACATACCTTTTATGGATGCGATTTTAGGTATGCCGGCTTACGGGAAATTCCTCAAGGAGATCCTCTCTAACAAGAGGAAATTGGAAGACATAGGGGAAGTCAAGATGAGTATGGAGTCTTCCGAACTCATCAAGACTATGACGGAGAATATGCCACCCAAACTCCGTGATCCAGGATCCTTTTGCATACCCATCACTTTGGGAGAAGCTACCTATGATGCTCTTTGTGACCTTGGAGCAAGTGTGAGTATCATACCTCTCGCTCTATGCAAGGCAGTTGGTCTAGGAGAGCCTAGACCGGTGAAGATCACACTCTACATGGCTGATCGTTCCACCACCAAACCGGTGGGAATATTAGAGGACATTCCGGTGAAGCTAGGTAAGTTTTACATCCCTATAGATTTTGTCGTTCTTTACATACCTGCAGATTATCCGGTTCCCATCATTCTTGGGAGACCATTCCTTGCTACATCCGGATGCATGGTCGATTGCAAGAATGGCCAGATGTCTTTCCATATAGGTGAAGAAAAGGTAGAATTCATTCTCTCTTCCTTAATCAAGGAGCCAGCCTTGAGAGACGATGTTTTTGATATTTTGGATGAAGAAGAGTCTAGAGAGGTAGTAAGTTCAATCTTGATGAAAGACCCTCTCCAAAAGGTTTTTAGTATGAGCATCATGGAAGAAGGAGTAGAGCATGATTGCAATGAGGATGTGAGAGCATTAAATGATGTGGAAGAAGAACTAGGAGTAAAGATTGAAGAATTAGAATTGACTCCAGAAACTGTGAAGAAAATCGACCTGCCAGAAATAAATCGTTCGATTTATGAAGATGCAATCCGATTTTTCTCGACAGAAACAAAAATCGACCTGACAACATTAAATCGTCCGATTTATGAAGAGGCAAACCGATTTTTTCCGACAGAAAGAAAAATCGTACAACAGATCGACCGATTTATTACAAGGGAGGTCGATTCAATGGGTAATTCTCTGGATTCTCCAAACTTCACCGCAGCCGCTTCCGAATCTAATGATGAAATGCCCCCACCTCTAGAGGCCTCTCCTACAACAATTGAAGGCCAGGATTCATCATCAATCAAGGTACCTCCATCATTAGAATTGAAACCACTTCCCACGCATTTAAGGTACGCATTTCTTGGTACTAATTCCACCTATCCGGTCATTGTCAATGCGAATTTGAATGATGATGAATTAGAGAAACTCATGCATGTTTTGAAGCAACATAGGAGAGCATTAGGCTACACTATTGATGATTTAGTAGGAATAAAGCCCTCTCTATGTATGCACAAAATTTTAATGGAAGAGGATTACAAACCTTCACGCCAACCTCAAAGACGGTTAAACCCGGCAATGAAAGAGGTCGTGAAGAAAGAAATCCTTAAGCTACTTGATGCAGATATCATCTTCCTTATTTCTGATAGCAAATGGGTGAGCCCAGTACAAGTAGTACCCAAAAAAGGAGGCATTACCGTTGTTGTCAACAAGAACAACGAACTCATCCCTACACGGACAGTTACAGGATGGCGAATGTGCATCGACTACCACAAACTGAACGTGGCCACAAGGAAGGATCACTTTCCCCTTCCTTTCATCGATCAAATGTTGGAAAGGTTAGCCCAACATTCTTACTTCTGTTATCTAGATGGATATAGCGGTTTCTTTCAGATTCCAATTCATCCGGACGACCAAGAGAAGACAACTTTTACGTGCCCATGGGGTACGTTCGCTTACAGAAGAATGCCATTCGGCTTATGCAATGCTCCAGCCACCTTCCAAAGGTGTATGATGGCAATCTTCTCCGAATATGTAGAGAATATCATGGAAGTCTTCATGGACGACTTTTCGGTATATGGTTCTTCCTTTGATAACTGTCTCTATAACCTTTCACTAGTTCTTAAGAGATGTGAGGACACTAACTTAGTCTTAAACTGGGAAAAGTGTCATTTCATGGTAACCGAAGGAATTGTGTTAGGTCATCTAGTATCACAAAGGGGAATAGAGGTTGATAGAGCGAAAATAGAAACCATTGAGAAGTTACCTCCCCCTTCATCAGTAAAAGGAATTAGAAGTTTCTTAGGACATGCGGGCTTCTATAGGAGATTCATAAAGGATTTTTCTAAGATTTCAAAACCTTTGACTAATCTTTTGATGAAAGATGCGACTTTCGAATTCTCGAAAGATTGCTTAGATGCTTTTTGCAGGATCAAAAAAGCTTTGATTTCGGCACCAATCATTCAACCACCCGATTGGACTCTTCCTTTCGAGGTCATGTGCGACGCAAGCGACGTCGCTATAGGAGCCGTTCTTGGACCGAAGAAAGATGGTCGCACTCATGCCATCTACTACGCTAGCAAAACGCTAGATGAGGCTCAATACAATTATGCAACTACGGAAAAGGAACTTTTAGCCGTAGTATACGCTTTTGAGAAATTTCGTTCCTACCTTGTAGGTGCGAAGGTGATAGTCTACACGGACCATTCTGCAATTCGATACTTATTCACGAAGAAGGATGCGAAGCCAAGGCTTCTAAGATGGATCTTACTCTTGCAAGAGTTCGATTTAGAGATCCGTGATAAGAAAGGATCGGAGAACTCCGTTGCCGATCACCTTAGTCGTCTTCCGCAACTCACCGGCAAGCCTGATGAACTTCCGATAGACGATTCCTTCCCTGACGAGCAGCTGCACGAGATTGAAGAGTGTCTTCAACACATATCACAAGGTAATGATCCATGGTTTGCTGACATAGTAAATTACCTTGTTTGTCAGTAGATTCCACCCGGACTTTCATATTCTCAAAAGAAGAAGTTCTTTAGAGACGTCCGGCAATTCTATTGGAACGAACCACTTCTATTCAAAAGAGGTCCACATGGCATTTACAGGAGATGTATTCCCGAAGATGAGGTGGATAGTGTCATCCGCCATTTCCATTCTTTACCATGTGGCGGACATGCAAGTGCCCACAAGACTTGTGCTAAGGTACTTCGTTCCGGCTTTTATTGGCCTACACTTTTCAAAGATGTGCAAAAGTTTGTTGTTTCTTGTGATGCTTGTCAAAGGACAGGTAATATATCTAGGAGGAATGAGATGCCTCTCAACAACATACAAGAAGTAGAGATCTTTGACGTATGGGGCGTCGACTTTATGGGACCTTTCCCATCTTCATGCGGTAATCAGTATATACTTCTTGCCGTAGATTATGTTTCAAGATGGGTAGAAGCAATCGCTTCTCCCACTAATGATGCAATGGTAGTGGTGAAGTTCTTCAATAGAACGATCTTCCCAAGGTTCGGAACTCCCGAACCATCATTAGTGACGGAGGAACGCACTTCACGGCCCGTCGATTTGAGACTCTATTGGCTAAGTATGGGGTGACCCATAAGATAGCTACACCTTACCACCTGCAAACCAGCGGACAAGTCGAGATATCCAATAGAGAGATTAAAGGGATTTTAGAGAAAACTGTCTCTAAAACGAGGAAAGATTGGTCAATGAAGCTTGATGATGCACTATGGGCATACAGGACAGCCTTCAAGACACCAATAGGTACGAGTCCCTATAATCTTGTTTATGGTAAATCATGTCATCTTCCTGTAGAGCTAGAGCACAAAGCTTATTGGGCTATCAAGTGGCTCAACTTCGACATGAAAGAAGCCGGAGAGAAGCGACTCTTAGACATCAATGAGCTGGATGAGATCCGGCTAAATGCGTATGAGAACGCAAGGGTTTACAAGGAACGGACAAAGCGTTGGCATGATAAGCACATCATTCCAAAAGACTTGAAGGAGGGAGACCAAGTCCTCCTATTCAACTCAAGGCTGCGTCTATTTCCAGGTAAGCTCAAATCCCGTTGGACAGGACCTTATGTAATTAAATGAGTTTTCCCCCATGGTGCAGTTGAAGTATGGGGTGAACAAAGCGGAAGTTTTAAGGTTAATGGCCAACGGTTGAAGAAATACACACCGGAAGCTCTGGTCGAGGAGATAGCTCCTATCCTCCTCCATTGAACACAACATCATACACCGTCCAGCTAAAGACGATAAATAAAGCGCTTCTTGGGAGGCAACCCATGATAGTATAGTTTTCCCTTCCTTCCATCACTTAGTTAGAGTAGATTAATTGCTTTGTTTTTTTCGTTTTTTCGTTTTTTTTTATTTGTTCCTCGATGCACTCTTGGTTTGTCGTGTCATTAATTGCAGGAAATTAGGTTCAAATGTGAGAGATTCATGGAGAATGGAGCATAAATGAGTTATATCTTCGAGATTCAAGAAAAACAAGGAAGGAAATCGAGTTACCATAAGTAAATCGTCCGATTCAGTAACAGAGCAAGTCGATTTTTTTCAACAGAAACAAAAATCGACCTGGAGATCGACCTGTCAAAATAAATCGGCCGATTTTTTGCGACAGAAACAAAAATCGACCCGACAAATAAATCGACCAGATAAATCGGCCGATTTTCTTCAGAAATTATCGACCCTATATAAGGACATTACACTCGATCTTCTTCATTCCAAAACCCCCAATTCTCGACTTCCCTCTCTCAAGAAAGCCGAAAAATCGCCACACCCTACAATCCTCATTCCTTAACCATTTTGAGTGATTCTTGGCTCCAAACTGAAGCATTTTCAACAAGGAACAAGAATCTAACAACAGCACGCACGGCAATCGACTCCTCCATAAGGAATTTAGGTTTTTCTTTCCAAAACCTAAGTTTCTCATTCGAAATTGAAGTTTGCTTAGGAAGTGTTTGTTTGTTGGAATTGATAGAGGAATCTGCTTAGAAATCATTGTAGGGAACTGTGTGTGGTGATAGATTGAACAGAACTTTACAGAATTGTGAGAATCATTGAAATCGAGATAAAAATCGACCCAGCCCAGATAAATCGGCCGATTTTTGTGAAGAACAAGTCGATTTTTAGGACTTAGAATGGATCTTGTAAAGAGGATAACTAGAAACACGGGGAAGAAGAAGGGATCTTCTTCCAAAGCCCCTGCCCCACCTCCACCACCACCTACCAACATCCCTAAGCTTCCCCCTCCCCTATCCAAGCACAAGAAACGCTATGAACGCATTGTAGATCGCCCATTCACCCCTCCTCGCTACATAGTGCTTGATGACTTAGATTTGTTGTATGTTCGAGAGGATGTTGATATGATGCTAGACAGAGCTGGGTTGATACAGTTTGCTACGATTAGGGAGGATGCTTATAGAGAGATCACCCTAGAATTCCTTAGCACGTTTGAGCACGACCCTAGGGAAAGGATGGTCACTTTCCGCCTCATGAGCCAAGACCACACTATGTCCATTGACACTTTTGGCGACTTGTTCGGTTTCTCTTATTCAGATGCAGGCACATTTGCTAGAGGTCTCAGTGCTAGTGATTTTTGGGAGGCTATTTCCATAGGTGAGTACGGAGGGGATAAGTGGAGACCCGGAAACTCCAAGGAGACAAGTATGTACAACCTTTCCTTTAAGGTAGTGCATAGGATACTTAGCGAGAGTTTATTTGCCCGGACAGAGACTCCACAGAAGCTCAAGGCTGATGAGCTCTTCATTCTCTACTGCATGACATCCACCACCATTCCCGACATCGCCACCATGCTTGCTGACTATCTAGGAAAGATAGCCAACAAAGCTAAGGGCGACATTTGTGCAGGAGGTCTTGTCACTCGTGTGGCTAAGACCATGGGATTGGACTTCTCCGGATGCACTCTAGTTGAGAGTGCCCTTCCTTTAGGCTCACAGAGGTTGGTGGTTCGACAGGTCTTGATTCCTCGAGGGAGAGTAACTCTTCATGTGCCGATGCCATGGCACAGGGATCCGAAGAAGAAGCCATCCGAGATCATATGGAAATCCGAATACACCATTCGGAACAAGAGGAACTGGAAGGAGACCTTTGAGTCGATGCTTGAGGAGTTTTCACATCCTACTTATTATGATGATGATGCAGGTGACTCAGAGGAGGAGGATGAGGATGGAGGACAGGAGACCATGCTCGAGTTTGAGAGTGATACTCATAGCGGACATGCTACGGATGCCATGGACACTGATACTCATGGTGCAGGACCGAGCAGGACTAGTAAGCAGGATGAGGAGACGGAGGATGACATACAACCACCTCGACATTCTTATGCACATGCTCCAGGCCCTAGACGAGGACGCCGAGCTCCACGCCACTTCAGGGAGCTAGTCACTACTTTCCAGAGCCTCGGCACCGACTACCGTACCCTCCGCACCAACTACGAGACCCTGAACACCCAGTTCAGGAATTATTGGGAGGAGACGGACGCTAGGCATTCATCCTATGATGGCCAGATGAGAGACATGTACTACCACCAGTTCGGCCACTTCTACGATCCTAGCGCACCGATGTATCCCTATCCACCACCTCCACCACCGACAGAGGATTGAGCTTCCACTTCTTTTACATTGTAAGTATTTTTCTCCTTTCTATGCTTGATATTCACATTGGGGACAATGTGGATGTCAAGTATGGGGTGGGGGTACTTACAATACCTTATGTTTCACTTTAGCACTTTATGTACTTTCCACTACTCTTGACAAATCTGGCTTGTAATAACTCTTGCACTACTTGCTTTCCATTATGACACTTGCATTTGCATGATCTTTTTCAAATCCTATGAATTTTCAAAAATTTTTAGTGCTTCTTATATACAAATGACCTCTATGATGAGAATTGTGTATATGGATAGGCAAAAAGATGCTTAGTTGTGTTGAGATTTTGATTATAGCATGAATGAATTTGCTTTTGTTACTTGAACACATGAATAAGTTATATGATTTAGTTGTTTTGATAAGAGAATGAAATAATAGTCGAAGCTATATTGCAAGTTCTTTTACATCATTTAAGGATGACTAAGGCAATTCACTTCTTTTCTTTTCTCATATCTTGATCATGCTAGCTCCTCAATGAAATATGTAACCCTCCTTTTACCATCCGGGAATTAGGATAGGTGATTGAAAAAAGGCATGTTTGATGTGGGAGGGCCAAGGAAAAAGTATAAAAAAAGAAAGTGTAGAAATTCATGAGTTTGGGGACGTTGAACATGAGGATGAGTAACTCGGCACCATTCACATAGCCGGGTGTTTGTGTCTTGCCAAAGTCCGATTGAACGACAAGTCCTAACGGGATATGGTATGTGCATCAAGGGTTTGAGGCATCTCGAAATTGAGAAACGCCGATCTCCTAGGCTTCGGTATTTGTGCACCGCTGTCCATACTCTCAAAAAGTAAAGTATAATGAAAGCAAAGCTTTCTACATGCGAAGCATGTGCGGTGAAGAAAATTCTTGAAGGTGTTATGTGTTCCTCTTTCCCGGATTAGCACCACAATTGCCAAAAAGAACTCCTTCCCTTCATACGTTTCTTGAACCTTTCCTTTGATTAGAAGACCTTGAGACTTTTATGCATGTGTTTAAGACTTAATGGCTTAGATTTGTTTGACTTTGATTACCTCTACACCTTTATCATGTTCTTTATTTATGCTTTCAAGGAAGAAAAGGGAGTTTGTTCATCTTATAGTCATCATTGATACATGCTTTGCCTTTTTATGTCTTAAAACATCACTTTGAGGGTGATCCAATAAGAAGAAGCACTACCAAAAGAAAAGTTTTTGAGTTTTCATACATACATAATCCATGACATCTTATTCTAAATTTGAGTCTTGCTTGGGGACAAGCAAGAGGCAAGTATGGGGTATTTTGATGACATAAATTATGTACCATCATATTCATGCATATTGTAGAAGATTGTCTCAGTTTACCTTGCATTTAGAGAGATTTTGTATGCTTTTTATGTTCTATTCAATCAATTGTCGGAAATAGAGGTCTACACGAGATTTTGATGAATTGTAGGTAAATGGAGCGGAATTGGAAGCAAAAATGGAGCAAGAAGCATCTAAGGATGTTAAGGAAGCTAAAGGAGTCTTAGAAGGATCACAAAAAGCTAAGGAATTGCAAAGGAGAAGCATAGACGATGAACCAAAGGAAGAGCACTTTCTGTTGAAGAAAATCGTGCCAATATATATATATAAATCAGACGATTTTCATACCTTGAAATCGGCCGATTTTCTTATGAACAGCACGATTTATTCTTCTGACGAACTCTAATTGAACTAATCTTTAATCAAAACTAATCCTTGCCTAAATCCCAATCTTGATTAACCTTTCTACCCTCTAATTGAATGTACGAAGGCACTTCAAACCTGTTTCTACATTTAATAGATTAAGATCGCAAGATTTGGGTAATAAAGAGATTCAACACCCTTTATTAAGATTTTAAGTGTGCTTTCTAATCTTTACTTTGGAGAGTCATATCCTGGAGTTTTAGATAGTTAGTTTGAACATAATTCTTGTCTCTAGATCTTTCTATATTGCAGCCTCAACAACCCTTATAGAGAGAACCTATAGATCAGTCATATAGGTTTCGGAACTTCATCGTACGAATCCTACCTTTGAACATTTAATCTTGGCAATATAAATTCTGTCCTATATCTATAGAAGTGTCTTGAATCGAAAGCCTAAATCGGATACTTGAATCCTTGGAATCATTTCTCTCTTTATCAAATCACAAAATTTTTTATACTTTCGCTAGATAATTGAAATCGGAATTATTCTCACCAAATCCCTGAGTTCGACTTTGGAATTCTTACCTTTCTACAGCTGATCCGTACACTGCGGGTTCGCTTTGCTTTTGAGTTCTAGATATAAATTTAAGACTTTGACGCACACACTTTTCGGGCGAACACACTCTTCTTTAGAAAGTCTCCAAGCCTATCGTTGGTGAGGAACGATTGCATGCTCTCCAACATGCCAAGCTTCTCCAATGTTGGAATGTGCAAAAACCGGGTTGCATACACAACCCGATCTTGCACAATCCCGTAACGAGTCTTTTCAACCTCATACATCTTATACTTCCTCTGTGGTTCCATTCTTGCAAGTAATCAAGGAAAGAATTAGAAAGTTCAGAAATTGGAGAAAGAGACGAACCCTCTGTTGCTATTTCCGCAGGGGCGGTGAGGCTCAGGGGCGGATGGAGGATGCGCAGGGGCGGTGAGGCAAAGGGGCGGGAGAATAGGAGGAGGAGGAGATTTTATTAACAAATGCGAAGGTGGTGGAGCTGAGGGCGTTCCGGTGGCGTCTGGATGGTGGAGATGTCGCCGGAGGTGGTGGAGAGTGGAGGAAAGAGGGCTTCTGTGGGAGGGAGTATAGTGGAGGTGAGTATGTGAGATTGAGGGTGTGGATGGTTGTCAGCAGGGAGAAGGTGGTGCAGGGGCGTCGGAGGACGTGGCGGTGGCGTCGGTGAGGTGGTACAGGGGCGTGAGCGAGGGTGGTTTGTGAGGGAGAGATTAGGGCGCAGGGGCATTGTGAGAGAGGGAGAATTGGTAGAGACGAGAGGTAGGTGAGGAGAGAGAGAGGGGTTGGTGGGGTAGGTTTAGGAAAATTTGGGATTTCTATTTTTTTCTTTTTTGGATAAAACCACAGGGGCGGGGTCTTGTCACCGCGGGGGCGGTGACAAGGAAGAGGGGGACGCAGGCCCAACGGCGGGGGCGGCGCTGGGGGTGCCTGTCAAGAGTGGCCGCCGTAGGGGCGTAGGGGTGTCACCGTGGGGGGCGGTAACAAGGTGGTTGCAGACGCACGCCCAACGTCGGGGGCGGCACTGGCCAAGAGTGTCACCGCAGGGGCGGGGACACTAAGCTGCAGGGGCGGTTTTCTTGACAAAAACTCCTCTTCTTATTCCTTCGGGTTGCCTCCTAAGCAGCACCTTTGTTTTACGTCGTTGGCTCGACATAAGGACCCTACTCCTCTGCTTGAGCCTCCTCCAACACCATTTCATCAATGGGGTCGTTCTTCACTCCTTCAAGGTAAGGCTTGAGCCTTTGTCCGTTAACTTTGAAAACCTTGTGCGTTTGTGGATCATATAGATCCAAAACGCCATGAGGGTACACTTCAGCTACCACGAACGGACCTGTCCACCTTGAACGCAGCTTACCTGCAAAAAGCTTCAAACGTGATTGAAAGAGAAGAACTTTGTTACCTACCTTGAAGTCTTTCCGGAGGATGTTTCGGTCATGCCACACTTTGGTCTTTTCTTTGTATGCAGTGGCATGGTCATACGCATCTAGTTTCAATTCCTCCAGCTCTTGCAGTTGAAGTTTTCGAAACTCTCCTACCTCCTCTACATTCATGTTGCACTTCTTTACCGCCCACCATGCCTTGTGCGCAAGCTCCACCGGAAGGTGGCAAGCTTTTCCGAACACAAGCCAGAATGGAGACATCTTTATAGGAGTCTTATATGCTCTCCGGTATGCCCATAGAGCGTCGTTTAGCCTCAAATTCCAATCCTTCCTTCCAGGAGAAACCGTCTTTTCAAGGATGGTTTGGATTTCCCGATTGGATACCTCCACTTGACCATTTGTTTTCGGATGGTAGGTTGTTGACACTCGTTGGTGGACGTGGTACTTCTTAAGCAGGGTAGTGATCGTCTTGTTGCAGAAATGGGTGCTCCTGTCACTTATCAAAACCTTCGGGATTCCAAATCTTGCAAAAATATTATCCTTAAGAAAAGCTGCAACCACTTTAGAATCATCAGTTTTGGTGGCCTTTGCTTCCACCAACTTGGAAACATAGTCCATCGCAAGCAATATGTAAGTATGCCCCAAAGAAGTAGGGAAAGGACCCATGAAGTCAATCCCCAATACATCAAAGATATCACAAAATATAAGAGAGGATTGAGGCATTTCATGTCTCCTAGAGATGTTACCGACCCTTTGGCACCTATCACACACTTTACAAAACGCAAAAGCGTCTCTAAAAATGTGTGAACAAAAGAACCCCGTATCTAAAACTTTTCTAGCAGTTTTGTTGGCCCCAAAATGCCCCTCACATGCTTCAGAATGACAGAATGTTAGGACAGATTGTACCTCATTGTCCGGGATGCAACGGCGTATTACTTGGTCACTACAATGCTTCCAAAGGTAGGGATCATCCCAAATGTAGTGTCGAGCTTCTGCCTTTACCTTCTCTCTTTGTGCCTTGGTGAAGTTTGGAGGATACTCACCTCTAACAAGGAAATTTACAATGTCAGCAAACCAGGGCTTGAAAGATTGCAATTTAAACCAAACCTCTGTCGAGTGATCCGTAGGGATGCCTGGCTCGAGCCACAGGGGCGGTGTGGCTCAGGGGCGGGTCTCTTGAGGCGAGGGGGCGGTTACACAACAGAGGGTTGTGTAGAAGGTGTCGTCTAAAAAGCTTCCAACTATTGCTCATTCTTTAGCTGAATCCTCTTCCTCCTTCACTAGTCTGCTTAATTGAACGGCCACCAGGTTCTCAACTCCCTTCTTGTCCCGTATCTCTAGGTTGAGCTTGCTTAGAAGGAGCACCCACCGAATCAATATTGGCTTTGCTTCCTTCTTCGCCATGAGATACCTAAGAGTTGCATGGTCAGTATAAATGATTACCTTTACTCCAAGAAGGTACCGTCTGAATTTCGTGCAAAAACCACCGCTAGCATGTCCTTCTCGGTGGTGGAGTAATTCCTTTGTGCTCCATTAAGCATCATAGATGCATAATGGATGATGTGTGAGGCTCTTCTATCTTTCTGTCTTAAGACAGCTCCTACAGCGTAGTCGCTGGCATCACACATAATCTCGAAAGGTTTCTCCCAATCCGAAGACTGGATGATCGGTGCACTAGTGAGGCAAGCTTTCAAAGTGTCGAAAGCTTTCTTGCAGCTTTCATCCACTATGAAAGTGGCGTCTTTCTTGAGTAACTCACACAATGGTGATAAGATCTTTAAAAAGTCTTTGATGAACCGTCGGTAAAAACCTGCATGGCAAAGAAAAGTACAGATTTCACGAATGTTAGTAGGATAAGGTAAACTTTGAATAACATCAACTTTCTCCTTATCTACCTCTATCCCTTTTGAGGATATCACATGTCCTAGAACTATTCCTTGTTCAACCATCAAATGGCACTATTCTGAATTAAGAACTAAATTAGTTTCAACACATATTTCAAGAACGAGTTTTAAGTGTCCTAGACATGCATCAAAACTATTTCCATGGACGGTGAAGTCATCCATAAATACTTCAATAAAGTTTTCTAGATATTCGGAGAAAATACTTATCATGCACCGTTGGAAGGTGCCGGAGGCATTGCAAAGTCCAAATGGCATTTTGCGGTATGCAAAAGTGCCAAACGGACAAGTGAACGTTGTTTTTTCTTGGTCTTCCGGAGCAATGGGTATTTGGAAATAGCCCGAGTATCCGTCCAGAAAGCAATAGTATGGATGACCTGCAAGACGTTCCAACATTTGGTCAATAAAGGTAATGGAAAGTGGTCTTTACGTGTTACCTTGTTGAGTTTTCGGTAGTCAATGCAAACTCTCCAACCGGTTTGTGTCTTGCTTGGGACCATCTCTCCGATTTGATTCTCCACCATGGTGATCCCCCCTTCTTTGGAACTACTTGGGTTGGACTAACCCACTTGCTATCCGAGATGGGGAAAATTATGTCCGCTTGGAGGAGCTTCAATACCTCTTTGACCACTTCCATCATTGGCGGGTTCAACCTTCTTTGAGGTTGCCTAGATGGTTTCGCCTCTTCCTCAAGTAGAATTATATGCATGCAAGTGGACGGACTTATCCCTTTGATGTCCGCAATGGTCCATCCAAGGGCCGTCTTGTATTCTTTCAACACTTTCACCAACTTGTCCTCTTGACCGGTAGTCAACTTGTTAGAGATGATCACCGGTAAGGTATTGTTATCTCCAAGGAAAGCATACTTGAGGTGAGGTGGAAGGTCTTTCAACTCTATCTCCGGTGCCTGCACTATAGATGGAACAAGCTTCTCGCTCGGAGTTAGTAAAGTAGGCCCAAAGGCCAAAGTGGAGATATGTAACCTCTTGTGCCCATCCAATTCGGCTAGGACCTCTTTCATGCTAGTTGTTAATACATATTCTGAATTATGATGGTCAATGTCATGTTCAATTATATTTTTCAATTCGTCAATGTCAGAAAAATCAAAGACATCTTGCACAAAAGGTTCAATAATATCAATGGCACATAAGGAATGATCATCAATTGGAAATTTCATTGCATCATAGATGTCAAATTCAACTACTTCCCCATCAAACTCCATGGTTAATTTGCCACTAACATAATCGATTTTAGTCCTAGCAGTTTTCAGGAAAGGTCTCCCCAACAATATTGGTGCAGCATGTGAGTCATTTTCCATGTCCATTACAACGAAATTAGGAGGAAAAATAAGATTATCTACCATCACTAATACATCTTCAATAATCCCTTTTGGGTAAACATTAGATCTATAAGCAAGTTGTACTACAATCCGAGTTTCATTAATGGCCAAGGCCAAGTGATTTATAGATGGAATATGGAAGGATATTAATAGAAGCACCAAGATCAAGCATATCTTTGTCAAAGTGGGTTTCCCCTATAACACAAGGAATGCTTACCATGCCCGGATCGCTACACTTCTTGGGCATTCTACGTTGGAACACGGCGGACACATGTTCGCTTACTTGCACCTTTTGTTTCCCCTTCAGCTTCTGATTCCTCTTGATAGTGCAGAGTTCCTTCAAGAAACGAGCATACTTAGAAATACTTTTCACTAACTTAAGGAGAGGGATGTTTACCTCGCATTTGGAGAAGGTCTCAAAGAGATCCTTGTCCTCGATTATTCTTCTCTCCTTTAGTGCCTCAGGGAAAGGAGCTGGTGGTTTCTCAGCGTACAAAGGTGAGAACTCAGGTCGGATGTATAAATCCTTCTCAACAGAACTCTCTGTCGAGTTTTCCGCAGGGTGCCAACTTACAGGCGTAGGGGCGGCTCAAGGGTTGTCACCGCAGGGGTGGTGACCTCCAGCCGCAGGGGCGGCGTCTGCTCAGGGCCTGGTGCAGGTGCAGGCGCAGGTGCGGCTGTGAGGCGGCAAACTCGTCAGAGAGTTTGTTCTTTCCTTCTATTGCTGGTTTCGGCTAGATTTGCTTCCCACTTCTCAATGTTAGGGCACTAACATTCTCCTTGGGGTTGACCACTATCTGGGAAGGAAAATTTCCGGAGGATCTAGCTTCAATCCTTTTAATGGCTTCCGCCATTTGCCCAACCTGTTTTTCAAGGTTCTTGATGTTGGATTCTGTTGTTTGGACATGAGTAGCAAAATGCTTAGTTAAAACCTGCAGTATATCCTTAGTGGACTAAGACTTACCTTGGCGGGGCTGCGTCTGTTGGTTTTGTTGATCCGTCCATCGAAACTTTTGTTGATCGCGCCAATTTGGCATGAAATTCTGTGCATATGGATCGTTCCTAGGCCTTTGCTGTTATTGTTTCCCATAGCCTAATGCGTTCACCTCAGCATCGTCATCCTGGACTTGAGGGCACATGTCCGTTGGGTGGTAGGGGTCAGCACAAACTCCGCATGCCTTAAGTTGTTCTGGGGTTCCCATAAGGGTCAATCTCTTCACCATCTCTTTCAGCTCAGCAAGTTCAGTGGAGATCTTTTTTTATCCAGGATTGATGGCATGAACTTCTCTCTTGGAGGAAGTTCTTCCGAAGTTCCTAGTTCCTTCAGCTAGTTCTTGGATCTTTTCTAAAGAAAGGTCAAGAGTGGTATTGAGAATGTTACCTCCACAAGAAGCATCGACGATCCTCCTCTCATTGTCAAGCAAGACATTGTACAAGTACAAGACTAGGTCTTAAGTTGAATATCTATAGAAAGGACATCTAGATCGGAGGCGTGCAAACCGTTCGAAATACTCATAGAGAGTTTCGTCCGCCTCTTGTTCAATGTTGCTTATAGCTTTCTTCAAGCTATTGGCCTTCTTGGTTGGAAAGTATTTCTCCAAAAATGCTTTGTGGAGATTCTCCCAAGTGTCGATGCTCCCGGATGGAAGGTGGTAGTACCAATCGTCCACTCCATCTTTGAGTGTGAAACCGAATGCCCTCATCTTGATTTGCTCTTCCGTAGTGTTGGCCGGTTTCATGCTCATACACACAATATAAAACTTTCCAATGTGCTTGATGGGGTCTTCACCACTTAGCCCATGGAATGATGGGAGCAAGTGGATCGGCCCTAGCTTGAGCTCGAAATTGACACCTTCCCTTATTGCCGGTATAGTAATGGCAAGAGGGTGTTGAGTCAAGTCCGGCTGCATGAGTTGGCGGAGTGTTTGCTTAGCCATTTCTTCACGGAGTTGTTGTTGTCTATGTCGCCGGATGTGTGTTCTTTCAATTTCTGGATCACAAGGAACAATTCTAGAGTTAGTAGCACGGGTTTGAACCATAAAAACGGTCCAAACCAATAATCAACAATTGAAAAATAAAAACACAATAAAACTCCCCGGCAATGGCGCCAAAATTCGACAAGAGTATTTCCTTAGGTCTCTTTTATTTTATCAAAATAATTCCCTAACTTAACACTAAAACAAGTATAGTAGCCAAGAAGGGTGAGTCCGGTGCATGATGCAAGTATCATATTTTCCATATCGGATAACAAGGGTATTTCCTTAGGTATCTTTTGTGAAGAAGGAGATTACTAAGTTGCTTGATGCAAGTATCATATTTTCCATATCGGATAACAAGTGGGTGAGTCCGGTGCATGTAGTTCCCAAGAAGGGTGGGATGACCGTTGTAACCAACAAGAACAGCGAGTTGATTCCCACAAGGATCATTACGATGGAGGATGTGCATTGACTATAGGAAGCTGAATTTGATCACAAGAAAGGACCATTTCTCTCTTCCATTCATTGATCAAATGTTTGAACGATTAGCACAACACTCCCATTTCTGCTATCTAGATGGTTATAATGGCTTCTTTCAGATTCCTATCCATCCAGATGATCAAGAGAAGACCACTTTCACTTGTCCATAGGGGACATTCGCTTATTGGAGGATGCCATTCGGATTGTGTAATTCACGAGCTACTTTTCAGCATTGTATGATGCCTATCTTTTCCAAGTATATTGAGGAGATCATGGAGGTATTCATGGATGATTTTTCGGTATATGGTTCCTCTTTTGATAACTGTTTGGCTAACCTTTCTCTAGTGTTACAACGTTGTGAAGACACTAACTCGTTTTGAATTGCGAGAAGTGTCACTGCATGGTTAGCGAAAGAATTGTTCTAGGATACCTCGTTTCCAACCGAGGTATAGAGGCCGATCGAGCTAAGATCGAGACTATTGAGAAACTTCTGCCACCTTGTTCTGTTAAAAGTGTGCGGAGTATTCTAGGGCATGTAGGTTTCTACGGGAGGTTCATCAAGGATTTCTCTAAAATCTCTAAACCACTCACTAATCTTTTGAATAAGGTTGTTGTTTTTGAGTTTTTGCAAGAATGCCTTGATGCTTTTTACAAGATAAAGGAAGCATTGATCACCGCTCCCATTATTCAACCTCCTGATTGGACCTTGCCCTTTAAAATCATGTTTGATGCTAGTGATGTGGCCATAGGAGCGGTACTTAAACAAAGGAAGGATGGCCGGACCAACGCCATTTATTATGCTAGTAAGACGCTAGATGAAGCTCAGCTGAATTACGCCACCACCGAGAAGGAGCTCTTGGTAGTTGTTTATGCATTTGAGAAATTTCTCTCTTACTTAGTGGGAGCAAAAGTTATTGTTTATACTAACCATGCAGCCATTCAATACTTGCTAGCTAAGAAAGATGCAAAGTCACACCTCATTCGTTAGATTCTCTTACTTCAAGAGTTTGATTTGGAGATTCGTGATAAGAAAGGGTCCGAGAATTCCGTGGCGGATCACCTCAGTCGGCTACCACCTATCTCGCTCGAGAGGGACAATCTACCCATTGATGATTCATTCCCTGATGAACATTTGTATTCTGTAGAGCATTGGACGGAACCTTTTATCTTTCCTCATGGTGTAGTTGAAGTATGGGGTGAGGCTACCACCTATCTTGTTTGAGAGTCATGTACGATCCAGCTAGCGACCTTAACCCAAGCGCTTCTTGGGAGGTAACTGATAGGTGATGGAATCACTATCATTTAGGTTAGTTTTTAGAGTCTTTTTGTTACATTAGTGTCGTTTTATGCTACTAACTCCTTGGTCCAGAAGAAGAAGACTAAAAGAAGATAAAGAAGGAGTTATAAGCACTTAGGACTGAAGATCATTCACGAAGCAAAGCTTTCGTTGCCTCACCGCCCCCACGGAGCAGTGTCACCGCCCCAGCGGGTGACACCATTCTCCGGAGCCCAACCTGCGCCTTCGCCAACGCCAGGAACAAATACTGTCACTGGGCCTGCGTCAACCATTGGCGCCCCTACGGTGACTTGCCCTGAAGAAGCGAAGACCAGCGCCCCTGCACCCCTGCCCGCGCCTCTGCCTGCGCCTCAACCTGGGATCTGGAAGATGAAGAGTCGATGTCACCGCCCCCGCGTTGACATTAGGACGCCCTTGCGGCTCAGCATCTGAAGCGACAGAAAGTTGAAGAATCAGACGTTTGAAGATCATTAAATATCCGCCCCTGCGGAAGTGCTAGGCCTCCCCTGCGGCTATGAAGAAGATCAAACGTTTTCGCTTGAACCGCCCCTGCGGATATGAAGGCCGCCCCTTCGGTTCAGCGACAGAGGTTTTACTCCAGCTGTTTACACCACATTTATGGCATTAAAGGTGGCTGTATTAGGCTGGTCATTTACTCCTATTTAGTGCCATTTGTAGTATAAATAGACCTAGGGTTGATTGCTAGAAGAATCGAATTTAGAATCCACTTTTTCCATTATAATTATCTTGCTACCTTTGTAATGAGTTGCTAACTCCCTTGCTACATTGGGTTGGTTTGAAGCTGCATTGTTACTTTGGTTGTAAGTTCTTTCTAATATAAGTTTTCATTCAATAATACTTTGTGTTTCCTTGATCTTCATTGTCTAAATTGCATGTTTACTATCACTTAAGATCGATCACCTTAGGTTCTAAAGTGCATGCAAAGTACTAGGATTATTAGGTTCCGGGGTCGGGTCTTTAATCTAGTAGTAAACTTTAAGTAATAACGGGTTGTAATTGCTTAAAGGAAAGGAACACAAATATAAAGATAAGTTTAACGGTTTTAATCTTTTCTTTATATCCCTTAGTCTTTGTTTGAAAGCTAACTTGTTAATTGTTCTTGTAGGTTTACGGAACACTAACCTGTTAAGTTGTGTTGATGCCGGTTGGCTCAACACATATATATGATCAAGACGGGAGATTACCTGAAAACTTGTAAAAAGGAACTCACCAAAGTAGCAATCGCATGCTAAGAATCAACCTAGTGTAGATTCACCCATTATTGTCTTACTCGTTGTCCTAGTTTCTTTCATAAGTTTTGTGTGCATAAATTCACTCAAACCCCCCCC
>BSUD01000003.1:106082759-106213849 GCA_033239045.1 Fagopyrum esculentum
CCCTACTCCCTTACGCCCACGCCCCTGTGCTCCCTTCACGCACTGACTGCTCCGACGCCCCTGCGCCACCTCTACAACTCTACCAGCTCCGACGCCCCTGTGCCGCACTACGCCCTCTAACACCTTCCCCCCTTCCAACCTTAACCCCACAACCCTTCCTACCTCTCTCACATTCTCTACCCTCCACTTTGAGCATCTCCGGCAACGTCTCCACCAACAAGAAAGACATCGGAACGCCCCCAGCACCACCACCTTCGTAACTGCCCAGAATCGCCCTCTATACTTCTCCCGCCCCTGCGCCTGCAAGCTGCCGCACCTGCGCCTCACCGCCCGTGCGCCTCTTCAGCCGTCCCTGCGGAAAACACAATAGAGGGTTCGACTTCTTTCCCTGTTTTTGAAAGTTGCTAATTCTTTTTCTTGATTATCTTCAAGAATGGAACCACAAAGGCAGCACAAGATGTTGGAGGGCGAGAAGATTCGCTATAGGATTGTGCAAGATCGGGTTGTGTATGCAACTCGGTTTTTGCACATTCATACCTTAAAGAAGCTAGGCATGCTAGACAGCATGCAGTCCTTTCTAGCCAATGTTGGGCTCGGAGACTTTCTACACAAGAGTGCTCCAACGTATCCCGAGCTCAGTAGACAGTTCCTAGCCACCTTCACCATGGAGAAGGAGGATCATGTGTGTATTGGACTCACCTTCAAGTTGAACAGGATAAAATACACACTTGATTACAACCAGCTACAGGAGGCCTTTGGGGTGAGTCTCAACCCCTCTGAGAACTGGTAGGAGCTAGTCCCGACTCCGGACCTGTGTGAGTTCTGGCAGGCAGCTACCGGATCAGAGTTTCATGCAGGGGGTGAGTACTCCAACAAACTCACTCACCCTAGCTTGAGGCTCCTCTCCAAGATCCTCATGAGTGTCTTTTGTGGACACAAAGAGGAGAACAAGGTCGCCCTCAAGAACCTCCCACTACTATACTCTTGCCTTCCAATGAGCGAGAAGGTTATGGATTGGCCGTCCATCTTCCTTGCCGCTTTAAAGCGGATTAGAAAGAACGAGCCGAGGGACATTGTTGGCGGTAGGGTGATCTTCTTGATCGCTTCACAGGTTATGGATCTTTCCGGCCTAGAGGACGGGTTGGAGGCACTTCTCTACACAGAGTGGATGTTGAGGAGGTGCAAACTCCTCAAGAGGGACGGCGACAACCTCTTATGGCTCTCTTTTGCCGACGGGAGCCACATCATCTACCTTCCACGGCCACTGCCACTTGAAGACGAGCTCTCCGAGCTTTATATTCTGGCGGATCCTTTCGTGCCGAGGCGGCCTCAGGTGGCCACTGTGGAGAGGCACGCTGCGAGCTCCAGCCGGGCTCATCATAAGGAGCACATGCCCGTCCCCGACGATGAGGATATGCCTACTGCGCCACCGGAGGAGGATTCGGCTCTTGCAAGCCTGCAGGCTCAGATGGCGGCCCTGACCACCCAACATCCGGCATGGCAGACCGAGTACCGGCGGACCATGCTTGAGCAGCAACAGAGCTGGCAGACGAGCTTTGCCACCTCCATGACCTCCCACTTCGACTAGAGGCAGGGTGCTTGGCAGGCGGCCCAGCAGCAGCACCTGGAGGCTCAACAGTTGGCTTGGCAAGCCAACTTTGAGACCTCTTTTGGCCGTTGGATGGAGGCTCAACTAACCCGCATTGAGGACATCTACCGCCGACAGGAGCACTTCTTCAACCACTTCCTGTACCCACCGGAGGAGGGTCCGGATGGTCCAGCTGGACCATCCCAGTAGTGGTATCATCATTTCTCCCTTTTCCACATTTATCTTTGCTTTATTTTCCACTTTGAGGACAAAGTGTACTTCAAGTATGGGGGAGGGACATATCATTGCATGTATAGTCTGTTTGAGTTGTTTTTGTAGTTTGAATTCAGTTTGAAATTTAGAAAAAAAAGGAGAAAAAGCCAAAGAAAATGAAAAAAGGCATGAAAATCTTTGGATAAATCGAAAATCCGAAAGGGCGGTTTAGGCAAAAAGAAGGTAGTCCGACCAACCTTAGGTTGGTGAAAAATTGGACTTGAGGGATGTGAGTTCCAAGTGAGATCATCAAAGAAAAAGAAGAAGAGTGGCAAGGTGAAAACCCGAAAGGGCACCTTGGCAAAATGAGCGGCACCGAGTGTAGATTCCCTTTCTGGCATTTGGCGACATAAGAAGGGGAGTCATAAGGAGGTTGTCCGGGTAGGTCACTCTTGGAGCAATAAGGATGGTAGTTTTCTCACCTTTTTCTCACATTTCCTCTCTTTTCCCTCTTTCTTTCTTGGCTTTTCTTTTGTTTTCATTGTCTTTTCTGTTTGCCCATGCTTCCTGAGGCCTTTGAGTTAAAAAAAAAATTGTTGTCATTTTGTTTTACTCGGGACGAGTAAAAGGTCTAAGTATGGGGGAGTTTGATAGGTGATGGAATCACTATCATTTAAGTTAGTTTTTAGAGTCTTTTTGTTACATTAGTGTCGGTTTATGCTACTAACTCCTTGGTCCAAAAGAAAAAGACTAAAAGAAGATAAAGAAGGAGTTATAAGCACTTAGGAGTAGAGATCATTCACGAAGCAAAGCTTTTGTTGCCTCACCGCCCCCGCGGAGCAGTGTTACCGCCCCTGCGGGTGACACCATACTCCGGAGCGCAACCTGCGCCTTCGCCAACGCCAGGAACAAAGACTGTCACCGCGCCTGCGTCAACCCTTGGCGCCCCTGCGGTGACTTGCCCTGAAGAAGCGAAGACCAGCGCCCCTGTGCCCCTGCCTGTGCCTCTGTTGTTCGCTCCTAAGCGTGCGTGCAAATAATCTTTAAATTTATAAAACTAGAATCAAGCAAGCGAACCCGCAATGTACGGATCGGCGTAGTAAAGCAAGAATTCCAGAGTGTCGAACTCAGGGATTTGGGGGGAACAAATTCAGTTTGCAAATCGTCAAGCAAGTAAATGTAATAAGCTTTGCAAATATTGGGGAAAACAACAACCCTAAAGATCCAGGTATCTAATTATGGCAATCGATTCAAGATATACTAAGGAACTAAGGACAGAGTTAAGAGTTGCAAAGGTATGCTAAAGTAAAGTAATGTACGGTGAAGTTCCAGAACTTTATATGATTTATCTAAAGACACTCTCTATAAAAGTTGTTGAGGCTTCAGTATAGAAAGGATCTAAAGACAAGAATTAATCTCAAATACCCAAACTTGTAACCCAAGGATCAAAACTAACTAAAACGATTAAGGTTATGACACTCGAAATCGAAATAGAGGGTGATGAGTCTCACTACTACCTAGAAAAGGGAAAGCCAAGACTAGATTAAAGCTAATCTTTAACCTTGGATCAAAGTAAAAGAAAAGTTCGTAAACTAGGGTAAATCACGGGCATATCTTGAGTTCCACGGCCGTGTAAGTTCAAGAATAGACCGTGATCTTGGTTCGTCGATGAGATCTCTCTAACTCTCAAGGTCCAATCAATTTACGATCGATCTATCATCATCTAAGCCACAACTATCAACCCTTCACCTTTGAATTGCTAAAGGGTTTTACCCAATAACCATTGTCATAATATCAAAAATCAATTTAAGAAGAATGAAAGATGGAAACCCTCGAAAACTCAAATATAACTCAAAGTCAATCTTAGATCCAAAACACAAATTGGAATATTCAATGGATTGAGAATGTAACACAAAACCTCACAATGATCTTAGGCAAATCCGAAGAACGGGTTGTCAGTCCGTCTTCAATAACTTACCCTAAGAAAAAGGTAAAAACCTTCGGAGATCTTCAATCCGCCCTAGGCAAGAATACTCCAAGCAAGGTAGGCGGCCGTCACGTCTCCGCGAGATCCAACGCCAATGTTACGAGAATAGTTCGTAAGCGTCGATGTTCAAAACTCTCTTCTCTGGCCTTTTTATAAGACGGGTAAAAGTAACCGTCCTGGCCCATCACGTGAATAACGTGGTAAATGATTACTCGTCAAAAGATCGCCTAAATCACGGTCTCAAGGGATTCCACGACCGTGGTTTAGGGCGTGGAATTGGATTATGGTGTGTCTCATCTTCCACGACCGTACTTTAGGCCATGTAACTCTTTGGAGTGCTCCACGCTCATGATGCCAAGATCCATGGCCGTGGTTTAGGCCGTGGACTCTTCTACGGCCGTATTTTATGGCGTGGAAGTGTAGATTGCTTGTGATTTCCTTTGTGTCGTGCCATTCTCCATCCTAGCTCCTCCTGTGGCTTCCTTGATGTGTTCCTAATCCTTGGATATGCTCAAATCCTCTCTTCTCTCTCTCAAATGGTCCGGTTTCAGCTCTTATTCACCTATAATCAATCACAAACTAATGTAGACCTCCATATCGAGAATATAGATAAACAAGCTAGATAATGCTTCAATATCTTATCCATGAACACTATAATGAATGAAAAACAACTAGAATATGTGCCTATAATATCGCAATATTTCATGCTAACAAAATACCCCATACTTGTCACTTGCTTGTCCCCAAGCAAGGTTTTTGAAAGCTTAGAACACAAGTTAGGATGAAATATGCATGCAAACTCAAAAACAAAACATTTTTTAGGTAAGTGTGCTTCTAGTCAATAGATCATTCTCAAACCTTGCTTCATTCACCCTTGAAACGCTTATATACATAAACTAAAGAATGTAAAGCAAAGAAACATCATGAGTTGGTTAAACTTTAAACTAAACATCATAACCTTCAAGCATTATCAAAATCAAGCATAAGAAACTTCAATTTATATCACCAAGTCAAATAACATTCTCTTGATCTTAAGGACTTCCAAGTAAGGTTTAGAATGCGGAAGGGAGGGAAACTTATAAAGGATGTGGTGCATGAATCCGGGAAAGTGGACAACTAACTATTTTTCCTTTTATTTTGCTTTGCAACACTATCAACCTTGAGCTTTGCTCTCTTCTTTTTCACATTATTTTTCGTCTTTACTTTTGGAGTTATGGACAGTGGTGCACAAAAACCGAAGCCTAGGTGATTGGCGTTTCTCAGTTTCGAGATGCCTCAAACCCTTGATGCACATACCATAATCCGCTAGGAGTATCGCTCAATCCGACTTTGGCAAGACACAAACACCCGACTATGTGAATGATGCCGAGTTACTCATGTTCATGATTGACTTCCCCAAACCTATAATTTCTATTCTTTGAATGCAAACAATTGCTTTCATGGCCCTCTCACATCAAACATGCCAAAACACAACTCCAAATTCCCGGATAGGTAAGGGAGGCAGTTATTTCATTGAGGGGCTAAATGAACAAAGAAAGGAGAAAGAAAGATCGAATTGCCTTAATCATTTCATAAAGAAGTATAAGAACTCATCATGTGATCTCAACCTCAATTTCTCAATATGATTTAGATAAAACTTTTCACATTATGAAACTTGCTAGAAAGGATAATCAACACATTCAATTCCTTTTCAATTCATTATTCGTTTAGGCATACAATTGTCATCAAAAGCTCAATCCGCAAGTGGTAACTATCATAGAATCATCTCAACTCTTAGAAGCACAAAACCTTTAGAATTTTTCAAAATTTTTCACATTTTTATGGGTTTTTCAAAAGCTTTTTCATGCAATGCAATAATGAAATGTGTGACAATGAAATGAAACATGCAAAGTGTCATTGAATCAAGGCAAGCAAAGTGAGCAGAGTTATTACAAACGATAGTCACACCCCACCCCATACTTGAGACAAACATTGTCCCCAATGTTTAAAAAGAAATAAGGAAAAGAAAGAAAAGAAAAATGAACTCACTAGACGGCGGTGGAGCGGCTGAAACTGTCAACTGGCATAGCTCATCACTGCGGTGGAGGCGGTGGTGGAAACGGGAAGAAACTGGAGTCGAAGTTCCGCCCAAACTGCTGGCGGTAGATGTCCCTCATCATCCGGTCATGCTCATCGGCTCATACATCTCTAGCGTCCTGGCGGATCTCCAAATTACCGACCCTCCTAGAAAGGTCGGTAGCCCACTCCGGTAGCTCTCATACCACTCCGGTGCCTGGCTGTACCATGTAGGTGCATCCTGTGGGGCCGGTGCTGTCGGTGGCTGTGCATACCATGGTGGCGGAGCTCCCATCCACTCCGGTTGTGCTCCATACCAAGCGGGAGGAGCATCCATCCATGTCGGTCTCTCGCTCACACTAGCGCGGCGAGAGGAAGAAGCACCGGAAGGTCTAGAAGGACGGGGAGACTAGAAGGACGGGGCGACTGTATGGGTGGGTCCGGGAAGATGTCCGGCTGACCCGGAAAGGTACCAAAATCCTACTCCTCACCTCGTCCTATATCCTCATCAACATCAGCAGCTGGAATCTCATCGGGGATGTAGGGAGGTGCTGCTAGTCTATTCGCATGCATAGCAGCGAATGTCTCCTTCCAATTATGGCGTCCAGGCATAATGGAATACTCGAGAAGCCATGGAATGCCTCTAACTCCTCTATCCTTCCATGGCATAGCAGCAGTAGGTGGACCTCGGTGCCTAGGAAAGATTAAACCTCTAGTCATAAGGCTCTTGAGACCCAAAGGTCTCGCCATTATCCTAGTATAAGCGGAGCAATCAATCCCGAATTGTGTAGCAACGTGGGTCACAATCCCACCATACCCAATGTTCCCGGCCCTCTTGTTCTTAAGCTTGCTAATGGTGGAGGCTAAGAGGGTGGCACAATCGGCGGGTCTACCGTGTAGCATAGCATAGAGAAGGAATAGCTCATCGGTCTTAATCTTTTGGGGGTCTCGGTCCTAGGGAATAGGCACTCGGAAAGGACCCTATGATCTATCTTCAAGGCTAAGTGGTAGATGAGCTAATCCTTGGTATCAGCCGGTTGCCAGCGGTCCTCGCTAGCGTAAATCATAGCAATCTCCTCCCAAAAGTCCTTAGCGTATACACCGCTAGGTAAACGCCCGTTAAAGGTCTCATGGAACCCAAAGAAGGCTCCAAACTGCTGGATGGAGAACTCATAGTCCGTCTCCATCAATCTAAAGGACACCGTCCTATCGACGTGGCTACGCTCGAAGGATATAACAAACTCCCTCGTAATCTCCTCATAAGCATCCGCTCTAATGGTGGAGAAAACATTCAATCCGGCTCTATCCAAGAGCCATGTCAAATCATTAACCACATTAAGTGGCTCCAATTCCTCAAGCAAGAGGTATCTTGGTCCTATGACCGGTCTCTCCTCGATCTTTTCTAAAGCATCGAGATAGTTAGGGTGAATGGTTGGGATTCTAGGGCGTGGAGGTGATGGTTCACTAGGAGGGGCATGGGAGGAGGAGGAACTATCACCCTTTCTCTTCTTTTCTTTCCTGCACTTCCCATGAACATTTACTCAAAAATAGAAAAAACCACGGTCTGTTCTTATATTTCCACGGCCGTGGAAATCCCAGAGACCGTGATTCGGCTCTGAATTGCTCAAATCTCAATCAAATCAACAGCAAACTCAGCAGAACCTGTCCTATGCTAATTCCAATCTCAATCATATGCAATTTCTATAAGTTCTTGCGAAAATTTAATCCGAATTGACAAAGAAGAGAAGAATAGTAAAAACCTAGGTTTTTGGATCTTTGAATCCAAATTCCGCTTTCTTGATGGATTGTTCACTTGTTTTGTCGATTGGATCTTGTAGAGGAATGAATTTGCTCCAATTTTGCACCAAGAATCGTTCGAAACGATTACCGAATGAAGAATTGCGAGAGGGGGAGAATTTTCGGAGTTTAGGGCGTGGAAAGGGGCGTGGAAGAGGGGTTTTGTGGTGTTTTTGTGAAGGAAGGTGGTTTATATAGTGACCGTAAAATTTTTTGAAAATCACGGTCACTCCGGGGTTTCCACGGCCGTGGTTGACCCGTGGTTTTTGGTGATTTTTCTCAGATTTTGAAGAATTACGGTCAATGTAGCCTCCACGACCGTGGTTTAGGGCGTGGAACTCTCTGTAATGTGCCAAAATCTGAGTTTCGTCAATTTCCTCCAACTTTTTCCTTTCCATTACCTATTCCATTGCTCCTACATCCAAAAACACAACATACCGGAAGGTATCGAGGGCAAAACAAAACAAAAACGTCTAAACTAATCTAATCTACGAATGAAAAATGAGAGCATAAGTGCAATACCTTGGGTTGCCTCCCAAGAAACGCTTGTTTAAGGTCCGTATCTAGACCGTACTTGCACTTATTCGAGTGCGGTAGGCGCGAACTCCTCAGCTTGAAGTTCCGGTGAGTATTTCTTAAGTCGTTGACCGTTCCAGTGAGTACTTCAACTGCACCATGGGGAAAAACATGTTTGATTAGATAAGGTCCGGTCCAACGAGATTTAAGCTTACTTGGAAAGAGCCGAAGTCTCGAATTGAAGAGGAGAACTTGATCTCCTTCTTTGAGGTCCTTTGGAATGATATGCTTATCATGTCAACGCTTCGCTCTCTCTTTGTAGATCTTGGCGTTCTCGTAGGCGTTTAAGCGAAGTTCTTTAAGCTCGTTAAGGTCCAAGAGGCGCTTATCGCCCGCTTCTTTTTTGCTGAAGTTCAACCACTTTACCGCCCAATACGCCTTATGTTCCAACTCTACCGGTAAGTGACAAGACTTCCCATACACAAGGTTGTATGGTGTCGTTCCTATGGGAGTCTTGTATGCAGCCCACAATGCGTCATCTAGCTTCACAGACCAATCCTTCCTTGTCTTCGAAACTATTTTCTCTAGGATTCCTTTAATCTCCCGGTTCGAAATCTCCACTTGTCCACTCGTTTGTGGATGGTAAGGGGTGGCGATCTTGTGAGTTACCCCATACTTAGCTAGTAGAGCTTCGAATCATCGGGCAATGAAGTGAGAGCCTCCATCACTAATGATAGTCTGTGGTATCCCAAATCGTGGGAAAATAGTCTTGTTAAAGAACTTAACCACAACCATGGCATCATTAGTAGGAGAGGCAATTGCTTAAACCCATCTCGAAACATAATCTACAGCTAGAAGTATGTATTGGTTTCCACAAGATGATGGGAAATGTCCCATAAAGTCTACTCCCCAAACGTCAAAGATCTCTACCTCTTGACTGTTGTTAAGAGGCATTTCGTTTCTCCTAGATATGTTCCATGTTCTTTGACAAGCATCGCAACAGGAAACAAAGGTTTGCATATCTTTAAATAAAGTAGGCCAAAAGAATCCAGATTGCAATACCTTAGCGCTAGTCTTGTTCGAGCTAGCGTGTCCTTCACAAGGTAGTGAATGACAATGACGGATGACACTTTACATCTCGTCTTCCGGCACACATCGTCGAATGATGCCGTCAGGGCCTCTCTTGAAGAGGAGAGGTTCATTCAAAACATATTCCCGGACATCCTTAAAGAACTTCTTCCTTTGTGCGTAGGATAATCCGGGTGGTATTTCCTGGCAAACCAAATAGTTAATAAAATCAGCAAACCATGGTTCGTTACCTTTAGTAATCTTGTCGATGCACTCCTCGATGATGTGTAAATGCTCGTCCGGAAAGGAGTCATCTATAGGTAGATTATCGTCCTCTAGATGTGGTAGACGACTCAAATGATCCGCAACAGAATTTTCTGAACCTTTCTTGTCACGGATCTCTAGATCGAATTCTTGTAAGAGGAGAATCCATCTAATCAGCCTTGGTTTCGCATCCTTCTTTGCAAGTAGATACCGGATCGCAGCATGATCCGTGTATACAATCACTTTTGCACCTACAAGATAGGAACGGAACTTTTCAAATGCATAAACAATAGCTAGAAATTCTTTTTCAGTAGTGGCGTAGTTAAGTTGCGCTTCGTCTCGCGTCTTGCTAGCATAGTAGATAACATGGGTTCGTACTTCCTTCTTTTGTCCAAGCACAGCTCCTATAGCTACGTCACTTGCATCACACATGACCTCGAATAGAAAATTCCAATCCGGAGGTTGAATGATCGGGGCTAAGATTAGAGCTTCCCGAATCTTATGAAACGCATCTAAGCACTCCTGCGAGAAATCAAAAACTGCATCCTTCATCAATAGATTAGTAAGCGGTTTTGATATCTTAGAGAAATCCTTTATAAAACGTCAATAAAATCCAGCATGTCCTAGAAAGCTTCTTATTCCTTTCAACGAAGATGGAGGAGGGAGCTTTTCTATAGTTTCTATCTTAGCCTTATCTACTTCATTCCCTCTACTAGAGATCAAGTGTCCTAATACAATGCCTTCTTTCACCATAAATTAACACTTCTCCCAATTAAGAACTAGGTTAGTGTCTTCACACCTTTGTAGCACAAGAGAGAGGTTAGAAAGACAATTATCGAAAGAGGAACCATAAACAGAAAAGTCATCCATGAAAATCTCCATGATCTCCTCTATGTACTCAAAGAAGATAGCCATCATGCACCTTTGGAAGGTGGTTGGGGCGTTGCAAAGCCCGAATGGCATTCTCCTATAAGCGAATGTACCCCACATGCACGTGAATATGGTCTTCTCTTGATCGTCCGGATGTATCGGGATCTGAAAGAAACCACTATAACCATCAAGATAACAGAAATGTGAGTGCTGTGCTAACGTCTCAAGCATTTGATCGATGAATGGTAATGGGAAGTGGTCCTTCCTCGTTGCATTGTTTAGCTTGCGGTAGTCTATGCACATCCTCCATCCCGTCACGGTTCTTGTAGGAATGAGCTCGTTGTTCTTATTGGTGACGACCGTCATTCCTCCCTTCTTTGGAACAACCTGTACGGGACTCACCCACTTGCTATCGGAGATAGGGTAGATGATACCTGTATCAAGTAGTTTAAGAATTTCCTTCTTGACAACCTCTTTCATATTCGGATTTACCGTCTTTGAGGTTGTCGTGAAGTCCTAAAATCTTCTTCCATTAGGATCTTATGCATGCATAGTGAAGGCTTGATTCCTACTAGATCCTCTATAGTGTAACCTAAGGCTTTCCAATGTTTCTTTAGAAAAACCATAAGCTTACTATGTTCATCTTCACTTAGATCGGAACTAATAACTACCGGAAAGGTAGAATTAGATCCTAGAAATGCGTACCATAGATGTGCGGGAAGTGGCTTCAATTCCATCACTATTGGACTCTCTAATGGCTCTTGAGGAGTGTCCAATGCTTCCTTAGAAGTCTCTAAGGGTATAGAAGTTGTTGGAGAAGAATCAAGAAAAGTGGTAGAAAGAACGTAATTGTCCTCAGATTTTCCCAAAATTACGGAACCTCTGTTTCCTCCACGGCCGTGGTTTAGGGCGTGGAAATCAATTACGGCACCTCTGATGGTTCCACGGCCGTGGTTTTGGCCGTGTAACTTACTGGAGTGCTCCACGCTCATGATGCCAAGATCCACAGCCGTGGTTTAGGGCGTGGACTCTTCTACGGCCGTATTTTAGGACGTGGAAGTGTAGATTGCTTGTGATTTCCTTTGTGTCGTGTCATTCTCCATCCTAGCTCCTCCTTTGGCTTCCTTGATGTGTTCCTAATCCTTGGATATGCTCAAATCCTCTATTCTTTCTCTCAAATGGTCCGGTTTCAACTCTTATCCCCGGCAACGGCGCCAAAAACTTGTTCGCTCCTAAGCATGCGTGCAAATAAGCTTTAAATTTATAAAACTAGAATCAAGCAAGTGATCCCGCAGTGTACGGATCGGCGTAGTAAAGCAAGAATTCCACAGTGTCTAACTCAAGGATTTGGGGGGAACAAATTCAGTTCGCAAATCGTCAAGCAAGTAAATGTAATAAGCTTTGCAAATATTGGGGAAAACAACAACCCTAAAGATCCAGGTATCTAATTGTGGCAATCGATTCAAGATATACTAAGGAACTAAGGACAGAGTTAAGAGTTACAAAGGTATGCTAAAGTAAAGTAATGTACGGTGAAGTTCCAGAACTTTATATGACTTATCTAAAGACACTCTCTATAAAGGTTGTTGAGGCTTCATTATAGAAAGGATCTAAAGACAAGAATTAATCTCAAATACCCAAACTTGTAACTCAAGGATCAAAACTAACTAAAACGATTAAGGTTATGACACTCGAAATCAAAATAGAGGGTGATGAGTCTCACTACTACCTAGAAAATGGCAAGTCAAGACTAGATTAAAGCTATTCTTTAACCTTGGATCAAAGTAAAAGCAAAGTTCGTAAACTAGGGTAAGTCATGGGCAGAACTTGAGTTCCACGGCCTTGGAAGTTCAAGAACAGACCGTGATCTTGGTTCGTCGACGAGATCTCTCTAACTCTCAAGGTCCAATCAATTTACGATCGATCTATCATCATCTAAGCCACAACTATCAACCCTTCACCTTAGAATTGCTAAAGGGTTTTAGCCAATAACCATTGTCATAATATCAAAAATCAATTTAAGAAGAATGAAAGATGGAAACCCTCAAAGACTCAAATATAACTCAAAGTCAATCTCAAATCTAAAACACAAATTGGAATATTCAATGGATTCAGAATGTAACACAAAACCTCACAATGATCTTAGGCAAATCCGAAGAACGGGTTGTCAATCCGTCTTCAATAACTAACCCTAAGAAAGAGGTAAAAACCTTCGGCGATCGTCAATCCGCCCTAGGCAAGAATGCTCTAAGCAAGATAGGCGGCCGTAATGTCTCCGCGAGATCCAACGCCAATGTTACGAGAATAGGTCGTAAGCGTCGATGTCCAAAACTCTCTTCTCTGGCCTTTTTATAAGACGGGTAAAAGTAACCGTCCCGGCCCATCACGTGAATAACGTGGTAAATGATTACTCGTCAAAAGATCGCCTAAATCACGGTCTCAAGGGATTCCACGACCGTGGTTTAGGGCGTGAAATTGGATTACGGTGTCTCTTATCCTCCACGACCGTACTTTAGGCCGTGTAACTCTCTGGAGTGCTCCACGCTCATGATGCCAAGATCCACGGCCGTGGTTTAGGGCGTGGACTCTTCTACGGCCGTATTTTAGGGCGTGGAAGTGTAGATTGCTTGTGATTTCCTTTGTGTCGTGCCATTCTCCATCCTAGCTCCTCCTTTGGCTTCCTTGATGTGTTTCTAATCGTTGGATATGCTCAAATCCTCTCTTCTCTCTCTCAAATGGTCCGGTTTCAGCTCTTATTCACCTATAATCAATCACAAACTAATGTAGACCTCCATATCGAGAATATAGATAAACAAGCTAACAAATGCTTCAATACCTTATCCATGAACACTATAATGAATGAAAAACAACTAGAATAAGTGCCTATAATATCGCAATATTTCATGCTAACATCTGCCTGCGCCTCAACCTGGGAGCTGGAAGATGAAGAGTCAGTGTCACCGCCCCCGCGTTGACATTAGGATGCCCCTGTGGCTCAACATCTGAAGCGACAGAAAGTTGAAGAGTCAGACTTTTGAAGGTCATTAAATATCCGCCCATGCGGAAGTGCTAGGCCGCCCCTGCGGAAGTGCTAGGCTGCCCCTACGGCTACGAAGAAGATCAAACGTTTCCGCCTGAACCGCCCCTGCGGATATGAAGGCCGCCCCTGCGGTTCAACGACAGAGGTTTTACTCCGGCTGTTTACACCACATTTATGGCATTAAAGGTGGCTGTTTTAGGCTGGTCATTTACTCCTATTTAGTGCCATTTATAGTATAAATAGACCTATGGTTGATTGCTAGAAGAATTGAATTTAGAATCCACTTTTTCCATTATAATTATCTTGCTACCTTTGTAATGAGTTGCTAACTCCCTTTCTACATTAGGTTGGTTTGAAGCTACATTGTTACTTTGGTTGTAAGTTTTTTCTAATATAAGTTTTCATTCAGTAATAGTTTGTGTTTCCTTGATCTTCATTGTCTAAATTGCATGTTTACTATCACTTAAGATTGATCACATTAGGTTCTAAAGTGCATGCAAAGAACTAGGATTATTAGGTTTCGGGTTTGGGTCTTTAATCTAGTAGTAAACTTTAAGTAATAACGGGTTGTAATTGCTTAAAGTAAAGGAACACAAATATAAAGATAAGTTTAACGGTTTTAATCTTTTCTTTATATCCCTTAGTCTTTGTTTGAAAGCTAACTTGTTAATTGTTCTTGTAGGTTTACGGAACACTAACCTGTTAAGTTGTGTTGATGTCGGTTGGCTCAACACATATATATGATCGAGAAGGGAGATTACTTGAAAACTTGTAAAAAGGAACTCACCAAAGTAGCAATCGCATGCTAAGAATCAACCTAGTGTAGATTCACCCATTATTGTCTTACTCGTTGTCCTACTTTCGTTCATAAGTTTTGTGTGCATAAATTCACTCAACCCTCACCCCCTTTTTGTCACTTGAATCTATAATCAATAATTGCATTTAATAGGAATAACAAAACTCTCTTGGGTTCGACCCTTACTTAACCACTATACTCGTTTTAGTGCTAAGTCGGGATTATATTTTGATAAGATAAAAACGACCATCGATAAAGGTCTTGTCAGTAACCCAAGGTATTGCTTTCTTTTCCCTTTTCTAGTTTAGTTTAGATAGTTTGTTTGTCTTTTGTTTGTCGTCTTAAACAGTAATCAGGTGTTCTCTAAGAAGAAATTAAAACTTAGGAACTACATGGAAGGATTGATGTTCAAGAAAATGAGAAAACGGAGTTTGACCGAGACACATCTCGGGTGCTGTCAGAGCGCCTAGACCGAGATGTTCTTCGCCAACCGAGATGCCGTTATCTGACAACCACCTCGCTCTGACACCTCGGTCCATTCAGAATCACCTCGACCGAGGTGAAATCAAATTCTACGAGGGGTATAAAAGCAGATTGACTTTCTCTCTCCTCACAACCCTACTCCATCTCTTTGCTCTCACCTCGACCGCGGCTGCCCCTTACTCTCAAATTCTCAAATTTCGCTCATTTTCTACAATTCTTGGCTCCAAATCATCGAGGGAAGCACGAGAAAAAGTTTTCAAGCATCAAACAGCACAAACATTCACTACAATCTATGCATTTTGGGTATTCGCTCCAAACCCTAACTTGGTTCATTTATCTCGATTCTGCACAGTTATGGCATTGTTTGTTGTTGATTGTTGTTGAGAAGAGTTTAAGTACCCAATAGGAAGCAAGTGGTAGTGAAATTTGGGGGAAAAACTTATAGTTTTTGAGCCTCGATCGAAGGAGTACTTCGCCTCGGTTTGATCTGCTGCGTCTCGGCCGAGGTGTTCTAGAGAGCAACTGAGGTGATTTTCAGTTATGGATAATTTAAGGAGATCTGATCGCCAGCTAGCTCTCAGGGATCGCCCGAGTAGTTCCCGACATTCCTCTCCTTCCCCTCCTCCATAGCCAACTGTCCTAGTGATTCATGAGCGATTTCAGAGGGACTTTGACACGGATTTGTGGTCGGCCGATTGTCGCCCCTAGATATGTTGATATTGCTGATTTTGAGTGCTTGCACGTGGTGGAGGACCTGAGGAAGATGGTCTCCATGGTTGGTTTAGAGGATTTCATGGCTATCCGAACGTCGCCTTATTTGGAGCCGACGTTTGAGTTTTTGAGCTCAATGATTTACATGCCGTAGAAGAGAGGGATCAAGTACCAGCTGCTGTACAAGAACTACATCGTCCCCCTTGAGCAGTTTGGGGAGATTTTTGGCTTTCCCGCCCCCACAGCTACAAAATTTTCTTCTCGAGCGCAGGCTTGCAGTTTTTGGGAGGGTATTTCTCACGTCACCTCCCACCGTGACAGATGGCAGTCCGGGAACTCTTAGGAGCGCATTATCTACCATCTGGCCTTCCGCATTGCTCACCGGATCTTTTGTGAGATACTTCTGGCACGTATTGAGATGCCCCAAAAGGTCCGACAAGGTGAGCTTTTCAGCATGTTTTGTATGGTGACTGGAGGTATCCCGGATTTTGCTGCTATGCTTACAGAGGATCTGCACAGAGTGAAAGGGAAGGCGAAGGGTGATATCTGTTGTGCAGCCTTGTGACTCACATTGTTACATATATGAGGTGGGACCTTTTTGGATGCACTTTGGTTGCAGCGGCGAAGCTGTTGGGTTTACAGAAAGTTCATCACACGCCGCATCCTCGTTCCCCGCTGTCTTGGCACACCTTGTGTGGCCATGCCATGGGAAACGAAGTTCTCGAGAGGTATTGTCTGGTCATCCCCGTTCTCGGTCTATGACCATGAGAACGGGTCTGTTGTCTGGTTTCCGATCATGCAGGAGGATGTAGCTAGAGAGGCAGCAAGAGGATTTGTACATGGTGAGGGCATTGGAGGATCTGCAGCCATGGATATCGGTAATGATACCGGCGGACCTAGTATTCCCATCGTTGATCTCGACGATGGGGCCACGAAGGATGAGAGAGAGGCGCCTGCATCTCCAGCTGACATTCCCAAGCCACCCCAACAAAGAGCCCGCCGCCATTGTGATCCTGAGACGCATAGCAGGATTGATGACCTAACGAGGAAGATGACGGATTCATATCATGCTCTGCGGATCGACATCACCCAGAACTTTGATGCACAACGCATATCTATTAAGAGTTTGACGCAACGCATGGAGGAGAGCCAACACTATCAGCGACAAATGATAATGCTGCAGTTTCTGCAGACAATGGGTTATCCTTTTGATGCGTCTCAATACCCCTATGTTCCACCACCACCACCGCCAGCAGAGGAGGATTGAGCATTCATGGAGCTTATTTCTTTATGTAGTTCTACTTTTGTTCTGTGAGTACTTTGTTTCTTCTGACTCCTATTCGACCCATTGGGACAATGTGTCCTAAGTATGGGGTATTTGTATGTGACTTACTTGCTTATGGTTTGTATAACTCTACTTGACCTTGATTTGATCTTATTTGGCTTACATGTGCGTAGATGTCATTTACATGCTTTGCATATAGGTTTCTATTTGAGAAAAACGTCGAAAACTAATTTGAAATTTTTTTTTTTGGCTCGACCAAGACGTTTTGGCCAAACGAGGTCGTGATAACTGAGATTTATCTCGGTTGAACACATCGGGCACCGTCAAATCACCTCGACCGAGATAGGTTTAAAATTGAAGAAATTTTCGAAACGTTTTGTGCTTCTATTCCGGATATGACCTCGATGATGATATTTGTTTGCAGAGAAGCTTTGAAATCTTTATATGCTCGAAAGGTTTTATGATATGTTTAAGTTGCTAAATGTTTTGTTTGAAATTCTAGCATGTTTAATATTTTGTTTTTATCAAAATTATGTTGGATTTGAAGGTTGACACCACATTATGAGTTCTCTCACATTCTTAATAGGATGATTAAGGCACTTATTTCTCTTCTTCTTCTTCTTCTTCTTGATCATGCTTTAGCCCCTCACATACATATTTGCCTCCCTTTACCTATCTGGGAATTTGGATACAGTTGATGAAAAGCGTCTGAAGTGAAGTTGAGATTGTGGCTAAAAGTGTTAGGAAAAAAATAGGTTTGGGGATGTTGATCTTGATGATGAGTAACTCGGCACCATTCACATAGGCGGGTTTTTGTGTCTTGCCAAAGTCGGATTGATCGATAGTCCTAACGGGTCATAGTATGTGCATCAAAGGTTTGAGGCATCTCGAGAAATTGATGATTGATGATTTCCTAGGCTTTGGTTATTGTGCACCTCTGTCTATGTTCTCAAAAGTAAAGTAAAAAGTGAAAATAAACAAAGCTTATTGGTGGAAGATGTTTGAGATTCAAAGAAGTGAAGTAAAGATCCTATTCCCGGATTCTAGCACCACATTACCCTATATACATCTCACCCTAGCACGTTTCTTGACCTCTTTTGAAAGCCCTTGAGACCTAGAGTATGTTGATTGACTTTGTGGTTTAAATTGGATTATACATGATTGATTTCGATAAATATGATTTATTATGCATTCTATGATTTTATGCAAAGATGATCAGCTTTCTTATATTCATAAAATATTTTGACCATATGTTGATTTTATTTGCTAAGAAGCATTCTCTTAGGGTGATCTATGAATGGAGCGCACCACCAAAGGGTTTTGTAAAATGTTTTTCATTGATCTTTTTGATGACTTATAATCCATTCTATCTTGTATCTAAGATTTGAATCTTGCTTGGGGACAAGCAAGGGACACGTTTGGGGTATTTTGATAGCATGTATTATAGTCTATGTTTTGGGATTGGCTTGGACGTTTTATCTTCATAAATCTGCATGCATGGATGTATATTCTTGATCATTATGTTGTTTTGTTTACCTTTGCAAGAATCGAGGTCTACACCTAGTTTTGTTGTAATTGTAGGGAAAATGGCATGTTATGGAGAATATGAAGCTAAGGGATATAAGGAGTTATTGGAGCTACATTATGGAGCATTGAGGATCTACAAGAAAGTCATAGGAACCATGGAAGTTGGACAAAAGTTTGATTTTGGACCAGTTTTGAGAGATTTGTACGTAGCTAAGGTTCACCTCGATTGACCCCAAGATCACCTCGACCGAGATGTTTCGTTGAGCCTGGATCGAGACGCACGGCCCATGGCCCATAAGATCTTTTATTTTTGGCTAGTGATTCTCTTATAAATTGGAAGATATTTTCTGGATGGAAGTATGTCTGATTAATTGGTTAGTTTGGAAGATTGAAGATATTCCAAGGAAGGAAGAAAGTTGTAAGGATTTCTTAGGATCCTTGATTGTTGTCTTTTGGTTTGTTATTGAGGAACAATAGTTTGCTGATTTTTTGGATTGTTTGTTTGTTTGAGTGATTATTGAGACCTTTGTGTTAAGGTTTTATGGTTTGGATATTGCTTCTTTTTACATATATTTGGTTGTTATTATCATGATGATTATTGGCTAAATTCTTGTGCGATTCTAGGGTGATTGGTTGAAGGTTGTGGGAAAGACAATGAAAGAATGAGCCTTTACCTTAGTGGACCTTGAAAGCTCGAGCCAAACCTTAACTGAACCTCACCTCGGTCAGTTCATAGAACATCTGGACCGGGATTGGATATGAACTGAGCGAGGCGTGACTTTATCTGATCCATACTTGAGTTTAGGTTTTAGTTTGTCAAATCCTATTCTTATTACACCTTTCCTGGTCCATACGCAAGCCTAGGATGAGACTTACCCGGTGATTTCTTTGCTTGTATACCTATGATGATAAGTGTTAAGTAATAAAGGTTTAACCTTTATTAGGGTTTGTGTGCCTTCATCCTACCTTTGTGAGTTAGCTTGAGACTTACCTGGTAAAGGTTAGTTTTATCCCCTTAGGTGGTGTGTTGGTTTGAGATTATAGTTCCTTTCCTTAGTTCCTTGAGACTTACCCGGTGAGAGGATCTTTGGTTTGGGATAGTGAGTAGTGAGACTTACCCAGTGATCTATTTCCACCTTAGAAATACCTTCCCTTGCAAACTTCAGCTTTGTCCACGTTATCCTATGTAATCTTGAGTCGGAACCACAAGTGGATGCTTTGACCTCTAGAATCTGCATTCTTTTATCTGATTATTACATCATCTTTGATATCTTCATTTTGTTGCTTGCTTTTGATTGACAACCTGATATACCGTGCTTTGTTTCACCATAGTCCCTGTGTTTGACCTTGGAGTATTTGTTGTTATTACAATTGATCTGTGCACTGCGGGTTCGCATATTGTTTAGGGCTTATATTTTAGGTTATAAATTTAAAGTTATTTCATTCACGATTACACATACGTCTGAGAGCAAACAATAGATTAGAAAAAACCTCCCAATCTCGATTCTTTTGCAAATCTAGGCTGAGATTTCGTTTGTTCTCGGGACCGAGATTTTGCAATTCTGCATTGGAGTTATTTAGCCCGTCAAAATCTCGGCCGAGGTTTTTGGGTTGGCTGAGATTTTGACCGCGGGTGCTCTCGACTTAGCAAATCTCGTCCAAAATTTTAAATAAATTCAATTTTTCAGTCGAGATTTCTTATAATTGTCCGGGATCGATACTTCTTGGCACCTCTTTCCTTTGTGATCGGTTCTTGCACTTCTTCTCCAACTAAATCTCGAACTTTTCTACATCTCAACTAACAATGCTCATCCCCTTCCTTCTTGTAACCTAGATACTACCAACCAAAAATACAAAAACACACCAAAAATAAAAACGAAAATGAAAAAGAAAAGGGAAAAGAGTTCACCTTGGGTTGCCTCCCAAGAAGCACTTTTTTAAGACTATTAGCTAGACCCAACTATGTGGATGATCATTTGAAATAAATAGTGGCAACCCTTTCCACTGGAGATTCCGGTGTATACTTTTTCAAGCGATGCCCATTCACCTTAAACGCTCCACAATGCTCACCCTATACTTCAACCGCTACATGGGAGAAGACTTTATTGATCACATAAGGTCCGGTCCACCTTGATTTCAACTTCCCCGGAAAGAATCTAAGCTTTGAGTTGAATAGAAGGACCAAATCTCCTTCATTCAACTCCTTGGGGATGATATTCTTGTCATGCCACCTCTTAGTCCTTTCCTTATCCGGGCATTCTCATAAGCATCAAGACGGATCTCTTCAAGCTCATTGATATGCAATAGACACTTCTCTTTGGCTTCCTTCATATCAAAGTTGAGCAACTTGATGGCCCAATATGCTCTATGCTCCAAATCCACCGGAAGATGGCAAGACTTGTCATACGCTAGCTTGTAAGGGGTGGTTCCTATTGGAGTCTTGAAAGCCGTTTTATAGGCCCATAATGCATCATCTAGCTTCATTGACCAATCCTTCCCTATCCTAGATACCGTCTTCTCAAGGATCCTTTTGATCTCTCTATTGAAAATCTTAACTTGGCCACTAGTTTGAGGATGGTATGGAGTGGCCACCTTGTGAGTCACCCCATACTTAGACAAAAGTGACTCAACGTTTCGGGCGGGGAAGTGCTTTCCTCCATCACTTATGATAATCTGCGGTATGCCAAATCTTGGGAAGATGACTCGGTTGAAGAACTTCACTATAACCCTGACGTCATTTGTAGGAGAAACTATGGCATCAACCCATCTTGAAGCATAGTCTACCGCCAATATAATGTAGATATTTCAACAAAAATATGGGAATGGTCCTAAGAAGTCAACTCCCCACACATAAAAAATCCCAGCCTCTTGAATGTTGTTCAAAGGCATTTCATTACTCCTAGAGATGTTCCCCATTCTTTGGCAAGAGTCACAAGAAGCTACAAACCTTTGCACATCCTTGAAAAGCGTGGGCCAAAAGAATCCGGATTGCAAGACCTTAGCACATGTCTTATGGTAACTACCATGACCACCACAAGGCAATGAATGGCAATGGAAAATGACACTCTCTACCTCATCCTCCAAAAAACATCTTCTAAACATACCATCCGGACCTTTCTTGAACAATAGAGGCTCATTCCGATAGTAGTGCCTCACATCCTTGAAGAGCCTCTTCCTTTGAGCAAAAGACAAACTTGGGGGAACTTCCTCACAGACCAAATAGTTGACAATGTCGGCAAACCATGGTTCATGTTCTCTTGAGATTTGGAGAAGGTATTCTTCCATCATATGAAATTGCTCATCCGGATAATAATCATCAATCGGAATGTCTTCTTTTCCTATGACCATGAGAGACAAAGGATAAGGCGATCCACCACCGAGTTCTCGGATCCCTTCTTGTCTCGAATTTCTAAATCAAACTCTTTGAGAAAAAGGATCCATCTAATGAGGCAAGGCTATCCATCTTTCTTAGTGAGGAGATAGTGGATTGCCGAATGATCGGTGTATACAATCACCTTCACTCTCACAAGGTAAGAACAAAACTTCTCAAAAGCATATACCACCGCTAAGAGATCCTTCTCGGTAGTGGCGTAGTTGAGTTGGGCTTAATCTAGCATCTTGATAGCATAGTAGATGGCATGAGTAAGCCCATTCTTCTTTTGGCCAAGCACGGCCCCAACTACTACATCACTAGCGTCACACATCACATCAAATGGAAGGCTCCAATTTGGAGGTTGAATGATAGGAGCGGAGATCAATGCTTCCTTTAACCTACAATAAGAATAAATACATTCATTCGAGAAAACAAATGCAACATCCTTCATTAGTTGGTTAGTGAGAGGTTTAGAAATCTTTGAAAAATCCTTAATGAACCTCCGGTAAAAACCGGCATGCCCTAGAAAACTTCTTACCCCCTTTACCGAGGTAGGTGGAGACAACTTCTCAATCGCCTCAATTTTGGACCTATCAACCTCAATGTCACGGTTAGAGACCAAGTGCCCTAAGACAATTCCTTCACTAACCATAAACTGACATTTCTCTCAATTCAAAATAAGGTTAGTGTCCTCATATCTTTGCAAAACCAATGACAATTTAGCTAAGAAATCATCAAAAGAGGAACCATAAACGGAAAAGTCATCCATAACTACTTCCATGACATTCTCAATGTATTCGAACAATATGGCCATCATGCATCTTTGAAAAATGGCGGGTGCATTACACAACCCATATGGCATTCTCCTATATGAAAATGTACCCCATGGACAAGTAAATGTGACTTTCTCTTGGTCATCGGGTGGATTGGGATTTAGAAGAACCCATTATAACCATCTAGATAACGGAAGTGTGAATGTTGAGCTAAACTCTCTAGCATTTAGTCAATAAATGGGAGGGGAAGTGGTCTTTCCTAGTGCCCATGATGACATGAATTATATACCATTATATTCATGCATATTGTAGAAGATTGTCTCAGTTTGCCTTGCATTTAGAGAGATTTTTTGTACCTTTTATGTTCTATTCAACCATTTATCGGAAATAGAGGTCTACACGAGTTTTTGATGAATTATAGGTAAATGGAGTGAAATTGGGAGCAAAAGTGGAGCAAGGAGCATCCAAGGACGTTAGAGAAGCTAAAGAAGTCTTAGAGGGATCACAAAGAGCTAAGGAATTGCAAAGGAGAAACATAGAAGACGAGCCAAAAGAAGAGCACTTTCTGTTGAAGAAAATCGTGCCAATATGCATATAAATCGGATGATTTTCCTCCCTAGAAATCGAAGGGTTTTGTGTATAAATCGACTGGGTCGATTTCCTTTGTTTTTCGGCCAAATGAAAAGACGACACAAAGCCCAATTCTTTTGGGCTAGAGGAGAGTTTTGCCAAACGGCCCATTTGCAAGAAACTATAGGTGAGAACCCTAGGAACGAAAACGAGAAGGCCGCAGCGGAAATCTTTACACGTTTGAGAGAGATTGGAGATTCTTGGAGAAGGATTGAAGGACTTTTTGCCGGGAAGCCAATCTTGATTCTTGTTTGTGAGATTTCTTTATCCATTGAAGCAATTGTGGTTTTTGAGCACGTAATTGAGTTACTTAAGAGATACATTGATCAGTTTTGACAATTATTTACAGATTTGAAGGTTATTGAGTTTTTATTAAGAATCGGGTTTATTTGCAATATTTCACTCAATCCTTGATTTGATTTGATTATGAAAATGGTTGGCTAAAACCCTTGTGATTCTGGGGAGAATAGTTGATGATTAAGGCTTAGATAATGATAGACTGAACTCATTCACACATTAGGACCCTGAGAGTTTAGATTTTAGTTTTGCGACAACAGGAAAATCGGACTGTTCTTGGATAAATCGGCCGATTTCCTTATGAACAGCACGATTTATTCTTCTGACGAACTTTAATTGAATCAATCTTTATCCAAAACTAATCCTTGCCTAAATCCCAACATTGATTAACCTTTTTAACCTCTAATAGAGTGTATGAAGAGATTTTAAACTTGATTCTACATTTAATAGATTAAGGTTATAAGATTTGGGTAATAAAGAGACTCAACATCCTTTATTAAGATTCTAAGTGTGCTTTCTAATCTTTACTTTGGAGAGTCATATCCTGGAGTTTTAGATAGTTAGTTTGAACATAATTCTTGTCTTTAGATCTTTCTATATTGCAGCCTCAACAACCCTTATAGAGAGAACCTTTAGATTAGTTATATAGGTTTCGGAACTTCACCGTACGATATCTACCTTTGAACATTTAATCTTGGCAATATAAACTCTGTCCTATATCTATAGAAGTGTATTGAATCGAAAGCCGAAATCGGATACTTGAATCCTTGGAATCATTTTACCCTTATTTGATCACAAAAGCTTTTTGCGTTTTTGCTAGATAATTGAAATTGATTTTACTCTCACCAAATCCCTGAGTTCGACTCTGGAATTCTTACCTCACTACAGTCGATCCGTACACTGCGGGTTCGCTTTGCTTTGAGTTCTAGATACAAATTTAAGACTTTGACGCACACACTTTTTGAGCAAACAAGTTTTTGGCGGCGTTGCCGGGGATTTGGTCTAGATCAAATTCGGTTTTCGGTTGTCTAGCTTGAGAGCTCTTGCTCTTGTGATTTGATTTGTCTACTTGAGTGATCTTTGCAGGTTCTTTAGGTATATGCGAAAGACTAGATCCACTAAAGATCTAGTTCCTTTCGATCCCGAATTGGAGAAAACTTTGAGAAGAAAGTTGAAGGAAAAGAAAATGGCTGAGAACAACGAGAAAAACCTCCAGGCTGAACTGAACGAAGCTCAACGCCAACTTTAGTTGAGTGAGAAAGCATGAAAAGATGCTGAAACGAGTCATCAATTTTAGATTGATGAACTAAGAGCTATGATGTTGGACATGAATTTGGAATTGAACGAATCCAGGAAGAAGAAGAAAGTCAACAGGCCAACTAAATCCATTAGAAATGACTCATCCGATGATGAAGAGATTGATCCGGACATGCCGGAACTTGAGGAGATCGATCCATTACTTCGTCCTGTTCGAAACACCCCAAAACCACGGGTTGTTCCTCGCCTTCCAACTAGGGACGTGAGAGTTGCTAATGACGGTGATAGACCCCGAACTTTGGGGCAACGGATGGACCCAATTCAGCAACCACGCCGTCTAGGTGTGGACTTCGGAGCTGAAGACATCCAGGAGTTTAGCTTCTCACCACAAGTCATCACCATGGTTTGCCAAAGTCAATATGGCGGAGCAAGTACTGAATCTCCACACCAACACTTGTAGAATTTTGAGATTCTCATGGAGACTATGAAGCCGAAGAAGGCTACTGCAAGCAACTACAAGATCAAACCGTTCTTCTTTTCTTTGAAGGACAAGGCTCTAGCTTGGTACCAAACCCTTCCAGCTGCAAAGCTAGCTACATGGGAGGAATTGTCTTCGGAATTCCTTACCAAATTCTTTCCGCCATCCAAAACGGCGGAATTAAGAGGTAAGATAAATGCTTTTTCTATGAAACCTAATGAAAGCTTGTTTCAATCTTGGGAAAGGTTTCAAGATCTCTTGTTGGATTGCCCACACCATGGCATTTCAAAGCTGGAATTATTGGAGATCTACTACAAGGGATTGGATGTGGAAACACAATTCAACCTTCAATCTCTCTCTTGTGGCACATTCATGGACATGAGAGAGGATGATGCTTGGGACTTCATTGAGAAGCAAGCCCAAGTGATTGAGAAGTATTCCCACCGGAAGGTGGACTCAAATAGCCGGAATCAAGGCGATTCGGGAGCTAAGTTGAACCAAGCTGCTCAAACACAAATATTCTCCCTCAATAATGAGATCAAAGAGTTGAAGGAAGTGCTCAAAACGAGTCTTCAAAAGACTAAGGAGCAAGAAGCCAACTACATGGGGAGGGACAACAATCAAAGGAATGATAACCGGAACTCCAATTGGAACAACAACAACAATAACAACCGGAACTCCAATTGGAACAACAACAACAATAACAACCGGAACTCCAATTGGAACAACAACAATAGGAACTCAAATAACAACAATTGGAGGTCAAATCAGCAAAATCCAGGTAATCCTTACTCTCATGCTGAAAAGGCTCTAACATCTCCATCTTCTTCTACTCCTTTAACAAGCCAGGAATAATCAAGCGGATCAAACAAACCCGATCCCATGCTAGAGACGATCCTAGGCAAACTACAAGGGTTGGAGAGCTATATAACTTCGGTTGATAAAGCTCACAAAGCTTTGGAAAGCCAAGTGTTTAACAAGGCCGGAGAAGTTCCAAGAGACCAAGGGAAACTTTCCGGGAAGACGGAAGATAACCCAAGGGGAAGGGTTATGGCGATCACTACTAGGAGTGGTATAACAACTACCGATCCTCAACCTAAAGTAGTTGAAACCACCACTAAAGAAGGAGAGGGAAAAGAGAAGGAAGATATCTATGTTCCTCCTCCCGCCTACAAACCACCTCTACCTTTTCCTCAATCTAGAGAGCGTGCACGCCTAGATAAACATTTTGGTAAGTTTGTTGAACTTATGAGTAAGCTGCATATTAATATACCTTTTATGGATGCAATTTTAGGTATGCCAGCTTATGGGAAATTCCTCAAGGAGATCCTCTCTAACAAGAGGAAATTGGAAGACATCGGAGAAGTCAAGATGAGTATGGAGTCATACGAACTCATCAAGACTATGACGGAGAATATGCCACCTAAGCTCCGTGATCCAGGATCCTTTTGCATACCCATCACTTTGGGAGAAGCTACTTATGATGCACTTTGCGACCTTGGAGCTAGTGTGAGTATCATACCACTTGCTCTATGCAAAGCAGTTGGTCTAGGAGAGCCTAGACCGGTGAAGATCACACTCTACATGGCTAATCATTCCACCACTAAGCCGGTTGGGATACTAGAAGACATTCCGGTAAAACTCGGTAAGTTTTACATTCCCATAGATTTTGTCGTTCTTGACATCCCTGTAGATTATCCGGTTCCCATCATTCTTGGGAGACCATTCCTTGCAACATCCGGATGCATGGTCGATTGCAAGAATGGCCAGCTATCTTTCTATATAGGTGAAAAGAAGGTAGAATTCATACTCTCTTCCTTAATCAAGGAACCGGCCTTGAGAGACGATGTTTTTGATATTTTTGATGAAGAAGAGTCTAGAGAGGTAGTAAGTTCAATCTTGATGAAAGACCCTCTTCAGAAGGTTCTTAGTATGAGCATCATGGAGGAAGGAGTGGAACATGATTGCAACGAGGATGTGAAAGCATTAAATGATATGGAGGAAGAACTAGGAACAAGATTTGAAGAACTAGAATTGACTCCGGAAACTGTGAAGAAAATCGACCTACATAAACCAAATCGTCCGATTTGTGAAAAGGCAACCTGATTTTTGACAACAGAAAGAAAAATCGATCTGAATCAACTAAATCGTCCGATCTGTGAAAAGGCAACCCAATTTTTGACAACAGGAAGAAAAATCGTGCCTCAGATCGACCGATTTACTTCAGAGGAGGTCGATCCAGTGGGAAATTTTCTAGATTCTCCAAACTTCACCGCAGCTGTTCTCGACTCTAATGATGCATCACCCCCACTTCTAGAGGCCTCTCCCACAACATCCGAAGACCACGATTCATCATCAATTAAGGCACCTCCATCATTAGAATTGAAGCCACTCCCCACGCATTTAAGGTATGCATTTCTTGGCATTAATTCCACATATCCGGTCATAGTCAATGCAAAATTGAATGATGCTGAACTAGAGAAACTTATGCATGTTTTGAAGCAACATAGGAGAGCATTAGGCTATACTATTGATGATTTAGTAGGAATAAAGCCTTCCCTATGTATGCACAAAATTCTAATGGAAGAGGATTACAAGCCTTCACGCCAACCTCAAAGACGGTTAAATCCGGCAATGAAAGAGGTCGTGAAGAAAGAAATCCTTAAGCTACTTGATGCAGGTATCATCTTCCCTATTTCCGATAGCAAATGGGTGAGTCCAGTACAGGTAGTACCAAAGAAAGGAGGCATTACCGTTGTTGCCAACAAAAACAACGAACTTATCCCCACACGGACAGTTACAGGGTGGTGAATGTGCATCGACTACCGCAAACTGAACGTGGCCACTAGGAAGGACCACTTCCCCCTTCCTTTTATCGATCAAATGTTGGAAAGGTTAGCCCAACATTCTTACTTTTGTTATCTAGATGGATATAGCGGTTTCTTTCAGATTCCAATTCATCCGGATGATCAAGAGAAGACGACTTTTACGTGCCCATGGGGTACGTTTGCTTATAGAAGAATGCCATTCGGTCTATGCAACGCTCCAGCCACCTTCCAAAGGTGTATGATGACAATCTTCTCCGAATACGTAGAGAATATCATGGAAGTCTTCATGGACGATTTTTCGGTATATGGTTCTTCCTTTGATAATTGTCTCTATAACCTTTCACTAGTTCTTAAGAGATGTGAGGACACTAACTTAGTCTTAAACTGGGAAAAGTGTCATTTCATGGTCACCGAAGGGATTGTGTTAGGTCATCTAGTATCATAAAGGGGAATAGAGGTTGATAGAGCAAAGATAGAAACCATTGAGAAGTTACATCCCCCTTCTTCTGTGAAAGGAATTAGAAGTTTCTTAGGGCATGCAGGCTTCTATAGGAGATTCATAAAGGATTTTTCTAAGATTTCAAAACCCTTAACTAATCTTTTGATGTAAGACGTAACTTTCGAATTTTCGAAAGATTGTTTAGATGCTTTTTGCAAGATCAAAGAATCTTTGATTTCAGCACCAATCATTCAACCACCCGATTGGACTCTTCCTTTCGAGGTCATGTGCGACGCAAGCGACGTCGCTATAGGAGCCGTACTTGGATAGAAGAAAGATGGTCGTACTCATGCCATCTACTATGCTAGCAAAATGCTAGATGAGGCTCAATATAATTATGCAACCACAGAAAAGGAACTTTTAGCCGTAGTATACGCTTTTGAGAAATTTCGTTCCTATCTTGTAGGTGCAAAGGTGATAGTCTATACGGACCATTCCGCAATTCGCTACTTATTCACGAAGAAGGATGCAAAGCCAAGGCTTCTAAGATGGATCCTCTTACAAGAGTTCGATTTGGAGATTCGTGATAAGAAAGGATCAGAAAACTCCGTTGCCGGTCATCTTAGTCGTCTTCCGCAACTCACCGGCGAGACGGATGAACTTCCTATAGACGACTCATTCCCTGACGAGTAGCTACACGAGATTGAAGAGTGTCTTCAACACATCTCAAAAGGCAATGATCCATGGTTTGCTGACATTGTGAATTACCTTGTTTGCCAGGAGATTCCACCCGGACTTTCATATGCTTAAAAGAAGAAGTTCTTTAGAGACGTCCGGCATTTCTATTGGAACGAACCTCTTCTATTCAAAAGAGGTCCCGATGGCATTTACAGGAGATGTATCCCAGAAGACGAGGTGGATAGTGTCATCCGCCATTGCCATTCTCTACCATGTGGCAGACATGCTAGTTCCCACAAGACTTGTGCTAAGGTACTTCGCTCCGGCTTCTTTTGGCCTACACTTTTCAAAGATATGCAAAACTTTGTTGTTGCTTGTGATGCTTGTCAAAGGACAGGTAATATATCAAGGAGGAATGAGATGCCTCTCAACAACATACAAGAAGTAGAGATCTTTGATGTATGGGGCATCGATTTTATGGGACCTTTCGCATCTTCATGCGGTAACCAATATATACTTCTTGTCGTAGACTATGTCTCAAGATGGGTAGATGCAATCGCTTCTCCTACTAATGATGCAATGGTAGTGGTGAAGTTCTTCAATAGAACGATCTTCCCAAGGTTCGGAACTCCCCGAACCATCATTAGTGACGGAGGAACGCATTTCACAGCCTGTCGATTTGAGACTCTATTGGCTAAGTATGGGGTGACCCATAAGATAGCTACACCTTACCATCCGCAAACTAGCGGACAAGTCGAGATATCCAATAGAGAGATTAAGAGAATTTTAGAGAAAATTGTCTCTAAAACGAGAAAAGATTGGTCAATGAAGCTTGACGATGCACTATGGGCGTACAGGACAGCCTTCAAGACACCAATAGGTACGACTCCCTATAATCTTGTCTATGGTAAATCCTGTCATCTTCCTGTAGAGCTAGAGCATAAAGCCTATTGGGCTATCAAGTGGCTCAACTTTGACATGAAAGAAGCCGGAGAGAAGCGGCTCTTAGACATCAATGAGCTGGATGAGATCCGGCTAAATGCGTATGAGAACGCAAAGATCTACAAGGAACGGACAAAGCGTTGGCATAATAAGCACATCATTCCAAAAGATTTGAAAGAGGGAGACCAAGTCCTTCTATTCAACTCAAGGCTTCGTCTATTTCCAGGTAAGCTTAAATCCCGTTGGACAGGACCTTATGTAATTAAACGAATTTTCCCCCATGGTGCAGTTGATGTATGGGGTGAACAAAGCGGAAGTTTCAAGGTTAATGGCCAACGGTTGAAGAAATACACACCGGAAGCTCCGGTCGAGGAGATAGCTCCTATCCTCCTCCATTGAACACAAACCATACGCCGTCCAGCTAAAGACGATAAATCAAGCGCTTCTTGGGAGGCAACCCATGATAGTATAATTTTTCCCTCCTTTCATCACTTAGTTAGAGTAGATTAGTTGCTTTGTTTCTTTGTTTTCGCTTTTTATTTGTTCCTCGATGCACTCTTGGTTTGTCGTGTCATTAATCGTAGGAAATTAGGTCCAAATTGAGAGATCCATGGAGAAAGGGAGCATAAATCGGTTAAATCTTCAATTTCCATGAAGAATAAGGAAGGAAATCAAGCTGCACTAAGTTAATCGTTCGATTCAGGAGCAGAGCAAGTCGATTTTTGGCAACAGAAAGAAAAATCGACCTAGAGATCGACCTGTCAAGAAAAATCGTCCGATTTTCAAGTGTTCAGAGAAAAATCGAGTTACCTTAAGTTAATCGTCCGATTCAGTAACAGAGCAAATCGATTTTTGACAACAGAAAGAAAAATCGACCTGGAAATCGACTTGCCAAGAAAAATCGTCCGATTTTCTTTGAGTTCAGAGAAAAATTGCCCCGACGATTAAATCAACCTTATAAATCGGCCGATTTGCTTCATAGTTTCTCGACCCTATATAAAGACTTAAACACTCGATTTTCCTCATTCCAAAACCTTCAACTCTCGATTTCCCTCTCTCAAGAACTCTGAAAATCGCCCATACCCTACAATCCTCATTCCTTAATCATTTTGAGTGATTCTTGGCTCCAAACTAAACTTGATTCTACATTTAATAGATTAAGGTTATAAGATTTGGGTAATAAAGAGACTCAACATCCTTTATTAAGATTCTAAGTGTGCTTTCTAATCTTTACTTTGGAGAGTCATATCCTGGAGTTTTAGATAGTTAGTTTGAACATAATTCTTGTCTTTAGATCTTTCTATATTGCAGCCTCAACAACCCTTATAGAGAGAACCTTTAGATTAGTTATATAGGTTTCGGAACTTCACCGTACGATATCTACCTTTGAACATTTAATCTTGGCAATATAAACTCTGTCCTATATCTATAGAAGTGTCTTGAATCGAAAGCCGAAATCAGATACTTGAATCCTTGGAATCATTTTACCCTTATTTGATCACAAAAGCTTTTTGCATTTTCGCTAGATAATTGAAATTGATTTTACTCTCACCAAATCCCTGAGTTCGACTCTGGAATTCTTACCTCACTACAGCCGATCCGTACACTGCGGGTTCGCTTTGCTTTGAGTTCTAGATACAAATTTAAGACTTTGACGCACACACTTTTTGAGCGAACAGCCTACAACCAACATCCTATAGTCAATGCACATCCTCCAACCCGTAACCGTTCTAGTCGGGATTAATTCATTGTTCTTGATGGTTACCACGGTTATTCCACCCTTTGTAGGGACAACATGCACGGGACTAACCCACCTACTATCCGAAATAGGAAAGATGATACCCACATCAAGCAATTTACGCACTTTCTTCTTAACTACCTATTTCATAATTGGGTTTAATCTTCTTTGAGGTTCAATTGAAGGCTTATGGTCATCTTCCATTAGAATCTTATACATGCAAAGATATGGTTTAATGCCAATTAGATCATTAATGGTGTAGCCAAGAGCTTTCCTATGCAATTTCAGTTCAATAAACAATCTATCAAGCTCAACATCATTCAAATTAGCACTCACAATCACCGGAAAGGTAAAATTAGGCCCAAGAAATACATACCTCAAATGAGGAGGAAGAGGTTTCAATTCAAGTATAGGAGGTCCTTTTTCAAGTGGATTTGATCCTTCCGATGTAGCTTGAGAAGTCTCTATGGCTATAGAAGTCGTATTTCCCACACCCTTGCATCTTTTAAAACAACCTCGGCCGACATTTAGGAGATCCAAAAATCTCGATCACCTTGGGAAAATCTCGGTCGATATTTTGATCGCGGGTGATCTTGACATTGAAAACCTCGGTCGAATTAATTGTATTAATAAAATATCAGCCGAGATTTGTGGAAATTGACCGAGATCATTAATGCAATTCTCTTATCTTGGAAGGCCTTCTGTAACACCCGAAATCCTCACGACTTAGAATGCTACGGGCTAGGACCTTACAGTGGGTCTTGACCCTCAGCCTGACAACAAGTTCACTAGATCTTGCAACAAGGCACAAATATATATAAAACCGACCTAGATATAAACCAAAGTTATAATCAAAATACAATCAAAACTCTCAGCCGAGTATCAAAAGTATAGAAACAAAACAACCAGAGTTTACAATCCAACATCTTGTCCTAATATGTACGGGAACGCCGGCTGTCCACCACAACTAGATAACTCGACATCGTCCCTAACCTGCAAAGCATCTACAAGATGGTATAAACCCTTAGCTAACAATCTATATATTAGAATAACAATAATAGCACACATAATACATAAGCAAGATATCATAAAAGCATCCTCACAAACAAGCAAGTTATTAACTTGACCGTGCCATGAACGTGTCACTCGCTTCTTCGACGCGAACTGAATCTTGACTTTGGGACTCCGTCAGGGTATTCTAGGAGTATACTATACTACTTGATTCTTCGATCCTCAGTCATGTATGTAACATCCATGTCTAGTTGAAGATCCCGCAATCGCGCCTCGCCTTAGCCGCAGTAGCGGATCCGTGGTTGCGGCAAGGTTGGCATGCGGTCGCGGATTCTCTGGGTAGGTGGCCGACTATTTGGCCGCCATCCTTTCTTTCACTTCTTCTTTTATGATTTCTCTTTTCCGTCATTCTAAGGTTTTCTTGATTCTCTCCAGACTTTCTCTCTTACGTTCTTTTCTTATTTCCTTCTTCTCTTCCTCTCTTTCTCTTCTTCCCTGTTTCTCCTTACAATTGAAGTTTGATGATGATGAAGTTGATGTTGGATGGTTGTTGTGTGCAGTGTGCAGATGGAAAGAGTTGCAGCTTGAATTCTTCTTCTACTTAACCTGAGAAGTGATTCAAGTGAAGGATTTGTCAAAAAGCAAGAAGAGTTATGCTTTGTTTGAAAACCGCACCCGCTCCTCACCTTACCTTCCCTGTGCCTTCAGGTATGTCACCACCCTCGCGCCTGCGTTGGCCGCAGTCGCGGAGTTTGAGGCTTGTCACTACGTCCGCGCATCTCCTTACTTGCATTCACGCCTTCCTTCAGAACATACCAAGTTTATTAGTATATTTATCCTTCCTTTTTTATGGCCTCAGTTTAGAAGCATACTAGGTAAGTCATGAGTTTGATGATGATATTTTATGGTTGAATGTCTTGAGACGCTTGAGGTTTCATATGAATTTTGAGGATTTTATTTACGGATATAATATGATCTTTGAGGATATTTAGAGACTAGGAGTGGAACCTTCTGATATGTGTGATAGAGTTTGAAATACGTGCATTATGTATCAGGCGGTGTATATACCTCCGAGAATCTGAGTGGTTGATCGATAGTTGAGGTTACCTGGATACAGGTAAGTCTGTGGGACTTACTTAGCTGCATTCGTATATTTGATGAGTGCATGAGTGGTGTTTGTTATATGTTTTATAGCATGTGATAGGTTGATTATTACTGACGTTATATTGACCCACTATTGTTGGGTGGTGATAACATGTCCAATTCTCTCGAGGGAGTCTGGGAGATTCTCTGAGACTATGCCAAACCTGGTATACAATGAAGGTACCGAGCCAAATATTATGGTATATGGTGGGGTGCTCTTAACCACTCCAGATGGCGAGAGAAACAAAGGCGAGAGTTGTATACTTCTCGTGTCACACCTTGAAATGGATTATAAGTGTATGACTTTATAAAGATAATAAACGGGAAATGTGTGATAGCATGCTTGGTGTTTTATTGTAATCTTGATGTGTGTATGTGCTTATGTATTAATCTTATATATGAATTGTTAGCTAACGGTTTATACCATTTGTATATGTTTTGCAGGATAGGAGGACTGCAGAGTGATCATGCGGGAGTGATCAGTCGAGGGTTTCCGTACTTACAAGATGGTTATGGGTATTTTATGTATAGATATATGATTATACCGTTTTGGTACTCGGTTGTGAGTTCTGTATGTATTTTGATATATGATCTCTCGGTTTTATCGATGCTGGTTTTACACTTATTTGTGCCTTGTTGCAAGATCTAGCGAGCTTGTTGTCAGACTAGGGTCAAGACCCATTGTGAGGTCCTAGCCCGTAGCATTCCAAGTCCAATGAATTTGGGGTGTTACAATGTATGATGCTCCCAGCCTCAAGGAAGATCGAACACTCATATTCCAACATAAATGCACCAACAATGGACTCAAACGCTTGAAACACGAAATAAACTGAAGTACACACCATAAAACATAATATGAATGCTTTCTACACTATATAAATGCAAAACATAAGAAAGAAGATGTGAAATGCATGGATCAAACTAAAACCATGCATGTACAAATGACATCATCCTCAATGATCGAACACTCGTATTCCAACAAGAATGCGCCAATAATGGACTCAAACGCTTGAAACATGAAATAAACCGAAGTACACACCATAAAACAGAATATGAATTCTTCTACACTATATGAATGCAAAACATAAGAAAGAAGATGTGAAATGCATGGATCCAACAACTAAAACCATGCATGAATAAATGGCATCATCCTCAATGATCAGCCGACTTGTTTGTAGCTTAACCAGTTTGTCTTGTTTCGTCAATTTAATTAAGGAAGAGATTTTGTAAGCATGTCTTTTCAAAATCTCGTTATTTTAGGGTTTTAAGAGCCCAACTTGCCATAATAATTCTATGATGTTTATTTATTTATTTATTTTTTAATTCTTTAATTTTTTTTTGATAACGGGAAGCGGTTCGATCCCATAGACGACGCACCGACTACTGGATCGAAAGGCCGAAAAGGATCGGCAGACAGACTAACCGTCATGAAGGACCGCAACAAAAGAGAAAAAGAAAAATAAAAAATATATCATAAAAACCCGAAAGTAGAGACATATTCAGGGGAAAGCAGAATGATCCAGTCAACCGGAAGCGACGAGCATGAATGTTCATTTTTGAAGGAAGTACACAGGTAGTAAACCCGGAGAACAGCTGTGGACACCTCAGATTTGGACTGCAACAGAGCCGTCAGGAGTCGATCACACATTTTTACGTCCCTTTCTCGACAAACACTCGAACCTCCACCAAAGATCAAAACAGAGAAGACGAAGCTGCGGCACACGGGTATCGTGATATAAAAATGTGTACAACTTTGATGGTTTAAAAAGTAGTGATTTACAAGGGGGAATTGTTCGAAAAGAGTTAACAACACTAACTTTTTTTTATTTTTTAACTTTTGTTTTTCTTCTTTTTCTTAATGTTCGGTTTAAAGAACAATCTAAAGCTTTTTATTTTTTAAAAATGGTGATCGTCGGGATTTTCCCGAGTCATTAGAAGTCAGCCAAGTGAGGCTTTATAACCGTTGATTTTTTGGATTAGTACGGCTATAGAGAAAGCAATTGGTGGAGTGCTTTTTTTGTTATACAAAAGTAAAACCAATTTGTGCCCGGTAGACTCATAATAGGGTATGGTTTAGTTTCTTAGAGACTATTAACCAAGCTGATTTTAAAAGATTAGAGTCAATAAGAAGCTAGTTGCAAACATCCTCAATTTTGATAAACAATTTTCTAAGTATTACTGATTGGTGGAGGAATATGCCCAACGATGACAATACATCAAGTTAGATACCAAGTTATAAAATATAGATGCTATCCCAAAGAAAACTTGTATACTTTTTGGCACAAAGCTATAATCAATATTCCGGAGAAAATTGATTCACATCAGATCAACAAAGTGAATTTGTTGGTATAAGGATACTCTGGTCACTTTGAAAAACAAAGATTGAGTCAAATTTACTGGGTTGTAACCCAAGAGCAAAGAGATGAACCCAATAAGATAGATAGGTAGTATCATAAGACGCAATGTCATTGCTAGGTGTAAACCAAAACACCAAGGTTCTGAAGATCTTAATTCAATAGGGGTTTGGCCTTGGTTTGGTTGATTTGTCTTGAAAGTTCCGTCAAAACACCAACAAACCAACACTTGTGTCTTTCACGGTGGAAGAGGATGGAAAGGCCAGGATTTGGTTGAAGTTTCCGATACGCTTAATACCGGCAATGAGGACGACGCAGATGGCCAGGACTTGGTCGGAGCCGTTGAGATAGCACCGTTTCCTGAGCCGTTGAGATGGCCAGGATTTCGTTAAAAAAAAATACAAGTAGAGTTAAAGTTTCACCCTTGATTCATATATGATGTGTTATACATATATTTTTGCAATACTCAACCAATAAACTATACCTCTACTAAATAAGGCTCAATGTCCAAACAAAAAAAAACCGTCATTTTAGTTATTTGTTTAGGACAAATAGGTATTTTTCTTTTCAAAAATACTACCAAAAACTGAAACCCAAGCAACCATACTAAAAAAAACTAGCAAAAAACAAACTCATTTTAGTCATTCACATTCATTATCTTCGACTTATTTGATAATCTATAAAATTTGAGCTCACAATGAGCTTCAACGTGGTGTTACCAAACAAGCCATGTTGACAAATTAGGCGTATCACTACATAGCAGGCCAAAATTCCCCTTCAATATTTTAGGTGCAACTTTGAAGCAGTTGAAGTGGGTGGGTCGTCGCTACTTGTGATTTCTTGACACCTCCACTACGTCTCCCTCCCTTTGGGTCGTCTCCTCCTGTATATTTTTGCTTCAAATTTATTCCCATCCTTGCCTAATTTCTCGCATTCCCAGGAAAAGCCCAAGCGATAGACAGATACACAGATCACTGTTTGTGAGGTCAAATTTGAGCTCAATCGCAACAAATTTCTGTGCGGTTGTGGTTTTCAGATCCTTAAAAACCAACAAAGGGTGGCTCTCGTTGACTTGATTTGACCATTCATATCTCAAATGAGATTTGCTTGAAGAAGAAAATTGGAGTAGGATTTGGAAGAGATGAAGGTTCCTTTGAGGAATAGAGGGTTCGATTCACCTCAAAAAGGATTCATCTCTCGTAAATTAACTTTTCTTCTTTGTGTTGGATGCTTCTGCGTTGGGATGCTCTTTACCAACAAGTAAATCTATCTTCTTCTTCTTCTTCCTTTTTTATCTCCTCTTTGTGTCTCTAATTACTCTATTTTGGGTGCTGATTTTTAGTTCCTGCATTTAATTTGTTTTGCCAAATTGAGTATCTTTTTACCTATTTTAATGAATTTTCTTATATGGGTTTGTTGTTAGCTTCATATGCTTGATTCATCTGGTTTATGGTCTAGTTTATCTTTGGTTGTTGGTACCAGCTTTCCCTTTATCAATTTGACGTCTTTATGGTTAATTGATGATAAATTTACATGGATCTAAATTGTACAGTAAGTAGTTGGAAAAAAAATGAAGGGTCACATTTGATCTAGATTCTTATTAACCTAATTTGACTATTGCAACAGATATTTCCAATCACGCTTCTCCATTTATCACCTCATTATACCACCGGCGTTTTTTCTTTGTATTTTTAATATATAGATTCACAATGTGAATAGTTAGCTAGCTTTAGTCTTATTATAGCAATCTCTTACTAATTTTAGCCTTGCATCTTTTGTTGTGATGACTCAAGAGATTACATCAGAGAAGCTATAATTTTGGGTATGCCTGGCATATTAATAGTCAAACTTTTCTTGTAGGATGTGGACAATTCCCAAAGATATGGAGGCATCACGAAGAAGTGCCCCTGAAGATGGGAGACAAAACCAAATTGTCAAAGGATGTGGTCAGAAATCTGTTGAGTATCTTTGCCTTTTTCTGTTAAATTTGATGGTTGTTGCTCAATAGTGGTTGTATCCTGCGATTCCCTACATGTGTCGTTTGTGTCTAGGAAGTAATGCGTGTCCTTTTTTATTTTCGGGTTCATGTTTTGCTGCTTGTTTGAACTTCAGAGTTCTCGAGTTAAAATGTGTTTTGTCGTATTCTGAAGTTTCATTGCCATTTCTTCTTAAGGATGCAAAGACCGAACAGAAGGATGTTCTGAAGGAAGTTTCGAAGGCTCACAATGCTATACAGTAAGTCACTAATGACTGATGTTACTATGATGCTTCTTCACGGAACCCTTTTTTAGGTATCTAATTTAGTTGAGATTATTCAATTTTCTTTTATGCAGTGCGCTGGACAAAACAATTTCAAATCTGGAAATGGAACTAGCTGCAGCAAAGGCCGCACAGGAGTCAATGAGAAAGCAATCTCCTACATCGGATAATTATGATACAGATGGATTTACTGAAAAAAGAAAGTATTTAATGGTAGTTGGCATTAATACTGCTTTTAGCAGTCGAAAGAGAAGAGATTCAGTCCGTGCCACTTGGATGCCTCAAGGTTAGCAACTTAGTCTAGTAATTTTGTCATTTTCATCCTGCTCGTTACTTTATTGCGCTTTCCTTTGTTTTAACTTGTTGTTTTCCATTACTATGATTTCAGGTGAAAAACGAAAGAAGCTAGAAGAGAAAGGCATCATAATGCGATTTGTTATAGGTCACAGGTAGGATCAATATAAGCTCAAACTATGTTTATGCGTTGACTTCCATTCCATAGTGTCTGTTTCAGTCACATTCTACATGGTTTATATTCTTCTCTGCGACATTGTGACATATTTCAACTTGATGGTTACTACTCTCCATCATATCCTTCTTTTTTAAAATTTGAACATATGCATTTTTTTTCAAGGCTATGTTTATGCCTTGAAAGTGTTTCCAAGGCATCACATGCTTGACCAATGAATAAGGATATTCATGGACTAGATTTATTTCAATTCCGTTTCTTTCCCTTTCCTACCACCAAAAGAGCAGCAAAACTTAATTGTAACTATCTTTTAAATTTTGAACATGTGGTTTTTAGTGCTACAGCTGGGGGTATCTTGGATAGATCTATTGAAGCAGAGGACCAGAAGCATGGAGACTTCCTGAGATTGGTGTGTTCAAGTTAAAACAAATTTGTTCCCTCCTTTCGTGCCTGTTTTTTCTAACTAATAATACCTTATGCTTCACCTGACTTGATTGCCCCACTAATAGGAACACGTTGAAGGGTATCTTGAGTTATCAGCAAAGACGAAAATTTACTTTGCCACAGCCGTTTCTTTGTGGGATGCTGATTTCTATGTCAAGGTCGATGATGATGTGCATGTGAATATTGGTAATTCCTCACAATTGAATCGCTTTGGTCTCTAAGTTAGAAGGATCTGAGTAGTCAGTAGGGTGAAGCTGTTTCTCATTGATACAGTGATGTGCATACTGTTAGTCGGTTACAAATAAATCTTGTCTTTAATATTAATAAGTCCATAATTTGATGGTAACTATGACTTAGTTTCTGATGTATTTTTAAACATTCTTTCCTTTTGCAGCCACTTTAGGGGCAACATTAGCTCGCTATAGGTCAAGTCCCCGGGTTTATATTGGATGCATGAAATCTGGCCCTGTCCTCGCTCAAAAGTCGGTTGGCATTTCTTTGACTAGTTTAGTTTTGCTGGACCTCCAGTTCTGCATATTGTATCTCATGTTTACATGTCACTGTCAGGGGAGTGAAGTACCATGAACCAGAGCATTGGAAATTTGGTGAGGAAGGAAACAAGTACTTCCGCCATGCTACTGGACAGTTGTATGCCATCTCAAAAGATTTGGCTACTTACATATCTATAAATCAGTGAGTGTGTCATAATCCCCTTGGGTGTTATTTCGAGAAAGTTCTGGTGTTATAGTGTTCTGATTGCATCTTTGTTTATTTTGAAGGCATGTGCTGCACAAGTATGTAAATGAAGACGTCTCTCTCGGGTCATGGTTTATTGGCTTGGACGTGGACCACATTGATGACCGGAGATTGTGCTGCGGTACCCCACCTGGTAATCTCTCTCCTTCCCTCCCCCATCTTCCTTCTTGAGACCCCTATTTCAAGACGATGCTTCTATCAGGTTATGTTTTTATATACATGCATACATATTGCAATATCCAAGCATTTGTGAGTTAAGGAGAAAGTGGAGTTCAAGTAAATGTTGGTGAATCAACACAGAAGGGAAGTTGAGCTGCTTTTGTAGTGAAAACGAGGGAGAAGTACAGAACCATGTAGAGGAAGCAAGAAAACTGGAATAGATAGACCCAAAAGCTAGAAAGAAACGTGTTATTTTGTTTCACATACTAACAGGACCTAGTAGTTATATCCAAACCTGTGTAGCTAACTCAATCCCAGTTAAGCAAGCTGATTAAATTGCAGTAACCGTCAATCGTGACTAATATAAACCACTAAATTCCAGTTTAAGCCGGCTTATATACTTCATAGATCTACAATAATCCAGAACTATAAATCTCTATTGTTTGAGGACTAATTTAATCAAGTCATGAATACTGTTAACCAGGAACATGATTGTAACAATGTGACGTTCTCAATAAATGCCAACTATGTTCTATTCATGGTTCGCTTCACTACTATTTTTTACTTTGAAGCTGAGCATAATTGGTTTGCCAGAAATGACCTTTGGAAGCGTTTATTTCTGTAACAAATCACCTTTTATATGGCTGTCACTAAATTATTATTTAAATTACTTCCATCTATGTAGACCAGTTTGACCATTTTTTGGTTTGGATTATATTTTGTTATCAGACCAGTCTCAGCTGTAAATAGTGTTTTCCTCTTGGAGGATCAGGTTGGTATTTTGGGATTGGGTCAATTTGTGACAGTTCTAATCGAAATTGTCACAATTGCTAAACATGGTTTAGCATATACAAAAATTGTGGTGTGTGGAGTATATTATTTTTATGGAAGTGATGTTTTTTGTGTTGCCAGATTGCGAGTGGAAAGCTCAAGCAGGCAATGTTTGCGTTGCCTCTTTCGACTGGAGTTGCAGTGGAGTATGCAAGTCTGTGGAGAGGATGAGTGAGGTCCATCGGAGGTGTGGGGAAGGCGAGAACGTGTTGTGGAGTGCAGTTTCAAAGTGACGATGGAGTGACTCTGTGTACCAATAGAGAAAGTGATCGGAGGAGGTTACTGTCTTCAATTGGTAGGTGCATATACAATGCTCTCTTCTTCATTTTTTGTTGTTGTATGTAGAGTTGAATTGTAAAACGAGTGACAATGCAAAGAGGGATATAGGAAAGTTTGGCTAAAACTTGAAAAGTGAAGCCAAAGTTGTTGCAGTCAATACAGGAGAATAATCATCAATCATTTTGAATGATGAATTTTATGTTCACTGGCCAACTATGTCTTTGTGTAGCCATGATTTTGTAGTCAAGACATTTTGTACCGATCATATCTTTATTTAGCCATGTAACTTGCTCCATTGTTGAACCTTGTCCAACATCAGCAAATGCCGATGGCCACTTTGTAGACGACACACAACAAATTTGATCGATCTCGGTTGGCAGTTAACGTGGCTCTATGAAGACTCGCCCTTGGACATTATTAGGCATGTATCTTTGGAAAGTTATACCTCAAAATAATCCAGACTATAGAATTTGTTTGTGTGTCGAGACAAGTTTCGAAGTGTTTTGATGATTACAAACAAACAAATGTTGATTTCAAAAAGTTTGCTTAATGTACAAAAATAAAAATGCATAGGACCTGAAGGAGTTTCTCTGAGGTTAACGAACTGGTCCAAGTCAAATAAAGTGACATAACATAAGATTAGCTTGAATAATGAAAGAATTTTGAGATATGTTTGGATTGGGAGTCTGGGACACAAAGCTAACACTCTTACAAGAACAAAGTCTTGAAGTATATTCCTAGAACGTTACAAGAGAGCTAGTGTGTGCAAGGGTATCATTAAATGAAAATATATATATCTTGGATTGTGGAAACCCTTTGTGTACTAAAAAAACAAGTTAGTAATATTGTATTGATATGTCTTGAATGGACCTGACTTTTGTTTGTGTTTGTCATTTGGTTGACAATTTACTGTTTGACTTTGTCTTATACTTGACAACCAAGTATGACAAAAGGTTTTGTTACTTTTATATGTTGTAGCATCATATTTATAGTGGGTGAATCACTATAAATGTGTCATCTTTCTTGTTTATGGAATTATGTTCTTTCTTGTAATTATGCCCAACAAATTGGTATAAGAGCTTTTGATTTCTTTGGTTTTTTGTGGTATGGGAGAAATATGTCTTCTTTCAACGTGAAGATCGACAAGTTCACAATGAGGAATAGTTTCAATATGTGACCAACCAAGATGCGAGTATTGTTGAAACAACAAAGCTTATAGGGGATGTTGTCAAGGAACGAGTCCGATAAGGAAAGGGCGATGTTGCTGAGATGGCAACTATGGAGGATAAGACGCATTCAACCATCACGTTGTGTCTCGCAAATGATGTCTTATGTGTGGTTTCATATCAAGTTACCTCACCCAAATTATGGTTGAAGTTGGAGAGCCTCTACATGGCGAAGTCTCTCACCAACAAGTTGCTTCTATAGGAAATGTTTATTCAGTCCGCAGATGTAGGAATGCACACAACTTTGTGAACACTTAGATCACTTGAACACAATTCTTCTAGATTAGCCTAATATCGAGGTTAAGATTGAGGGCGAGGATGTTGCATTGATTTTGTTGGCATCTATTCCGTTATCATTTGAAAATTTTGTTTAGTCATTTGTTGTTGGAAAAGAAGTCATTACTCTGAAAATGTCAAGTATGTCCTTTATACAAGGGAGCTACACCGCAAGTTGAATCAAATTGGTGCAGGTAAGGACAACTAAACATTTAGCATGTTGACAAGTGGAGGCAAGGGGCATGGAAAATTAGGTAAGAAAAAGGACAACAAATCATTTTCTTCAAAAGGTCCTAAGCTTAATGACGTTTGCAACTACTGTACGGAGAAAAGGGCATTGAAACAACGAATGTCTTAAGAATAAGGAATCACATGATTCTAGTTCTGCAGTTGTTGTAGAAGATGAATTTGACTTTGATGAGGATATAACTTTGGTTGTTGGTGGACACATTTATCAGGATGATGCGTGCGTTCTTGACTTTGACTTTGATGAGGATATAACTTTGGTTGTTGGTGGACACATTTATCAGGATGATGCGTGCGTTCTTGACTTTGGGGCTTCCTATCACATATGTCCTAATAGAGAGTGATTCAAAACTTATAAGTAGGTAGATGATGATAGTATTTTTATGACCAACAATTATGTCTACAAGGAGGTTAGAATTGACCCGATCAAAATCACGAAACATGAGGGTAGATTTTGTACATTGAATGAGGTCAATCATTTTCAAAATATTACTAAGAATATGATATCCTTGAGCATACTAGACAATAACGGTTCTGATGTTATTTTAAAATGTGTCAAGGACACTTTATATTTCATGTAGGTTTTTGCTATTTTGGGTTTGTTTTTGTTGAATCTTCAGAGGTTTACAAGGATCATATGACTAAGTTATGACATATGAGACTTGATCATATGGGTGAAAGAAGGATGTAAATTTTTTTAAAGGAAGATCTTCTCGATGATCACAAGATCACGAGTCTTGACTTCTATGAGCTTTGTGTCATTGGGAAGCTACATGGCAACAAGTTTTCAAAGGGTATACATAGGACAAAAGACACACTTGTTTAACATCTATTTGGATTGTTTGGGTCCGGATAACTTTGAGTCTTTAGTAGGTCAGAGGTATTTCTTGATTTTCATTGAAGATTATTCAAGAATGATTTGGTTGTTTGTTATAAAGCACAAAAGAGAAGCTTTCATGAACTTCAATGAGTGAAAAACGTTAGTGCATAATCAAATAGGGAGGAGATCAAAAGGCTGCAAATTAAAAATGATCTAGAGTTTTTTTTCATTTGAGTTTAATCAGTTGTGCAAGAATGTTGAAAATGCTCGTCATCATACAATTAAGCATAAACCACATCAGAATGGTGTAGTTGAGAGGATGAAATAAGCTCTACTAGAGAGCATGGTACATGCTCTCTAATGCAAAACTAGATAGAAGGTTTTGTGCAACAACAATAACTACAACATTTTACTTGATATGTAACAACCACGTTCCTTAGGAGATCCCGCGATAACGCTTAACCTCGCCCGCGGTCGCGCCGCCACGGGTGCGTGATAGCATGAATTATAGTCTATATTTTGGGGTTTGTTTGGACGTTTTATCTTTCATAATCTGCATGTTTGTATGTACATTATGTGATTTTACTACCATTTCATCTACCTTTGCGAGAATCGAGGTCTACACCTAGTTTCGTTGTAATTGCAGGTAATATGGTACGTTTTGCATCAAAAAGGAGCAAAAGGAGTCATGAGTCATTTGGAGCTACATCCAGGGAGCATAGCCATGGATTAAAGATTTACTTTGGAGCAGATTCGAGAGATTTCACATTCAGTTGTGAGTCACCTCGGTTGACCACAGATTCATCTCGACCGAGGTGATCCAGAGACGCCGACTCGACCGAGGCGAACACCTAGGACGCGGCGAGAATATTTTATTCTTGGAAGAGATCTTTTAAAATTGGAAAGTGATCTTATATTTTTGGGCTTGGCTCCTGGATGGAAGGAGATATGCAGAACATATATTTTACCTATATTTATGGGAGAATATCTTTCTAAGATTTATTATCTTTGGAAGGGTTATTTTCCTATAAAAAGGGTTGGATTTTTCACAAATAAAGGACCCGCTTACACCCCGCGATCATCTCGCCCACATCAAAGGAACAGTAGCAGCAGCCATACTCCAATTTGGGAGAGATTTGAAGAACCTTTTTGAAGGTTGAAGGAAGGTTGAAGATCATAGCTTTTTTAGCTTTTTGAAGGGTTTTGTAAGATTGTCTTCAATTCCTTTCCTTGTTGTCTTGTCTTGTTGGATTATTATCCAAGGAACGCTTTGTTGTGATATTTGATTCAGTTATTGAAGTCTTTTCATCAAATTCTTCTTTGTTCAAATATTCACCTTCTTCCCTTACATTTAATACTTTCATTATGATGATGAGTGGCTAATTTCCTTGTGTGATTCTAGGGTGATTAGCTAAAGGTTGTGGGAAAAACAATGATAGAATAATCTTAGATTCCAGTAGGATCCTGAAAGTTCGAGTCTTTAACCTTAACCCTAAGCATCTCGTTCGGTTGATGAACATCTCGGCCGGGGTGGAATTCTTCTGACCGAGGTGACTTATTTGATCCGTAACTGAAAGTTAAGTGTTAGAGTTTGCTTAAATCCTATTCTTATTACACCTTCCTGGTTCAATGCAAGCTTAGGATGAGACTTACCCGGTAATTCCTTAGTTTGTGTATTAACGATCATAAGTGTAGGTAATAGAGGTTTATCCTTTATTGGGGTTTGAGTGTGCTTCCATCCCATCTTTGTGAGTTAGCCTGAGACTTACCCGGTAAAGGTTGATTCTATTCCCTTAGATGGTGTGTTAGTTTGAGGTTATAATTCTTTATCTTGATTCCTTGAGACTTACCCGGTAATAGGAGTTACGGTTTAGGATTAGTGTGTAGTGAGACTTACCCGGTGATCTACTCCACTTTAGTAACACCTTCCCCATGCAAAAATCTCAGCTTTATCCGCTTATCTATAGATCTTGAGTTGGAACCACAACTAGATGCTTTAATCCCTAGAATTGCATGTTTGCTTTATTGACTTCTTATTCATCTTTGATTGTGTTAATCGCTCTTGTGGTTAGAATTGACATTGCATACCGTATTGACTTTGTTTCACCAAGTCCCTGTGATCGACCCCTGGAATTTTCTTACTTTTACTACGATTGACCCGTACACTGCGGGTTCGCATCCTTGTTTTAAGCTTAAGTCTAGGGTTATAAATTTAAAGCTTGCACACACCGTTTGGAGCGAACAAGTTTTTGGCGCCGTTGCCGGGGACTTGGTCTAGACCGAGCCGGTACGGTTTGCTCTTGGGGCATTTGCCCCGTTTTGTTTAACCACTCTACTTGAGTGACTTTTGCAGGTTCTTTCTTAGGTATATGCGAAGAACCCGCGCTGGGAAGGAAATCATTCCTTACGATTCCGAACCAGAAAAGACATACAAGCGACGCTTAAGAGAAGCGAAGATGGCCCAACAAGACGATCGCGATCTTGCGGCCCAATTGAAAGAGACGCAGGAGCTGCTACGTCTCAGCGAGGATGAACTCAGGCAAGAGAAAGAGGAGAATCGCACCAGGACTGCAGCAATCGAAGCTGAGATTGCTGCCATTAGGAACCAGATTCTACTTCGACCGATGCAGGATCCAGTAGTTGATCCTCGACCGAGGCAGATTCCAGTACCTGACGCCCCGGCCGATGTACTCCCACCTCGGATTCCAGTCCGAGATGTTCTTCTTGCAGGAATCCCGCAAACCCTAGGTCAAAGGATGGACCCTAATCAACAACTGAGGCGTCCAGGGGTGAACCTAGGAGATCCAGCGGATCATGACTACGAACTTCAACCGCAAGTTCTATCCATGATTCGCCAATGCCAATTCGGAGGGCTAGAGAAGGAATCGCCGCATCAACATCTTCAAAACTACGAGATCTTGATGGAAACCTTGCGACCTTCCAGAATTGAAAATAACAATTACAAGCTAAGACCTTTTTACTTTTCTTTGAAAGATAGAGCTCTTACTTGGTATCAATCTCTTCCTCCAGGAAAAATCAGCACATGGGAGGAGATGACTACGGAATTCTTAACCAAATTCTTTCCCCCCTCAAAGACCGCTGAAATGAGAGGGAAGATCAATGCTTTCATCATGAAGGACAAGGAAAGCTTGTCCAAATCTTGGGAGCGGTTTAAGGATATCCTTTTGGATTGCCCACATCATGGGATTCCAAAGATCGAGTTGTTGGAGATCTACTTCAAAGGGCTGGACGGAAGCACCCAGTTCAATCTCCAACTACTCTCCGCCGGTACCTTCATGGACATGGCGATTGATGAGGCTTGGGACTTCATTGAAAAGCAAGCCTTACACATGGAGAAGTATACCCACCAAGGAGCTGAAGGTGGAGTTAAAAGAGTCAACTTTCAAGAGACTCAACCCAACAACAATCAGCTCACGTCATTGAAGAATGACGTGAAGGAATTAAAAGAACTTTTGATGGCTCAAACTAAGAAGGAAGAGCAAGGGCAAAGGAGAAACAACAACAACGGGTACCGTAACAACAACAACGGTCCCCGAAACAACAACTACAACAACAACAATAGAGGATCCAATAGCAACAACTGGAGGGCGAATAACCAAAACCACGGTAACAATTATTCAAACTCCAACTCTAATGATTCCTCTAATCCTTTTCTCTCTTCCCCTTCTTCTTCTTCTACTCCATTGAAGAGCCAAGAGCAAGGATCAGGTTCGTCTCAGCCGGAAAAGAAGGACGCAGTTCTGGAGGCAATCCTAATCAAGCTTGGCGCTATGGAGAATTCCATGACTTCATTTTCGAGGGCCCAAAAGTCCTTCGAACAACAACTTGCTAGTAGGGCGAATGAAGCGCCAAGAGATCCAGGGAAGCTTCCAACAAAGACAGAAACTAACCCTAAGGGCCAGTGCATGGCCATAACGACGAGGAGTGGACTCAAAACTGCAGATCCAGTACCTCGCTCAACGCAGACCACCTCGGTCCAGATCCAGTCGAAGAACACCTCGACCGAGATGCCAACCGAGGCGGAGCAACAGAAAGCAGGAGGAACGACAGAAACTTATGTTCCACCTCCTGCATATAAACCACCACTTCCATTCCCTCAGTCCAGAGCCAGAGCACATCTAGACAAACACTTTGGTAAGTTTCTTGACTTGATGAATAAGCTACATATTAACATTCCCTTCCTTGATGCCATTCTAGGTATGCCCGCCTATGGGAAGTTCTTAAAAGAAATCTTATCAAAGAAGAGGAAGCTGGAGGATGTTGGTGAAGTTAGGATGACATCTAAGTCTTCGGAGCTTATCAAGATCATGAAGGAAAAGATGCCACCTAAGTTGAGAGATCCCGGCTCATTTTGCATCCCCATTCAAGTTGGGGATGTCACTTGTGAAGCCCTTTGCGATCTAGGAGCCAGCGTGAGCATCATCCCGCTGGAGTTATGTACTAAGATCGGTCTTGGAGAGCCCAAGCCGGTCAAGATTCGACTTTACATGGCGGATCGCTCCATTACCCATCCCGTGGGCATCTTGGAAGACGTTCCGATCAAGTTAGGTAATTTCTATCTACTTATAGATTTTGTTGTACTTGACATTCCCGCAGATTATCCAGTACCTATTATTCTCGGGAGGCCATTTCTAGCAACTTCGGGTTGCAACGTGGATTGCAAGAACGCCAAGTTGAAATTCAACGTTGGTGGCGATGAGGTGGAATTCGCACTACTTGCAGCCATGAAGGGGGAGCAACTAACTGATGATATCTTCAACATCTACGATGAAGAAGAATCAAGAGAATTGGTGAGCTCTATCCTTATTAACGATCCACTCGAAAGAGTTATTAGCTTCAATTTAATGGAGGAAGGTATAGATGCTTCTTGTGATGCAGATATACGAAGCTTGAAGGCACTAGAAGAGGATCCAGGAGCTATAATAGAGAAGCTGATCCAGGAGACGAAGGTTTCCAGCCTCGGATCCAGTAGCAGTACCTCGACCGAGGCACCTTCTGGACAGAGCGAGGCGACTGAAGAACACCTCGGTCAACGCCTTTGCGCCTCGACCGAGGTCGAGAGCGAGACGACTCTAACTGAGACTACATCGAGTCCAGTTTCTGACACCACTCCACTGGAAAGAGGAAGCGAAGATCCCTCCCAGAAAGCACCCCCAGTAGTGGAGCTTAAACAACTCCCTAGTCACTTGAGGTATATCTTTCTTGGGCCGGATTCTACTTATCCCGTTATTGCTAGTGCTTCCCTCTCCGATTCTGAATTATCTAAGTTAATGCATGTCTTGAGAAAGCATCGAAAAGCCATAGGTTACACCACGGATGATCTTATTGGCATTAAACCTTCTTTCTACATGCATAGAATTCTAATGGAAGATAATCATAAGACTTCACGGGAACCTCAAAGACGGTTAAATCCGATCATGAAGGAGGTCGTGAAGAAGGAAGTTCTTAAGTTGTTGGATGCAGGTATTATTTATCCTATCTCGGATAGCAAGTGGGTTAGCCCGGTGCATGTCGTTCCGAAGAAAGGAGGGATGACCATTGTGACGAATAAGAACAACGAGTTGATCCCAACAAGGACCGTTACGGGCTGGAGAGTATGCATCGATTATAGGAAGCTGAACACGGCGACTCGGAAGGATCATTTTCCCCTTCCCTTCATTGATCAAATGCTCGAACGGTTAGCCCAGCATTCACACTTTTGCTACTTGGACGGCTATAGTGGATTCTTCCAGATTCCTATCCATCCGGATGATCAGGAGAAGACCACCTTCACTTGTCCATGGGGTACGTTTGCCTATCGGAGGATGCCATTTGGATTGTGTAATGCACCCGCTACCTTCCAGCGATGCATGATGGCTATCTTTTCCGAGTACATAGAGGAAATCATGGAGGTATTCATGGATGATTTTTCTGTATATGGTTCCTCTTTTGATGATTGCCTATCTGACCTTTCTCTAGTGCTTAAAAGATGTGAAGACACTAACCTTGTTTTGAATTGGGAGAAGTGTCATTTTATGGTTAATGAAGGCATTGTGCTAGGACACCTCGTTTCTAATCGAGGTATTGAGGTCGATCGAGCTAAGATCGAGACTATTGAGAAACTCCCTCCTCCTTGTTCTGTTAAAGGTGTGAGGAGTTTTCTCGGGCATGCAGGTTTCTACAGGAGATTCATCAAGGACTTCTCCAAGATTTCTAAACCTATAACTAACCTCTTGAATAAAGATGTTATTTTTGAGTTTTCGCAGGAGTGTCTTGATGCTTTTTACAGGATTAAGGAAGCATTGATCTCCGCTCCCATTATCCAGCCTCCTGATTAGACCTTGCCCTTTGAGGTCATGTGTGACGCTAGTGATGTAGCCGTAGGAGCGGTGCTTGGACAGAAGAAGGATGGACGAACCACCGCCATCTACTATGCGAGCAAGACGCTAGATGAAGCACAACGCAACTACGCTACCACCGAGAAGGAGTTATTGGCGGTTGTATATGCTTTCGAGAAGTTTCGTTCCTATCTAGTAGGGGCGAAAGTCGTTGTCTACACCGACCATGCATCCATTCGTTACTTGATGGCTAAGAAAGATGCCAAGCCGCGTCTTATTCGATGGATTCTCTTACTTCAAGAGTTTGACCTAGAGATCCGCGATAAGAAGGGATCCGAGAATTCAGTTGCGGATCACCTCAGCCGGCTACCGGAATCCTCCCGCGAGGCGGATAACCCACCCATAGACGATTCATTCCCCGATGAGCACTTGCACGTCTTGGAGCGTTTGATGGATCTACTTACTTCACCCCACGATGGAGGTGAAGTATGGGGTGAGGGCACCTCCCACCTCCTTTGAGACGCATCATGGTCCAGCTAGCGACCTTAAATCAAGCGCTTCTTGGGAGGCAACCCAAGGTATTGCTTTCTTTTCCCGTTTTCTAGTCTAGATTAGATAGTCTTTGTTTTTTTGCTTTGCTTTGCTTTGTTTTTGGCGTTCTGGACAGACAACAGGAAGGAGCACATCTGGAAGGACAGAAGTTCGAGATTCTGAGAAGACAGAAACACCTCGGTTATTGTCAGAGCACCTCGACCGAGTTGATTCTTGAGCAACCGAGGCGACTAGGGTTTCTGCAGAACCGCCTCGGTCCATACCACCTCGGTCCAGTCAAGACCATCTCGACCGAGGTGACAACAGATCCAGTAACAGTATAAAAGGAAAAAAAAATTTTACTTTTCACATTTTTATCCTCCTCGACCGCGGCGAACAGACGCACCTCGCTCACCTCAAATCTTGCTCGTTTTCGACGTTTTCTGCTTCCAAACCGAGATTGAAGGGTAGAGGAGTCGATTGCAACTACAGATCTGCGAGAAATTTGAGCGATTCGGCCGGAACGAGGTAAAAACGTTCGAAAACCTAAACTCGTTCGTTTACTGCAATTTGGGCTTTGGTTGCCCTTGATTCTGTTGAGGAAAACCTTAAGTACCCCTTAGGAAGCATCGGTAGTGATTTTTGGGGGAAAAGAACTGAAAATCAGAGAGTTGAAATCGCACTATCTTCGCCTCGGTCCAATCGACCTGCACCTCGGTCGAAGTGATTCTTGGAGTTTGTCAGTCGACCGAGGTAGTCTGACAGTGCAGTTTGAAGATGAGTTCAGATCGTCGTTTAGCCCTTAGAGATAGATCCTCCCCTTCCCCTTCTCCTTCCTCGTCCCGTCCTTACCGCCCGGTTATCCACGAGAGATGCCGGGTAGACTATGAGCGGATAGCTAGCCGTCCAGTTATCGCACCACGATTTCTGGATGTGTCAGCTTTTGATTGCCTAGGGTTAGATGCTGACCTTAGGAGGATGATTGCTACCGTCGGGCTGGATCAGTTTACTGAGATCCGAGCCCCAGCCTACTTAGAGCCGACACTCGAGTTTGTTAGCTCCTTCTCCTACCTCCCCACAGACCGTCCTGTGAAGTACCGGTTGATGAACCGGAACTTCATAGTTCCTTTAGAGATATGGAGAGAGACTTTTGGCTTTCCTGACCCCACTGCCGTAGACTTTCCCTCCCGATCCGTAGCTAGGGAGTTCTGGGGGCAGATCGCCCATATTACTGGGCACGCAGACAGATGGCGCCCTGGAGATTCCAGGGAGAAGGTCATCTTTCATCCGGCCTTCAGACTAGCCCACAAGATTTTTAGCGAGACACTTCTGGCGCGTACTGAGACGCCCCAGAAGATCAGACAGGGGGAGCTCTTCAGCCTATACTGCATGGTTACAAGAGGTTTCCCAGACTTTGGCTTGCTCTTGGCAGAGGATCTGCACAAGATCAAGGCCAAGGCAAAGGGAGACATTTGTTGCGGAGGTCTGGTCACCCACATCGCTACCTACCACGGGATGGACCTCAGCGTTTGCACGATGGCGGCAGCTCCGAAGCCGCTGGGATTACAGGAGATGATCACACGGAGGATTCTAGTTCCCCGTGGTTTGACCACTCCATACGTCGCCATGCCTTGGGAGCGGACTGCACCTCAGGGCATCAGATGGTCTGCACAGTTCTCTGTCTTCGATCCACATTTCTGGCTGACCGCTTGGGGTCCACTTATGGAGGATCACAGAGAGGCAGCAGCTGCCCCTGCTGAGGCTGAGGATGACGACGACGATGAGGAGACGATGGATGAGAGAGACGGTGGAGTCCCGATGGATACAAGGACGGATACTGCAGGCACGAGCGCACCACCGATCATCGACTTAGATGATGAGGAGGATACTGAGCCTGCACCTGCTGCACCTCCTGCTAGATCTGCTAGGCGTCGGACACGCCGTCATAGAGATTCTGAGATTCATTACCGGATCAACGACCTGACAGATCAGATGATAGACTCTTATGCTGCCCTTACAGTGGACATGCATGAGAGATTTGCTGCCCAGGATCGACGCATTGATCGATGGACTCATCAGATGTTAGAGGAGCAGCACTATCAGCGCCGGATGATGGAGCTACAGTTCCAGCAAACTATGGGCTATCCGTTTGATCCGACCCAGTATCCTTATGTACCACCACCACCACCGCCGGATCAGGACTACTGAGGAGCTGCAGGGTTTATTTATTATATTTTTATGCAGTTCGGCTTTTATCCGGTGAGTTCTCTTGTTTTAGACTTTATTATACCCACTGGGACAGTGTGTCTCAAGTATGGGGTGTTTGTAATTTGACTATTTGACTACTTGATGTATTCGACTACTTTTGATGTATTATATTTATCGGATATTTTCGTATTTATGCTTCATTTGCCTTTATATGATTATCTGATATTACATGCATACCTACAGGTTATTTGATTGAGAAAAACGTCGAAACTGAAAAAAAAAATGGTTTTAAAAAAAAAATAATATTTTTGACCTCGACCGGGGAGATTCTGGCCAAACGAGGCGTTTCACCTCGGTTGAACCAAGAACACCTCGACCGAGGTGCGTTAACTGAGAGTTTTCGAAAACGATTTTGTGTTACTTATCTGGATATGATCTCAGTGAAGATCTTGTTTACCTACTGGTTTTAAATTCTTTATGTGTTTAAAAGGTTTTATGATATGTTTAAGTTGCTAAATGCTTTGTTTGAAATTATTAGCATGTTTAATACTTTGTTTTTATCCAAATTATGTTGAATTTGAAGGTTGACACCGCAGGATAAGTTCTCTCACTTTCTTCTTGGAAAGACCAAGGCAATTCATTCTCTTCTTCTTCTTCTTCTTGATCATGCTTAGCCCCTCATATACATTTTGCCTCCCTTTACCTATCCGGGAATTTGGAAGCAAGCGAAGTGGTGAAAGCAAGTTAAAGTTGAGAAGTGGGCTGGAAGTGAAAGTGTTAGAAAGCAATAATAGGTTTGGGGAAGTCAATCATGAAGATGAGTAACTCGGCACCATTCACATAGCCGGGTGTTTGTGTCTTGCCAAAGTCGGATTGAGCGATATTCCTAACGGGTCATGGTATGTGCATCAAGGGTTTGATGCATCTCAAGAAATTGATGATTGCAGATTTCCTAGGCTTCGGTTATTGTGCACCTCTGTCCATGCATCCCAAAAAGTAAAGTAAAAAGAAAAAAAAGTGTGATATAAGCAAAGCTTATTGGTGGAAGATGTTGCAAGTCAAAGTGAAAGTGAAGTTCATCCTTTTCCCGGATTCTAGCACCACATTACCTTACATACATCCCTACCCTACACGTTTCTTGACCTTTTCTTTTGGGAAGCCCTTGAGACTTTGAGCTTGTTGATTGACTTAGCGGTTTAAACTGGATTATACATGATTAATTTCGATGATTATGATTTATTATGCATTCTATGATTTTATGCAAAGATGAACAACTTTCCTATATTTATAAAATGTTTTGAGCATATTGAGTTTTTAAATTCCAGGAAGTATTCTCTTAGAGTGATCTATGATAGTTGCACACCATAAAATGTTTTTGAAAAGCTTTTTCATGATTTTTTTGATTTATAATCCATTCTATCTTGTTTTCTATACGAGGAACTTGCTTGGGGACAAGCAAGGGCTAAGTATGGGGTATTTTGATAGCATGAATTATAGTCTATATTTTGGGGTTTGTTTGGACGTTTTATCTTTCATAATCTGCATGTTTGTATGTACATTATGTGATTTTACTACCATTTCATCTACCTTTGCGAGAATCGAGGTCTACACCTAGTTTCGTTGTAATTGCAGGTAATATGGTACATTTTGCATCAAAAAGGAGCAAAAGGAGTCATGAGTCATTTGGAGCTACATCCAGGGAGCATAGCCATGGATTAAAGATTTACTTTGGAGCAGATTCGAGAGATTTCACATTCAGTTGTGAGTCACCTCGGTTGACCACAGATTCATCTCGACCGAGGTGATCCAGAGACGCCGACTCGACCGAGGCGAACACCTAGGACGCGGCGAGAATATTTTATTCTTGGAAGAGATCTTTTAAAATTGGAAAGTGATCTTATATTTTTGGGCTTGGCTCCTAGATGGAAGGAGATATGCAGAACATATATTTTACCTATATTTATGGGAGAATATCTTTCTAAGATTTATTATCTTTGGAAGGGTTATTTTCCTATAAAAAGGGTTGGATTTTTCACAAATAAAGGACCCGCTTACACCCCGCGATCATCTCGCCCACATCAAAGGAACAGTAGCAGCAGCCATACTCCAATTTGGGAGAGATTTGAAGAACCTTTTTGAAGGTTGAAGGAAGGTTGAAGATCATAGCTTTTTTAGCTTTTTGAAGGGTTTTGTAAGATTGTCTTCAATTCCTTTCCTTGTTGTCTTGTCTTGTTGGATTATTATCCAAGGAACGCTTTGTTGTGATATTTGATTCAGTTATTGAAGTCTTTTCATCAAATTCTTCTTTGTTCAAATATTCACCTTCTTCCCTTACATTTAGTACTTTCATTATGATGATGAGTGGCTAATTTCCTTGTGTGATTCTAGGGTGATTAGCTGAAGGTTGTGGGAAAAACAATGATAGAATAATCTTAGATTCCAGTAGGATCCTGAAAGTTCGAGTCTTTAACCTTAACCCTAAGCATCTCGTTCGGTTGATGAACATCTCGGCCGGGGTGGAATTCTTCTGACCGAGGTGACTTATTTGATCCGTAACTGAAAGTTAAGTGTTAGAGTTTGCTTAAATCCTATTCTTATTACACCTTCCTGGTTCAATGCAAGCTTAGGATGAGACTTACCCGGTAATTCCTTAGTTTGTGTATTAACGATCATAAGTGTAGGTAATAGAGGTTTATCCTTTATTGGGGTTTGAGTGTGCTTTCATCCCATCTTTGTGAGTTAGCCTGAGACTTACCCGGTAAAGGTTGATTCTATTCCCTTAGATGGTGTGTTAGTTTGAGGTTATAATTCTTTATCTTGATTCCTTGAGACTTACCCGGTAATAGGAGTTACGGTTTAGGATTAGTGTGTAGTGAGACTTACCCGGTGATCTACTCCACTTTAGTAACACCTTCCCCATGCAAAATCTCAGCTTTATCCGCTTATCTATAGATCTTGAGTTGGAACCACAACTAGATGCTTTAATCCCTAGAATTGCATGTTTGCTTTATTGACTTCTTATTCATCTTTGATTGTGTTAATCGCTCTTGTGGTTAGAATTGACATTGCATACCGTATTGACTTTGTTTCACCAAGTCCCTGTGATCGACCCCTGGAATTTTCTTGCTTTTACTACGATTGACCCGTACACTGCGAGTTCGCATCCTTGTTTTAAGCTTAAGTCTAGGGTTATAAATTTAAAGTTTGCACACACCGTTTGGAGCGAACAGTGCGGCTATGTCAGGCCGCGATCACGGCATAACGGAGGAAGCGCCGTCTTTTTGTCCGACTTCCTTTTTTATTTCTTCCTTCTAAAGTATTTTCTTCTCCTTTTATTATGAGGGTTTTTGACTTCCTCACCTGATCTTCTTCTTCTCTCGCTCACATTCATCCTCCTTCTCTTCCTCGCTTCCCTTCCTTCTATTTTCCTTGATTCTTCTTGTATCTTGAAGTTGGCGATGATGATGATGATTGGAGTAAAGTTTTGGACAGTGGCTAGTCAGTAGCCACCTAATTTGTTGGTTCTCCCTTCTGCATATCAGAGAAGAGTGGTAAGTAACTTCCTATCTTCTTCTCCCTTTGTTCTTCTTCTTCTTCTTTCCTTCCTTGTTTTAGAATCCAACAAGATTAATCTTGTCATTCTTGGACGTTTGGTGTGTGAATTGAATGTTGATGAAGTTAAGTTGGGCTTGGGATCCTTAGAAGAGAAATAGAAATCGAGAGAAGAAGCTGAAAGAAGCAAATGAGTTAGGTTCTGCTGTGAAACCGCAGTGCCTGCTCACCGCCACACCCGCGCCTCACCTCTTCCGCACCTGCGCTTTCGGGCATTGTCATCGTGCTTGCGCCTCCCTCTGGTCGCGCCCGCGCATTGCTCAAGACATACCAAGTCCTTTGGTTTGCCTTTCCTCTCCTTTTGAGTTATGGCTTCCTTGTAGAAGCATGTTAGGTTGGATATGTATGATGATGGGTTTATTATGTTGGAATGCCTTGAGAGGTTTTGAGGATTTCATGAGTATATTAGGGATGGTTATGATATGTATGTCCTTGTAAGAGTTTGCGAGGCTAGAATTTAGAATCTTTTAGCATGTGATTCGATGGTTGATATGTGTGCCTTAATTTATCAAGTGTGGTTTATATTCCTGCGAAGATATGAGAGTTGATCGATTAAGGGATTACCTTATAACAGGTAATTCTCTAGGGCTTACTTAGCTACATTCCATGTGGTGGTTTGGATATAATAGTGGTGTGTGTTTATATGTTTACAACTATAAACCGGAATAGGATGACCATATGTGTTTAATGGCCCAAGTGTATTATAACCGGGCGGTGACATCACTGTCCAACTCTGTCTAGAGCTGGAAGGTTCTCTGAAACTAGCCCTGGAAGATAGACGGGGATATATATATATATATATCAACCCATTAATTCCTCGTAGGTACACGGGGATAGAGGCGAGGCTTGGTGGATCCTCGTGTCACAATCTAAGTTGAATTAGTAATGTGAATCATTTAATGAAAGATAATAATCGAATTGTTTGTGATCATGCTTGTGTGATATCTTGTTTATGTGTTGGGTGTGCTATTACCGCTATTCTAATATATGAATTGTTAGCTAACGGATTATACCGTGTTGTAGATGCCTTGTAGGTTAGGAATACTACAGAGTGATCTAACAGGAGTGATTAGCCGATGGTTTCTGTACATGTTAGGATGGTTGAGGGTTTTGGGGATGTATGGATACATGTTGTACAATTTTGATACTCGGCTATGTGTTTTGTATGTATTTTGGTTTATAATATTTTCACTTTATCGATGTTGGTTTTATATTTATTTGTGCCTTTTGCAAGATCTAGTGAACTTGATGTGAGGCTAGGGTCAGGATACATTATGAGGTCCTAGCCCGTAGCACTCTGAGTCCTATGGATTAAGCATGTCTACGGGTCACGGGTCACCCGTGACCCGGCGGGTTCTGACCCGGGGGGTACGGGTTCCCCCGGGTTGCGGGTACGGGTAAGGGTTATGAGATCCTTACCCGTCGACCCGGCGGGTCGACCCGGGTAACGGTCATATTTTTTATTAAAAAATCCCAACGGCTATATAGCCGTTGGATTAGCCGTTGTAACGGCTAGTTTATAAAAAAAAATTTTAAAAAACAATAAACTATAATGTATATAACCCAAAAACATTTCTATAAATACCCCAAACCCAATTCATTTCATCTGACACCAATTCTCATTCAATCATCTATTCACTCTCTCAATCTCTCCATAATTTCCAACTCTTACATTCAATTACTCTCCTAATCTCATATTCTCATTCTCTTATTTTGTTACTCTTACTACTACATTCTATTATTAAAAAAAATGTCTAGCCGAGGAAGACGTTCCGTTAGCGGTGCCGGTCCTTCATCCGGCGGAGGTGTTAGCCGAGGACGTCATTCCGTTAGCGGTCCTCCAACCGGTTCGGATTTAAGGTGGAGCTTATTAAGTGGAGATCACGAGATCATCGAGGAGGAGGATATCAACATGGAATCACCTCCTTTCCCCAACACCCAAGAATCCGAGACCCAATTCCCGGAGGAGCCGGAGGAGGAGCCGCCGTTGAACAACACTTAACTAACGGCGGCGGTCTTCCGATTTTGGTTTACAAAAGGTGCTCCCGATGCCAACGGAGTTTACTATGCCAAATGCAATTTTTGTTCGGCACAATACAAGCACAAAAAGGGAGAAGGCTACGGGAACTACAAGACGCATATTCTAAACAAGCATCCCAAAAACGGGATTGGCACGAGGGCAAACACAACTTACCGGGTACGCATCTACCTCTAACCAACCTCCTTCTTTATTTACATATGATCATTCTTCTTCTATGGATGCATTTTCGGAAATGATAGCCGTAGATTCTTTGGCATTTAGTTTTGCACAAAATGTTGGTTTTAATGATTGGATGCAAAATCATGCTCAACCCGCATATAAACCAATTTCTCGCCAAACCGCTAAAAGAAAAATGATGCATAAATATAGAATTCGTAAAAAAGAATTGATTAAATATTTTATGGAAAACGGTGATATTCAAGTTTCTATTTGTAGTGATATTTGGACCGACGGTTTTCAAAAAAAATCATATATGGGTATTACTTGTCATTTTTTGATAAATGTTGGATTTTAAACAAAAGAGTTTTAGCATTACGTGTTTTCAACGAACAACACCGCTCAAAACATTGCCCATTTGATTGCAAATGTTTTGGAAGAATATAGATTAGTTTCACGAGTTTTTTCAATCAGTTTTGACAACGACTCCGCTAACACGGCTTTTATTAGAGATTTAACCAACTATTGTAAGCCGACGATTGGAGGTAAATTTTTTCACATTAGGTGTGCCGCTTATATTTTAAACTTGTGTGTTCAAGAAGGTTTAGCATATGTTGGAGATTTAGTAAAACCTATTCGAAAAATTCTTAATGAACTTTGGTCTAAAAAAAAGTATACGTACTAAATGGTATGCATATTGTAAACAAAATGGCATTTATCCTAAAAAAATTTCCAAAAGATGTTTGTACAAGATGGCACTCTACTTACAAAATGATTTCCGAATCATATGAATATCGAGATCTTTTAAGTGGTTTTGCCGCACAACATATTGACGGTGATTTTGTTTTCGGTGAATCTTGGGTTTTAGCAAGAGATGTAATGGAGGTTTTTTAATATTTTTATGATGCTACTTACACTTTTAGTTATGTTTATACACCAACTTCAAACATATTTTGTTATGTAGCAATTAATATTGCATTTGTACTTCAACAAGGTCTTTTAATTGATAATATTTCACAAGTTATTTATACAATGCGAACTAAATGGTTAGATTATTATAAAACTATTCCCGATGTTTTTCTTGTTGCATTTGTGTTAGATCCTAGACGTAAAATGGATGGTTTAAAACAATTTTTAGAAAATTATTATGAATTTTTATATTTACAACAAAATCCCGATTGTCATGTTTCTACCATAATTGTTAGAAAAATATTTGATGAATTATTGGTTCAATATCGTATTTCCGATCAAGGTCAATCTTCTCAACCCCCTCCTCGTCCTTCATCTTCAACTTCATCTAAATTTAAATCAATTGCTAGAGATTTGTTTGGCCCGAAAAGGGCAAAAACCACGTCGAGTTCCCATTTGGAACTCGACGAATATCTAAACATTTCTTTTGAGTTTGCCAATGATGAAGAAGAAGAGAATTTCAACATATTAGAATGGTGGAGCCGACCGGAGAGAATGAGGTTCCCTACCCTCTCAAGGATCGCGGCACAAATTCTCGCCGTTCCCGCCTCAACGGTAGCGGTTGAGCAAACCTTTAGCCGGAGTGGAAATGTGCTCGATCCGACGAGATCAAACATGTTGCCCAAGACATTGGAGGCACAAGTCCTACTATCCGATTGGAGGAAAGCGGAAATGCGAACACAAAAAAAACAACCTCTCGGCGGAGGAAGGCGACGAAGATGACGACGAGCGACAACAAACGTCATCGGATGTATCGGCGGGAGAGTCCGACGACTAAGGTAAGGGTTAATCGGGTATATAAACAAAGGTAAGAGAACTACGTGGGCTTTGATTCCTCCTCCCCGAGAGGATACGTAGGCAACCAGGATTCCGGTTCAACCCCAATTCTTCCCTTTTTTTTGTTATTTAAGTTGAAGCACAATAACAATTCTCCTCTCTTTATTTTTTTAAAGTTTAACTCCAATTATTTCTATTTTTTATTTTTTTTTAAGTTGAGGTGGCCAACCCACCGATCCGCCGGGTCTGACCCGTGACCCGGCGGGTTGACTAATTATACGGGTCCGGATCCGGGTCACCCTTCCCTAACCCTTGACCCAGTGGGTCCGACCCGTGGACATGACTACCATGGATTAGGGGTGTTACATGATAAACCGTAGACTTTACACTAGGAATTATGTTGACTATCTTGATCTTAGGCGTTTTGGTTGTCTAGTTTATGAATATGTTATTGAGGGTAAACTAAAGCCTTGAGAAAAAAGAGAGGAGAGTTTGTGGGCTATGGAGATGATGTTAAGGGATACAAAGTTTGGTCATCATTAGAAAATAGTTATTTTTAGTAGAATTATTGTTTTTTTTTTGTGTTTTATGCTTAATTCGACAATGAAGCTAGTGGAACCCAGGGGAGAGTAGAAATGTTGGTAAATATGAGGAGATCTAATTTCCTCCTCGAGAAAAAGAGGAACATTACAATCAGAAGGTGAGCTATCAAGATCTGTAGTATCATACTATTCACTTGAGCTTACTTGAGAGTCACTCAAGAAAAGTTGGAGTAAGACCTTCACAAAGGTACAAGTTTGAAGATATGGTTGGTTATGCTCTATAGGTTGTTGAAGAGATGGATCATCAAAAACCATCCACCTATAAAGAAGGTGTATATGGGTTTGAACCTACATAGTGGTCTGCAACAATGAGAGATCAGATGAAGTCACTTAATAAGAATTAGACTTGAAAGTTAGTCATACCGCTAGAGAGAGAAAAGTTATTCTTGCAAATAGGTTTTCAAGAAGAAGGAAGGGACGCCGCCTACTAAATAGGTCAAGTATAAGGCTCGAGTTGTTGGAAGAGGTTTTCATAAGAGAGAGGGAGTGAATTACAATGAGATTTTATCGCCGGTAGTCAAACATACCTCCCTCAAAGTGTTACTAGAAATAGTGGCACATCAGGATCCAAAGCTCGAAAAACATGATGTATATACAACTTTCTTACATAGAGAGTTAGAAGAAGAAATGTACATGATTTTTTTAGATGGTTTCCAAGTTCCAAGAAAACTATGTCTGCAAGTTGAAGAAGTTTTTATATGGACTTAAGTAGTCTTTGAGGCAACGTACAAGATATTTCACAACTATATGATAGAGATTGGTTACAATACGAGTATTTATGATTATTGTATGTATCCACTACAACAAGTTGAAGGATAATTTCCTCATCTATCTGGTCATGTGTGTAGATAATATGCTAATAACTACAGATAATAAGTATGACATTCAAAAATTGAAGGGTCTCCTAAGGGTTGAGTTTGAGATGAAGGAATTTGGAGCAACTTAAAAAGTTCTAGATTAATCTACAGATAATATGTGTATACCTAGCCCTGGCAGGTAGTCAAGCATCAAGTGATCGAAGATTCGCATAGCTAGTTACACCACTTTGAGGTTTTGTGAGTATTCTTGAAAGGAGATACTTAGTTGTTGTTTTTCGTTGTTTTGAACACAAGGTTGAACCTTTGTTATTGCTTTATTTCAGTCTTGATATTTGAAGACCAAGTGCTATGTATTTTTTCCCCTTTTCTTGGTTATTCTAGTTTTATGTCTTATTTGATATCATACATCTTTGATTTGAATATGATTGTTGTTGGCTAAAACAGTCTGAGGATGATAAGCAGTCGTGAACTGCAGACTCGTACCTAGGGCAGCATGAACCTACTGCCGGAACCTCGAAGTGAACCGTTCGTCTCTGTCCGAGACAATAGTCGTAGGTACCCCATGAGGTTTCACTATTTGTCTTGTAAACTCCTGTGCTAATCGACTCACCGGCCACATTTCCTTGATCAGAATGAAACGTTTGGTCTTTGTCAATCGATCTACTATGACCCCGATAGCATCAAAGCCTCGACTCGGTCTCAAACTGGTAACAAAATCCATAGAGATGTCTTTCCACTTCTGTTCGCTCCAAACGGTGTGTACAAGCTTTAAATTTATAACCCAAGAAGTATGCTTAAAACAAGGATGCGAACCCGCAGTGTACGGATCAATTATAGTAAAAGCAAGAATTCCGGGGTGTCGATCTCAGGGACTTAGGTGAAACAAAGCAAGTATAGGTTGTCAATATTGCAAATAACTACAAAAGCGATTAAAACAATCAAAGATGATAATATAGTCAATTAAAGGAAATATGCAAATTCTAGGGATTAAAGCATCCAGTTGTGGTTCAAACTCAAGATCTCAAGATAAGCGGAAAAAGCTGAGGTTTTGCAAAGGGAAGGTGTTACTAAAGTGGAAAAGATCACTGGGTAAGTCTCACTACTCACAATCCCAAGCCAAAGAACCTATCACCGGGTAAGTCTCAAGGTACTAAGGAAAGGAATTATAATCTCAAACCAACACACCAACTAAGGGAATAGAATCAACATTTACCGGGTAAGTCTCAGGATAACTCACAAAGATGGGATGAAGGCACACTCAAACCCCAATAAAGGATAAACCTTTATTACCTACACTTATGATCAAAGGTAAACAAACAAAGAAATCACCGGGTAAGTCTCATCCTAAGCTTGCTTTGAACCAGGAAAGGTGTAATAAGAATAGGATTTTGCAAACTCTAACACTTAACTCTCAGTTTCGGAGCAGATAAGTCACCTCGGTCAGCCAAGTTCCACCCCGGCCGAGATGTTCATCGACTGAACGAGATGTTCTAGGGTTAAGGATAAAGACTCGAGCTTTCAAGGTCCTACTGGGATTTAAGATTATTCTATCATTATTTTTCCCACAACCTTCAGCCAATCACCCTAGAATCGCACAAGGAAATTAGCCACTCATCATCATGAAAGCAATAATCAAATATATGGGAAGAGATTGAATATTTGAACACAAAAACCTTAAGAGCAAGACTTCAATAACTGAATCAAATATCAACAAATCAGCGTTCCTTGGATTATAAATCCAACAAGACAATCAACAAGAAAGGAATCTAAGAAAGCCTTACAAATCCCCTTAAAAGCTATAACAAGCTATCGATCCTTCCTTGATTGATCTTCAATCTTACTTCCTTCCTTCAAAGCTTCCAGGAAATCCTCTCTTTGTTGGTTATTCTCAGCGTCTAAGCATGCGGTGATCCGAAGATGATTGAATTGTAGAAAATCCAACCCTTTATATAGGAGAATTATCTTCCAAAGATAATATATCTTAAAAAAAAGATAATTTCCTATAAAATATATCCATATCTCCTAAAATAAATATCTTTCTTCCACCAATAAGATAGTTTTATAAAAATATATCAATATCTCCTAAAATAAAATTATCTTAAAAAACATAATTTTATAGGAAATATCTTAAAAGATAATATCCTAATAAAATATATCTCTATCTCTAAAATAGATCTTCTAAATATATGATCTTCCTTCTAGAAATCCAGCCAAAAAATATAAGTCTCTCCTTCCAAAAATAAAAGATCTCAGCCAAATAAAATATATCTCGCCGCGTCAGAGTATTCGCCTCGGTCGGGGCGTTCCTCTAGATCACCTCGGTCGAGGTGACTCTGTGGTCAACCGAGGTGAATCTCAATTGAAGGTGAAATCTTTCAAATCTGGTCCAAAGTAAATCTTCTTTGTTAATTCCATGCTTCTTGGGTTCTCTTTTAAGCTCCTGAATGTAGCTCCAATGACTTCTTTGCTCATTAGCTCCATTTTGATCCAAAATGTGCCATTTCACCTATGATTACAACAAAACTTGGTGTAGACCTCGATTCCCGTAAAGGTAGATGAAATGACAATATAATCACATAATATACATTCAAACATGCAGATTATTGAAGATAAAACGTCTAAACAAGTCCCAAAATATAGACTGTAATTCATGCTATCAACTTTCATTGAGGGACGGAAAGTGGGTGTAGCTCGCCTCCTAGTCTATGATGCTCGATCTTGACCTGTTGATAGGTCGTACACTGAGCTACATATCTCGTGACGTCTGGCTTCAGGCCTCCCTACCAGAAAGAGCGTTTGATATCCTGATATATCTTACTCGCACCAGGGTGTACTGAGTAAGATGAAGAGTGAGCCTCCTGAAGGATCCTCTATCTCAACTCTCGATCTGAAGGCACACAAACACGCTCCTAGCGTCTCAAAACTCCATCAGCACCAACTGCAAACTGTGATGCCTCTTGTCGAGACATCCGGTCTCGGATATGTGTCAAAGCTGGACAACTCTCCTGCTTCTATCGGATTTCGGCCAACAAATCCGGTACTATCTCCAAGGTGGACAACTGGCTGTTGGAATCCGGGAAGTGGATATCCATCTCTAGCTATTTCAAATCTCGCTGTAATAGTGACTGAGTTGTCAGTCTAGCGATCGCCATCTCCCGGGGAGTCTTCCTACTGAGGGCATCTGCTACCACGTTAGCCTTCCCCGGGTGGTATAAGATTTCAAGATCAAAGTCCTTGATCAACTCCAACCATCTACGTTGGTGGTTATTCAACTCCCGTTGAGTGAATATGTACTTCAGACTCTTATGGTCTGTGAATATCTGACACGTAGCTCCATACAAATGATGTCCCCAAATCTTCAAAGGGTGAACCACAACAGCCAACTCCAGATCATGGGTAGGGTAATTATCCTCATACGTATTCAGCTGTCTAGACGCGGTAGCAATCACCTTTCCCCTTTGCATCAGAACACATCCTAAGCCCAGCTTGGATGCGTCGTTGTAAACCACAAAATTCTCAATGCCCTCTAGCTGAGCTAGGATAGGAGCAGAGGTCAACCTCTTCTTCAGCTCCTCGAAGCTCTGCAGGCACGGCTTGAACCATACGAACCTCGTAGACTTCCGCAACAAGGAAGTGAGCGGTCGGGCGATAACTGAAAAACCCTAAAAAAAACACCTGTAGTATCCCGCCAATCCTAAGAAGCTGCGTACCTCCTTTACGTTCTTAGGAGGCGGCCAAGATGATATTGTCTCAATCTTCACCGGATCTACCTTGATTCCTTCAGCTGAAACTATGTGACCAAGGGATGCTACCTCATATATCCAAAACTCGCACTTAGAGAGCTTGGCATAGAGCTCTCTATCTTGTAAGACCTGAAGAACGATCCTCAAGTATCATGCATGCTCCTCTCTACTGCGAGAGTAAACCAGAATGTCGTCGATGAAGACAACTACAAACTAGTCTAGAAAGTCGATGAAGATGATGTTCATCAACTCCATGAAGACTGCGGGCGCATTCGTGAGCCCAAATAGCATCACTACAAAATTATAGTGTCCATATCTGGTCCGAAATGCCGTCTTGGCTACGTCCTACTCTCTCACCCTCAGCTGGTGATATCCAGATCACAAATCAATCCTCGAAAACACTGAAGCTCCATGCAGCTAATCCAAAAGATCATTGATGCGGGGAAATGGGTACTTGTTCTTGATCGTCACCTTGTTCAGCTCTCGATAATCGATACATAATCTCATTGAACTGTTTTTCTTCCTGATGAAGAGAACTGGTGTGCCCCAAGGAGATACACTAGGGCAGATGAAGCCCTTCTCTGCTAACTCCTCGAGCTGCTTCTTCAACTAAAGCATCTCGATATACGTCATACGATAAGGAGCTTTAGAGATCGGTCTCGTATCCGGCTCTAGCTCAATGCCAAAATCTATACTCCTTTGTGGAGGTAAACCTGATGGCTCTCCAAAGACGTCAATAAACTCGCAAGCTACTAGAATCTCTTCCAAAGCTGGACTAGTATTGTCCTTCATGGCATAGCACCAAAAAGCCTCGCATCCCTGACTGATAAGTCTCGCAGCTCGAACTGCACTAATGACTGTACCAGTCTTCCCGAGATCCCATCCTCGGAAGATCTCAACATGGCCTGCATCTGTAGTTATTGTCACTGTCCTCTTGCCTATGTCCAGAACTGCTCGATGTCGATCCATCCAATCCATACCAGGAATAACTTCTTCATGTACTAAGTACATGACGAAGAAGTCAACTGGCCAATCATGACCTCCCAATCTAATAGGGCAATCGCGAACCTCTTGTGTACCTCGAATCTTACCCCCATCGGGTAATCCTATAAAGAAGGGTTTACCTTCTACAATAACTAAGGCCAATCTATCTACACATGCATCAGATATAAAAGAATGTGTATCACTAGTATCGAAAAAAACTCTGACAGGAAAACCATTAATATGAATGGTACTTGTGACTGTTGGTGTTGTCGGCTCTACAACACTCCTCAACTTGTACACTCTGGTTGATGCACCTCTGGTGTCTGCAGATCCACCAACACGTCCTCTACCTCTCCCCTATCCCGGAGTGGAACCCTGAGGGGTGGTAGAACCAGGAACTCTTTGCTGCTGCTACTGTTGAAACTGAGATCTCTGTCCTCCTCCAGCAACACTGGCAGGTGAAGAACCCTGTTGTGATAGCACCTTGCCCTGACGGAAAAATGCAGCTCTATGTCCGGGCTTACCACAAGAAAGGCAAGTCATTGCTGGCTTCTTGCAATCAGCTCGGATGTGTCTAGCTACTTCCCGGTTATGACACTGCCGTCCTCTGTCATAACTCTGCTGGAAACCAGAACTTCCAAGCGTCTGACTACGCCCAAAACCAGATGCTCCAACTCTAGCACTGGCTGATCCAGTCTTCTGTCTCTTCTCAGGACCTCCTGTCTGATTCTCCTCTCACCCGATTGGTCTCTCTCATAAGTAGAAGCTCTATCCTGATAGTTCGTCAAAGAATCACAACGGAAACCAGCAAGATAAGAGCGTGTCAACTCCCTCAGCCTCCGTGAGAAAAGATAAACATGCTGATCCTCAGGTTGTGCAGACGGCCCCAACAAAGACAACTCATCCTGGAACTTGCTGATGATCTCAACAATAGGCAAATCCTCAAATCCAGCCTCAAGGAAATCTTGAAGACGGTCTCTCCTCATAGCTGCAGGACAGTAGCGATCCCTGATCACCGTCTTCATCTGCTCATAACTGGTGACCTTATTGCGAACGGTCCTCCACCAAGAATGAGTCTGATCCTTCAGTAGTGTCTGTGCTATGTTGACTCGATGTCCCTCTGGGCAACTGATAGCCTCTATAGTAGTATCCAGCTATCCTAGCCACTGCTTCACCTCCAATCCAGTCTTCCCCATGAAAGTGGGAACCTTCAGTTGATCAAAAGCCTGCAATCAATTGTCGGGCTTTGGCTCCTGTGCCTCAGCCGGCGCTCTGACAACCTCATCAACTCTAGCAGGCGGGGAAACAACCTGTTAAACTCTCTACAAAACCTCAGCTGATCTCGCAGGAACTGGCGGCACTGGTGCTGGTCCTCCAGTTCTAATAGCCTCCTCAACTCTCTGCACATAGTCGGATATGCAAAAGCTCCGATAGACACTCGTGCGGACTCTGTTGATGGCTATCTTTGTGCTCTGGACCTAGTAGCGGTCCCGTTCCCAGCCTCAGGAACAACACTCTCAACAATTTCTTCAGTGAATGCCTCAGTGATAGGTGGATCAACAACTGGGGCTTGGCCCCGACCTCTAGCTAGTGGAGGTCTTTCTGCACGTCCTCGTCCACGGACGACAGGTGAAAGTGGTGGTCGACCCCTTCCTCGCCCCATAGCAGATGTAGCTCTAGTACGCGCCATCTACTATAAGGATAAATATATAAGACTACATATACAAGGCCACGCTACAACTAAAGCACAACTCCAAGAAAAGCTCATATAAAGGCCACCACACAAGAAACTACACGGTTGAGATCCGCGGAGGTAGTGGTGGTCGCCCGTACATCTATCCCAGACCGACAAGTTTAAAACAAAAACCCCCTTTTGAAAACGTTAGACCCCTTTCGGGTTCTATTTATTTATCCATCCGACCTTTAGAAGATTTCGAGTGTCATTGTTGTCAACCTGCTCTGATACCATATTGTAACACCCCAAGTTCTAGGAACTCGAAGCGCTACGGGCTAGGACCGCACAATGGGTCCCGACCCTCAGAGTAGCAACAACAAACGGATCTTACAACAAGGCATAGACGAAAGAAAACCAAAACTCAATATAAAACCAAAGGTTTAAAAAAAGGGAAAGCGAAAAAGACTCGCAGCCGAGTTCAAAACAAAAGGGAAAGTAACAACAAAACATAAACCCGATCCCGTCCTATAATGTACGGGAACCCCGGTTGACCACACCATCCGGATCACTCAGCAGCATCCTGAACCTGCGGAACATCTACAATGACGGTATAAACCGTTAGCTAACATTCTAGATACTAGCAAGAGCGTAAAGGCACAAACACACATAAGGTAAAGAAAACACATAGCATGCTTGCACTCAACCGGTTATTATCTTTCATTAAGGTTATCCATTACTAATTCAACTTCTTTTGTCATACGAGAATCTCTCGAAACTTGCCTCCGCTTCCGTCTACTAATAGGAATAGATCAGTACTATCCGTTACCTACGGGTCTGGGTTGCAAGAGAACATTCTAGTCTCCGGTAGAACTAGATAAGTGGTCAGCGCCCGGTTATCATACACTTGGGCCAATTAAAGGTAATAAAGGGTGAATCCTATTCCAATTATCCATTATAAATAATATTAAACAACACAAACAAGCCAATACAATCCAACTAATACGCGGAATGAAGCTAAGTAAGTCCAAGGGACTTACCTCACTCGAAGATAACACAAAGGCTCAGCAACAACTCAGAGAACACTCAAGAAAGCTCAGTTTCCCTCAGAAAAGGAGCAAGGAAAGCCTGTACGAATAAGCATCACGGATCAGGAACGAAACGGCTGCTATAAGTCTATAACTTCTAGTCTCAACGATCTTTGAGAGATCTCCACAAGCTAAGGGCTCAACCTTAGTCTAACAGCAACTCAAGAAACAAGGAACAACCACAAGGATCAAGGAAAGGAACGAAGAAATCAAGGAAGGAAGCAACTCACCAAAGACGGGAGTTACTGCAGAGCAAACCGCAAGGGCGGTGGAGCAAAGCGCAGGGGTGGCTTGCCGCGGGGGCGGGATGTGCAGCCGCGGGGGCGGTGCACTGACAAAAGGCTCTGTCGGGGTTTCTCTTCGACCGAACTCACAGCAGGGGCAACCAAAGCTCGCACCTTTGATTCCAACACTTCAAGACTCAACTCTCACTACTAAATAAATGGCCTGTTGTAACCGTCAAAATTAGTTACTTAAAGCTTCAAAACTGTTACTGTAAGGCTTTAGTAATGGATTATGCTCCGCTACAATAGCCTGCCTTGCAATAGGTATTTAGCAACGAAAATAAACTCTACTGTAACGGTTTGAAAAATCAAGTTTAAAACAATTACAATAGACACATGACTATTACAATAGGTGCAACCATTACAAAAAATAATTATTATTACAATAGATGTTACCATTACAATATTGATAGACCCATTACAAGGGACAACCATTACAAAAAGTAGGCAATTGTCACCTTCCATAGAACCATTGCTATATGGTCTATAATAGTTACCACAATACCTGATGTGTACAACTAATTTGATAAATTATAAATTATACAAATTTCATACAAAATACTAATATTAATCCATAGATTAATATTTTAAATGTCAAAATAATGCTAAGTATTTGTCAAAGTATGGGCAACATGTCACCTACAAAGATATATATAGTCTCCTAATTACACAAGTTCTCATATTTGTCAAAGTATGGGCAACATGTCATCCTTCGTTATCTTCGTCCTGCAATAGTTCAAATACCATATCAAACACTATTTCAACGCTATAACAACAAGAACTCAACAATAGTAAACAAACTCTATTCCAAACCTAACAAAATAACAACTCAAATTGTCAAACGGATACAAAATTAAAAACTTAACCAAGAACTTAAGCAACATATAAGTCAACAACCCTAAAAAAAACAGCAGCCCTATAACGTGGATAACAATAACCACAAGGATGGAGAAAAATCACAACAACAATTCGATGATTTTTTAAACCACAAGAAGAACATCTCAACAATAAAGATATCAAATATCAGCAACTGCACTAGGTTCAAGATTAGTATTAGGTACCGTGATGAAGCCCTACCGAAGTGTTAAGTAGTCTGAGCAAAACACGGAGCCCCCAAATTGTCCTAGGAAGCACTGCTGCACTTGCAACCAAGGAACATATCACTATATAAAAATATGCATCACGGAACTAAACAAGAAGTCGAGTTTTGCGCATACTGCCCACACTATGAAGTTGTTCTTTGGTAAAGGGTTTGCTGCATGAAATCTGACAAATGTAGATTGCCTTGGAATTATTGACTCCCTGTTGGCCTCTGTTGATTGGTTTTCACTGTTAGAGACAATGAATCAGCAATACTGTATTTTGTGACCCTACCTGTTAATTGATCAAGTTCTTCCACATAAGCCTTGTTCTCCCATGTCCTCCAAGTGTTGATGTGACAGAGACATAAGCACAAAGTAATAAAATTTTGAAGAAAAGCAGAAAGACATGTTTGTATGATCAATGTAAACATACATAACCCAGCTACCCCATCTGTCAATGCAACTTTCACATTAAGAAGACTAAATTGATTTATTGCAAAGTATTGAAGTATATACATACTGATTACATGGATAAAAAAAGAACATTTTATCTTAATTCAAGCATTTCCTAATTCGAACTGTATCCTTTAAATAACCCGGAAGTAAACTCAACTTCTTGGGGCATTGTATTAAGCTAGGAATACTTTAAATGACAATGTAAAAAACTCAACTTATTGTTGTATTGTTGAGTGTGCTATCAATCACCATAAAATAGGCTTCCACCAATGCTTTAATAGAATTCACAGTGCTACAAGAGGGCAACACCAAATATAATTTTCTATATAAGAACAAATGAACAAAGAAAAGATATTGTCAAATCTCTATCTCCCAGAAAATATAGTTAAACAAAAATTAGAGTAGCATATGACAAAGAAACAAGTCTAGAAAATGATGACTGTCCCAATATCAAATAGCTCAAATGAAACCATAATATCAATCACAAAATTCTGACCTTAGAAACTCAAAAAAGCTTGGGAAAGAAGTAGTGTATCAACTCAAATAATTTATTTTTCAATTGCAGCCATAATACCCACCCATAGAGTCAAGAATATCCATGAAATATATTCTATGAAGAAATGCAAGAAATAACATCACACTAGGCAAAACATACCAGTAAGAGCATCAACACCATGCAGAATTGTTGCAGTTACGGCACAAGGCAAGATCACAGCAACAGTGGGTGCCATGTCAAACCCACTAATTCCTTTACTGCAAGCATAAATCATTAGTGGATTGGAACCTATCATAAGAAGGTACATCACTATATGAAACTACAAGTTTAGAAAGGCCCTTAGGTCTATATGAACAATATGATTTGAAGTGTAAAATACAATATGATATAGTTGCATGTAGTATACAAAGATATCTAGAAGAAATAGAGGCTGATGCTTATAACAAGAAGCTGAAAATTCTCGACTCTTCAATTCCTTCAATGTCTCTACATAGCACAACATTCCCTAAGTTAGGCACGGGTTTATTCAATAGCTAATTAGGATTGTAGGTTAAGGAGTGGCAAGTTTAGATCCCTTGCCCACAAAGTTAATGGACTGTTAACATAAACGTTACATACATTTACACATATAACCCTAATCCAGATTCCGCTACAAAAATCCCAATTCCGAAATTAGGGTTTACACCGACAATTTCTTAACTTAATCACAACAATCACACAAATATAACAATGCCTACAATAATAACCAGCAATCATCTATCTCACAAAGTCACAAACGCTTGCTCCAAATATGATCCAAACACACAAACAAATGAAGAACCTACCTACTGAATCACTCGGCTTTGCAAGAGGAAGAAGGAATCGAGGAACAAGTTTGACGCCGGAATCAGTGGCCAACAACGGAGTCGATTCTAGCGACACTCTTCACAAGCAATTGGACCGGAGGCGGAAACGGGAGTCCAAGCGGCGGCGGCTATCTTCTCATCGGGCTGACGTGACGGCGAGACGCCCTCTGGCGTGTCGGGTTTGAGGCGGCAGCGAGGCGTCTCCCTTCTGGCATGGCATCTCTGTAAATGTGGACGGACAACAGGAGGGCTCATTGGCGAAGCGAAGGAGAGGGCTCAGAGAAGAAAGGTAGGAGATAAGTGGTTTCAAATGAGGAAGAAGGGGAGACTCGAGGCTGAGAAGGAGGAAGAAGGCACCGGTGGCCGGTTTCGCTGCTAGGTTAGGCGGACACGGCCGGCCGGCCGGTTTCAAATCACTAGGTGAAGGAGAGTTCTGGGAAGGGGAAGGGGAAGGGAAAGGGGAAGGGGAACTTAGGTATGTGGAACAGCGGAAGGCTAAAATTTTAAGATGAGGAAAGAGGGATGAATTTAGGGTTTGAAAATTAAATATAGGTTAGAGACAGAAGGTTGGTAGGTAAAAATAAAAATAAAGATATAAGTTTTAAGAAAAATAAAATAAAAAGATGATTAAGATTTTGATAACAATTATGCAATATTCCTACACATAAAAAAATATAAGACAACGGAAGAGGTTCAAAACGGTCGAAGTCCGGTTTGACTCGGAACCTATCGGAAATCAAAATTTTCGGATTTTACAAAGGCGAGTTCGATGCTAGAGAAAGGTTAATTTTGCGTCCAATGGTGAGCGGTATATTTCTTTATTTTTGCGCCAAATATTTTACAACCTACCATTACAATTATCATTACATTAGGGGTTAGTTTTGTAACTTTTTATAACCGTTACACATGACCATTACCATAGCACACCTATAGCAACATAAGTAAGCATTCATTACAAGCATGACATTACAATAAGTCAATCTTTCAAAACCATTACATAAACCATTACATAAACCATTGTCAAATACCTATAGTAATACAATAAAAAATCTGTTACAAATATGTTGTTACAATAGGTCAATTATCTAGTAGTGTCTAGAGAGTCTGAGAACATCAAAGGATTAACAACATAACTCTCCACAAGAATCAAGGATCAAACTTGATTCTTGGAGAAGAAGAAAAGGGAAGAACGAAGAAGAGAACGACACAAAAGGAGAAGGCATGCAACAACTATAAGAACGTGATGAAGAAACCAAAAGAGATGAAGTTACACGTTCAGCAAGGTCGCAAGAAGCAAGGGAACGGCTGCAACTCTTAGGGTTGAAAAAGACGTAAGCAAGAAACGGGAAAAAGAGAAAAAGACGGGAATATAAAGGGACGGACTGGAAAGATAGACGGAAAGGCGTCTAGGGTTAGAAAGAAGATCAGAAAACCGGCCCATAAGATAGAATATCAGATATTCTATTTATGGAAGGAAGATAAACGGACGAAAGAACGATCGGGCGCGATCTGTCGTAAGCCGCAGGGGCGGCCTTCTTCACCGCGGGGGCGGTGAAGGAAAAACTCGGGTCTTACAGTAGGGAGTTTAATGTATGTTATGGTTTCACAAGATGAGATTTGTCGCAAGTTGTTAGTGTCGTGAGCAAGTTCATGAGGCTCCCAGAAAAAGAACACTAGCAAGTTGTGAAGAGGATATTTTGGCACCTTAGAGGTACATTTGACATTCAATCATTTTGAGAATGTACATATTGTTTGGTCAAAGGGTATCCGAATTTTGATCATGTACAGTTCTGATAGTTTAAACGACGGGATACTAAAGTTTAATTAGTCTAAGAGATTGGGTACTGTTTAAGCAATTTTCTCTAAATTTTATTTCAGACATGAAATATCATAAAAATAAAAAGTAGTTTGTAACATATTTACATAATAAAAAATACAAGTTGATAAAATAAAAGAAAAGACGGGGAAAAGAGGCAGAAGTAGTACTACTGTGTTAATTAAATTGAATGTTTGTTTGTTTGGTCAATATCGATGAAGAATCTGTGGATCTAGTCAGGTGGGTTAATAAATATGAAGAAAGAAATGTCATAGTATACATATGATCCAAATGAATACACAGCAATCAACTGCTTCCTGCCTTTTACCTCATCTTCCCCATGCTTTCTTTTTCCCTAAGCCTACTTTCAAAGTCAGCTCAATTATTTTTGTAAGGGACCAAATTTTAAATAAAAGATAAATAAATATATGTATAATTTTTTTTTTTTGTTCCATAGACATTATATGTGAGAATAGTGAAAAACGATATGAACTAATGGGGTAAATTAATGAACAATACACGTGTTGAACATTAATTAGCACATAATGAGCCATCTTGTTTGGTTTAATGTACGATCATGGTCAAAAACTCATTCAAGTATTGTAGTTATTTCATTGTTGGATATACTAGCTGAATGTGGGAGTTTATGATTTTGACCATCCGGATTTCCGATGAGCCAGACCATTCATTGCTCTTGATACTTCGGACCCTTACCCAGCTCCGGATCTCTTATGCATGAGCTGACTTCCCAACAGTGGAATGCCAGGGTTCGTATCTTAAAGTACCTCAAGGGTACACCCGAATGGTTTTTATTGTCTCATTTGAGCTCGTTTCAATTAAATGTCTATTATAACTTTGATAATATGTCTTGTCCTATTACTCGTTGACTTACAACTAGTTTTTATGATTTTTTTGTGGAGACACATATCTATCTCTTGAAAAATAAAGAAACAATTTACAATGCGAAGATCTTAGGCCTAAGCAGAGTACTAGGATATAGTCACCACTACATGTGAGCTAAAAGGAGCTCCTTTCTTCCCTCACATCGTTCATAACTAACCGATGATCTTATGGTGTGACAACCAATTAAACAACTCCTCCAATCCGGTATTTCATGAACACACAAAATATATAAAAGTTGACCGTCATGTGGTCCGGGACATGCTTCACAAACACACTATGATGACTATACATGTCCGCTCCATCAATCAACTCACCGACAATCTCTTCAAGGCACTAGGGCAACTTCTTCACAAGTTGGCTATTCAAGACATCAATGCTCGGACGTGATAATATCCTAGAATTAGGTAATATATTGACTCTCCTTATATATGCGTATATCCGTTTTCGCTAAGTTACCTTGACTTTTTTTTTTTAACTTTTAACACTCAAATGTCTTTGAAGATATTAGAAACAAGTCACTTCCTTTTTATTCTCAAGTTAAGACTTAAGATAAAACATTTCAACACATTAATATCAAGTCTTATAACATAAACAAATATATTAATATAGCAAGTAGTACTTACTATATGAAACAATCATAAACATTTAGAGTTTAAAAAACTATGAGATAATGCAAGTCTAACATAGCCTAAACTTGATGAAGAATTGAAAGTGGATGTGAGAAGCTGCATATATCATCGACCCTACCGGAGCCTAACCACGCAAATTACATAATTGCCAAATGCTTGCATTACCAAGAATAGTACATTTATATTAATTGTGCAATTTTTTTGGTGAATTAGGTAATACACATAAATGCTGTAACAATATTTTAATGCAATTAATTTGCGTGTAGCAACCTAGCTCCTAAATTGAATTGTGATTTAGACATCGAATCATCAAGACTCGAAAGGGTATCTATGAACACACCCATTCCAAGGGTTATCATCCTCAAAGTCGGAACCTCGAAGCGCTCTCCAAACCAAGCTCCCGGCCTTGAACCCAGTTCCGAAAGCAAGCATCCATAGCCTGTCCCCTTTCTTGATCCTCCTCTTGGCTTCAAAGTAAGCAAGCTCGTAGAACACGAGGCTACTCGACGTGTTTCCGAACCGATGCAAGGTCATACGAGCTGGCTCCGTCGCCCATTCTTCCAGTCCAAGAACCTTCGACACAGCCTCGATCACCGCTTTCCCGCCCGTGTGGATGCACATGTGCTCGAATGCCCTCGAGAAGTCCGGCACGCCTACTTTCAATCCCGATTCCGGGAACATCTTTGAGAGGATAATTGATTTAGCGTAGTTGATCATTTCACTCAATGGGAGGACTCCTGGTGCTAGGACCTTTATGTGCCTTCGGAGGCTTTCTCCGGCAACGTCGACTAGTTCTTTTCTTAGGGATACTCCTGTTATCCCATTCTCATCTTCTTCTTGGAATGCAGCTCTGTAAATATTGTTTGTTTAACAAAGTGTTGAGTATGAAAATGTCCCCGTGAACCTAGCTACTAGGGTTATTTCTCCTATTTTTAAGCAAGAAATCCTAAAAATTGTGTGCATTCACATAACGTGTAAACCCTACACGTATAGAATCATCGAATATAAAAAATAAATTAACATAAAGAAAATTAAATAAAATAATATATGTATGCATATACCTATAAGCTCTGTCATCTGCACCGTGATGGGTCCGAACCGAGTGCAGCAACTCAAACTTAGCCTCCTTGCGCCGGCGAGGGTCATTGGTAACGATCGCCGCTGCGCACCCGACACGAAATATACAATTGGTGACCAGCATGGACCGGTTATCTCCAAAATACCAATTCAAGCTTATATTCTCCGTGATCACCACTAGTCCATATCCGGTTCGCTTCCTGAACAAGCCGGAACCGGCATTTAACAGGCGTGTGGCTAGATCGATGGCGATGACGCCACTACTACACCCCATCCCGCTAAGATTAAAAGTCTTTACCTCCGGGCCTAACTTATAACGGTTCACAATCAAGGACGAAAGAGAAGGAGAAGGCGAAAAACTCCCACACGTGACAACCACGTGATCGAGTTGAGCCGGGTCAATTCGGGTTTTGGAGAGGAGGGAATCAATGCACCCAAAGATTCCTTCTCGGGCCTCGAGGAGGCCCGAGTCGAGGGTGGCGGAGGAGGAGTGTGCATTGGACGGAGCGTGGAATACGAAGGGTGGCGCGTAGGTTTCAAGGCCGAGTCCCGATTTGAGGAAGATCGAGCGCATGAACTCCTCCGAGCACGTGGAGAAGCGACCGGAGCGTCGGACAAAATATTCCGATAGCTCGTATGAGCATTTTCGATCTGGCGGAGGGAGGTGGCACGAGAAGTCGAGGAGGAGGGCGGCGCTTCGAGATGTGATCACGTGATGGAGGAGTATGAGGATGGCGACGCCGAGGGGAATCGCGTATGGAGAGGGGTAGGAGAGCGATAGAAGAGCGAGGAGGGCGGTTATTAGTATTAGAAAGAGTTGGGTGCTTGTAAATGCAACATTAGGTGTGAAAATCTTCATGTTGAGATATTCTTTACATTGCATATTCTGGTACGTAAGGTGTGTTTTATATATATAAAGTATAGTATTAATGGAGCCGAATGGGTTAGTTGGTTGGAAAATGGAAATGGGTAAACGTTTATGATGAGTTTGGGAGCGTTGGGAGTCGACGAGGCTCTAATTTTTTTTCTTTTTCAAATGGAGATGAAAACTAAAGTCAAGTACAGCTATCTATGGGCCCGGCACCATTCTCTTCCACCTTTAGATGATAAACTAACCCTTTTTTTTTTTCATTTTAACATATATTCCAATATTTATTGAGAAAAAACAAACAAAAAAGACGACTTTTATAAGAGATTTTATTGAGGATTTTGATAATATAGATGAACAAGTTATTGAGAATTGAAGTTAATGGGAACACTATAATATAAAGAATAACGAAATTTAGGTTATACTTGGACGTCAAGTATAAGAATAATCAAAAAATAAAGACTCAAACGGATGACAAAATTAATTCAAAGCATATCAACAAAGTTTCACCTTGACTTGAATCCTCACGAATATACCATATGCATTAGTCATTGTCTAGACCAACTCCTCTCTCTCTCCATCCATATGCCCCTTTGGACACTCAACAACTTCTGACATTTAGCAAGTCCAAACAATGCTGGAACTTGTTGCAAGGTAGGCTTGGTGAACATATCAACAGCCTCTACTTTTGTCAAAGTCCGATACAGACGGACCGGTAGAGCGGGAGTCGTGTGCATACGAGCGCACATGCGCATTAGGACCAAACACATCACATAAACCCGACGAGGCTCCATTCTAAAACAATTGACAATAGGAGAGTAGCCCACCAATAGGCTCGGAGTGTCCCCATCTTCGATGTGGGACCTTATTATCTCTAACACGCCCCCGCAAGTGCAACTGGAGGATATATACCGAGTTTCACTTGTCCACAGGTTAGGATCGCGAGCCGAATTGGCTATCCGCTCAGATACCATGTCAAAGTCCGATACAGACGGACCGGTAGAGGGGGGTCGTGTGCATACGAGCGCACATGCGCATTAGGCCCAAGCCCAACACATAAACCCGGCGAGGTTTCATCCTAAAACCAATTGGCAATAGGAGGAGTAGCCCACCGACCTTATATACTAGGCTCGGAGTGTTCCCATATTTCGATGTGGGACCTTATTATCTCCAACAACTTTCTTCATCTGATCCTCTTCTCACTTTTCAAGGAATGATATATGACGTCAATATGCTTAGTCCTCCCACGATGAAACTGATCCTTGGCCAAACAAAATACACTCAATCTATTATAGTATACAATAGTCTGATCGTGATATATACCTAGATCACTAACCAATCCCTTCAACCAGATTCCCTCTTTGGTTGCTTTTATCAGTGTCATGAACTCTCCCTATGTAGTAGACAAATTAACCGCATGTTGTAAGGTTGTCTTCCAACTCACAACAGAACCCCCAAGAGTGAAAACATAACCGGTCATAGATATTCTAATATCACCATATCTAGCATAATAAAAATCAGAGTACCTTGTGAACCAAACACTGTGTACAGTGGCTGCCGCAGGATTTTAAAAGGGGGAGGGGGGCGAAAATTTATTTTCGATAAAAATATCTACGAAAATAAAATAGCGATAAAAACAAAGTCAATATGTCATTTACTTACGAAGTTTTGACTACAAGTCTACCAAAAATAAATAGTGAATGTTACAAATAAACAGTCAATCTGACAACAAAGGGTGTAAACCCATCTTGCGAGTTGACATATTTTTATAATATTGAATAATTAACTGCTCGAATAATCATGTTGCCAAAAAGGGAAATTATCTATCAAATGGAAAGTAGAAAAAAAACAGAATATTTCCCCACAATAAACAAAAATGGGAAAAATTTTCTCAAATTAGCTTCAGAGCAAAAAAAATCCCCAAATACATGAGATTTTCGGGTTGGAGAACAAGCGCGTTCCTAGACCGCATCTATTGCAAAAAGAAAAGCGGTTACAAACCGCACTTTAATATTCATATTAAATAAAATACAAAAAAAATTAAAAAAAAACATTACACTTAAAGGCGCGGTCTTAAAAAAAATAGCTGCCCGCGGTCTATAACCGCGCCTCTTTAGTTTTTTTTCTTTCAAAAACGTTACACTATAGCCGCGGTCTAGGACCGCACCTCTATTTGTGTTTTTATTATCTTTATTTCGGATATTAAAACGCTGTCCTCGACAACACGTTTTACAAATAAAAGTGCGGTCTAAGACCGCGCTTCTACTCCAAACAACAAATCTCGTGCATTTTGGTGAATTATTTCACTCCGAGCCTAAAATGGGAAATTCTTTTGAATTTTCGTTCACTTCGGCGAAAGATCCAAAAAAACATTAAATATAACACAAGAATAGTGATATTTTAAAAAATAATAAATCGTAAAAGATAATTTTATAAACGAGAGAAGCCGCAACCCATTTTGAAATGATTTTTTTTACCAAACTTTTTTTTTGGAGGGTGGGGCAGCTGCCCCACCCTGCCCCCCAAGGGCCGCCTCTGACTGTGTATCATTCCCAAAAACGAGCCCAATGTCAGATGTACCTCTAAGGTACCAAAGTATCCTCTTCACAACTTGTCAATGTTCTTTTCCTAGTTGACCCATGAACCCGCTGACGGTACTAACAACTTGTGCCAGATCCGACCTTGTACAAACCATAATATACATCAAACTCCCTACTACACTAGCATAATGGACTCGCAACATATACTTCTTCTCCTCATCCGATTGAGGTGAAAGTAGAGGGGTAAGATGGATGTTAGCAACACTTAGAGATGGGTCCGGTTTGGGCTAAATGTTAGCATGAAATATTGCGATATTCTAGGCACTTTTTCTAGTTGTTTTTCATCCATTATAGTGTTCATTGATAAGGCATTGAAGCATTTGTTAGCTAGTTTGTCTATATTTTCGATATGGAGGTCTACATTAGCTTTGTGTTCACTATAGGTGAATAAGAGCTAAAACCAGACCATTTGAGAGAGATAGGAGAAGATTTGAGCACATCCAAGGATAAGGAACACATCAAGGAAGTCAAAGGAGATGCTAGGATGAGGAATGACACGACACAAAGAAAACCACAAGCAATTTACACTTCCACGCTCTAAACCACGGCCGTGGATCTTGGCATCATGAACGTGGAGCATTCCAAAGAGTTACACGGTATAAAGTACGGTCGTGGAAATCATATGAAACCGTAATCCACTTCCACGCTCTAAACCACGGTCGTGGAACCCCTTGATACCGTGACTTAGGCGATCTTTTGACGAACCAATTATTGCCACATCATTTACGCAAATGGGCCGGACGGTTATTTTATCCTTTCTTATAAAAGGGTCAGAGAAGAGAGTTTCGGACATCCACGCTTATCGCTTAGCCTTGCTTAGGGTTGTTTGAGAGAGTTCGAGGAGACTTAGCGGAAGCGCCGGCAATTTGGATTTCGGAAGATCGTGTGTGGCGGAAGTTGCGCCCTTTTTCTAGGTTTTGTGATTGAAGACGGATTGACATCCCGTTCTTCATACTTGCCTTTGATTTTGTGAGGTTTTGTGTTCTATTCCGAATCCATTGAATATTCCGATTTGTGTTTCGGATTTGAGATTGATTTTAAGTTATATTCGAGTTTTCGAAGGTTTTCATCTTCTATTCCTTTTGATTTGAATATTGATATCATGACAATGGTTATTGGCTAAAACCCTTTAGCAATTCTAAGGTGAAGGGTTGATAGCACTAGTACAAAAGTGCACATTGGGTACGGTACATTTAACACGGTTCTGTGTTTTCGCGTGGTAAATACGCAAGTTCAACATTTTTTACCACGGTTGCCCCAAAAACCGTGTTAAAAATACTAATAATTTACCACGGTTCACCAAATAAACGTGGTAAATGTATAGAATCACCCATTTTAACACGGTTACCCTGCGAACCGTGTTAAAAGGTTTGTTATAATATAACGGTTACTTGTCACCGTGTTAAAATTGTTCATCATTTATCACGGTTCTTTTCGAAACCGTAGTAAAAAGGCTTATAATTTACCACGGTTATCCTCTGAACCGTGTTAATAAGCTTATGAACAAAATTTATCACGTCTTTCAATTAACCGTGTTAAATATTATTTAAATAATATTTTGAAATTTTTTTAATAAAGTGCGAGTTTTGCAATTCTCTTCAAAATCGTTGTAAAAATATTTACAATTTACCACGGTTACCCTCCAAACCGTGTTAAATTAGCATATAAACACAATTGACACGTCTTTCAATTAACCGTGTTAAATATTATTTAAAAATATTTTGAAATCCTTACGTGGGAGTTGCTCAAATGAATAGGGAAATTCCAAAATTACCCTTACAATCTCTATTTGTCGTTTTTACCCTCACTCATTTCCGTTATTTACAGTCTTCCCACTTCTACACGTGTTTTATCAAGGCGCTGCATGTTTGTCAGCTTCAACACGTCTCCATCTGCGTGTGGACTCTTGCCATCTTCTTCACCGTCTCCCTTCTCCTCTTCTATTATGAAGGTGTAGGAAAGAAGATTGTCCAAACTCTCTCAAATCTCATCTCCAGTCTCCATTCTTCAATTCAATCCCCTCTCACATTTCGGTTTGTAAACCTAAAACACGCATCAATAAATCAACGTTATGTCCTCTATCTTCTAAGGGATAGCTTCAGTTTCCGGTCGGTCGAATCGCTCGGTTTCACAAAGCCGGAAAATATGTAGAGCGTGTTGGCGTTGGTGCTCCCGTCTGCCTCTCTGTTGTTCTTCAATCTCCTCTGCCGCTTCGATTTTCGGTCACTAAGGTATGATTTTTCTTCCATTCGTCAATTCTCTTCAATCTGAAGAGTTCAATCAAATCTCCTTGTAAATTTGTAGGAAATCGAACTCTACTGTGCTCCCTCTGTTTGTGATTTTGTAGGAATTTGAAGTTTTCAAACCCTAATTAAATGTCTTTGTTGTTGACGTTATTGTAGTTTGCCTGCAAGGTCAACCCAAACGGCATAAGAAGAAGCACCCTACGGAGATTGAGCTTCTCAAAACCCGAAGTTCGAACCGTTGAGTTCGTCCAACCTCAATCCAACCCAATCTCAGAAATCGTCGAATTCAACGAGTATGAGTGGATGAATGACTCATTGATTGAGATACCACACACAACTCTTTTTGTTTCTCTCTATTTGGGGCTTTTTTGATCTGATTATTCAATCCGCTTCGATTTTCTTACTGACAAGGTGTTCGTTGATCTTCGTCCAGAATTACGTGACAGGTGGATTGTCGAGGGGTTTCGCCGCAACCGCTACAAGGTCGTTCTCGATGCCTACGAGGGACGCCGACGTAGGGAGGGTAATATGCTGGACATTCGTAAGAGTAAGAGTGAAGAGAGCTTGCAAAAGAAGCGTATTAGTAAGTTGTAAGTTTAATTGATAATAGCTTTTCTAATAGTTAGTTTGATGCTATAGTAGTGATTAGGTCTGGTTTGTAGTTTTCGATTTGAATACTGATTCTGTTAATCGGGATTGATACCAGTTGGAGAGTCTTCCGCAATTGGTTGCCGGGGTTCACTTTGACAACGGACAATTGCAATTCGAGTCAACCATGCTGTTTCGCAAACTGTTGTCCGTCGGTAATTGCATGGTCCAATTTGTTTTGTTTGTAACATTTGAAGTTTTTGTTCCTCCATTCTGTTTCTTATGGTGTATCTTCTTGTCTATTGGATCTTTAGAAAGGAGTCCTTCAATTGAGGAAGTCATATAAGTAGGTGTTGTCCCCTACTTTGTCTAGTTTCTTCAGCGCGAGGAAATCCCACAACTGCAGGTTTGAACTCTTTGAGCATCATTATTATAGCATATAAGGAAGGCTCGTTGGTGCTACATTTACTAAACATGATTCAATTTGATTTTTAGTTTGAGGCATCTTGGGCACTTACTAATATTGCATATGGGATCTTTGAGAAAACTAAGGTGGTTATAGATCATGGAGCGGTTCCAATTTTTGTGAAGCTTCTTGCTTCTCCCAGTGATGATGTTCGTGAGCAGGTATACTTGATGGAAACTGATCATCTCTGCATAGACTGCATGACTACAAAGCAAGGTTGCTTAATTATCCGTGAGTACTTAATAGTCACAAAAACAAGCAAGAAAAGTAGTGAATTTATTACTACAACTATTGGCATTTATATACTTCAGATACTTTCTATTGTTTACTATTTGCTTAGAGCAAAGATATGCTAAAACCCTATAATAAATTAAATACAAATGGAGTAGTTCTAAGTTCCACAGATGGGAGAATAAGTCCAGTAGAGCATATATTTTCCACTGTTGAGAAAACTCACGACAACATGCATCATGGACACGCTTGGGTTCAATTGTTAACTGAATTTATGCTGCTGAATTCCTTTTCTTATATCTATTTGAAGCTGAAATTTTTGCTGCTGATTTTTTATTGTTGTTTTTTACCTTTTGCTGAATTTATTTTTGGCTGAATTTATTTGTTGCATTTAACTAAAGCTGAATTTGTTTGAAGCAATTCGTTCTGCTGCTGAATTTATTTGAAGTTGAAGTTTATGTTGCTGATATTCTATTGCTGAAATTTCATTTGCTGAATTTAAATGATGCTGAAACTTATGCTGTTGAATTGCTTTAGTTGAATTTATTTGAAGCTGAAATTTTTTACCTTTAATTTCTCTTGTTGTTTTATGTGAAGCTGAAGTTTATGTTTGTGTTTATGATTATTGATTGATGAATCGTGCGTAGGGTTATTAGCACATCGAATTTCAAGCTTTTAGATCTGAATTATGAGTAATGGGATTTCAATTCTTGTAAATTTAGAGAAGATTTGCTAAACACTAATGTGAATTCATTTTTGATGAGGGAGCTTATCGTCAACAGTTTAAACATTTGTTGAGGTAAACCCAAATGGATTTTTGAACACGCTTCAAATTCTCAACTTCAATGTCTTTCCTATTCCACTTTCCATCGTTTACATATTGTGCCTTCCTGATTTCTCTTTTTAATTTAATTATCGTCTGTTTTCCGTGTTTTGGTGAACAGATAGGCAGGCTGTTGTTCTTGTTGTTGCTTATTCCTTCTAAAATATGTTCAGACAACCCAAGGGAATGGAGTGCATCAAGGGAAGCAACAGAGAGCTGAAGAAGCTGTTGAGTGAAATCCCTACCCTGCAGTCTACATCTTCCTCCAACCATCTTCATAATCACTATCGTCGTCATCTGTTTGAAACCATAAAACAACGACGTTTCTGTATCAGATGATGCAACATCTCCTCTATCTACATCCTATGCTGTTTCTTGAAACTATCAAGGACCGACTTCTCACCTTGTTGATCATCACTTCATGATGCCCGGCTCTAACCATTTATTTAGAAATGATATGTAAAATGAAATTATTCTTAATTGTAGTTTTTTCATACCAATTAATAGTGTAAATTTTTGTCAAATCAGGTCTGTCACGTGTTCTTGATTTGTTATCAATTTATCATTGTATATGAAATTGATAACCCTCTGTTTATCTGTGATAATGCAGACAATGGCTATTAAGCAGCTCAGTCCAAATGGTGGCAAGGAAATAGAGAATTCCTTGTGGAAGTCTTCATGTTGAGTTTGCTTCACCACCCCAACCTTGTCAATCTAATCGGTTATTGTGCAGATGGGGATCAATAACTTAATAGCCCAAATGTAGAGCTCATAGATGGAGAGCATGTCCTCCATCACAAAGACCCTTTTCCAACTTTGTTACATCAATCTCTCTAGGAGAACTCTCCATGAGAACCTTCAGAATGTTGGATAATTTTCAGTCCAAGTCTAAGAGAAAAGGGTTAGACATACCGAAAATTTTTTTTTGTTCCCCCTTTGTAACATATAACAGTCTCATGTATATTAAATTCATTTTGTTCACAGGTATTTACGCATTAGAAAGTGCGAGTTTTTCCGGTTCTCTTCAAAACCGTTATAAAAATGTTTACAATTTACCAAGGTTACCCTCCAAACCGTGTTAAATTAGCGTATAAATACAATTTAAAACGTCTTTGAATTAACCATGTTAAATATTATTTACCAAGGTCCATTTTAAGCGTGTTAAACATGCTTAACACAGTTTGGTGCGAACCGATGTAAACACGTTTAACACGGTTCACGCCTAACCGTTCTAAAACTGCATGTCGTAAACACGTTTGAAATATGAACCGTTGTAAACACGTTTAACACGGTTCACGCCTAACCGTTCTAAAACTGCCTGTGGTAAACACGTTTACCACAGTTCGCATCGAACTGTGGTAAACGTGTTTAACACGGTTGAAACATGAACCGTGGTAAACACGTTTAAAACGGTTCTGGCCCAACCGTGTTAAACACATTTACCACAGGTAGTTTTAGCACGGTTCATAATCGTGTTAAATAATGCACACGGAACCGTGTTAAATGTGCATTTCTGTAGTAGTGTAGTTGTGACTTAGATGATGATAGATCGATCGTAAATTGATTGGACCCTGAGAGTTAGAGAGATCTCGTCGACGAACCAAGATCACGGTCTGTTCTTGAACTTCCACGGCCGTGGAACTCAAGAACTACCCGTGATTTACCCTAGTTTACGAACCTTGCTTTTACTTTGATCCCAAGTTAAAGATTAGCTTTAATCTAGTCTAGGTTACCCTTTTCTAGGTAGTAGTGAAGCCTCAACAACCTCTACTTCGATTTCGAGTGTGACAACCTTAATCGGTTTAGTTAGTCTTGATCCTTGGGTTACAAGTTTGGGTATTTGAGATTAATTCTTGTCCATAGATCCTTTCTATACTGAAGCCTCAACAACCTTTATGGAGAGTTTCTTTAGGTGAGTCATATAGGGTTTTAGAACTTCACCGTACATTGCCTTACATTCGTATACCTTTGCAATTCTCAAATCTGTCCTTATATCTTAAGTATATCTTGAATCGATTGCCACAATTAGATACCTGGATCTTTAGGGTTGCTGTTTTCCCAATATTTGCAAAGCTTTATACATTTACTTGCTTGACAATTTGCGAACTGAATTTGTTCCCCCCAAATCCCTGTGTTCGATACTCTGGAATTCTTGCTTTACTACGCCGATCCGTACACTGCGGGTTCGCTTGCCTGATTCTAGTTTTATAAATTTAAAGCTTGATTGCACGCACGCTAAGTGGCGAACAAGTTTTTGGCGCCGTTGCCAGGGATTTGGTTTAGGCCGAATTCGGTTATCGGTTGTCAAGCTTGGGAGCTTGCCCTTGTTATTTGATATCTCCTTTGAGTGATATTTGCAGGTTACCTTAGGTATATGCGCAAGTCTAGGAACAACAAAGACCTCTTACCTCTTGATCAAGAACTTGAGAAGACTTTGAGGAAGAAACTCAAAGAATGAAAGATGGCTGAAAACAAGGAGCGGGATCTTCAAGCAGAGGTAGAAGAATCCGAAGCTCAACTTAGATGGAGCGAGAAGACTCGCAAGGAAGAATCGGACCGTCATCAATTGCAAATTGATGAGCTCAAGGACATGATGTTTCAAATGAGGCTGGAGATAAGCGATTCCAAGAAGAAGAGGAGGAGGAAACCGGCAAGATCGGTTATAACCAACTCATCTGATGAGGATAGCGACTCTTCCATGCCACCACTAGAGGACATTAATCCGACGATCAATAGGAATCAGTATAATCCAAGACCGGCTGCCAACTATCGTGTCCCGGCTGGGGGTGCGAGAGCCACTCGTGTAGATGAAGAGCCAAGAACTCTTGGCCAAAGGATGAATCCAATTCAGCAACCACGCCGTCTAGGTGTGAACTTTGATGCTGATGATATGCAGGGGTTTAGCTTCAACCCACAAGTTATTACCATCGTTCGCCAAAATCAGTTTGGAGGAACGAGTATTGAATCTCCACATCAACATTTACAGAATTTTGAGATCTTGACGGAGACAATGAAGCCAAAGAATGCAACCACCAACAATTACAAGATGAAGCCATTCTTTTTCTCTTTGAAAGGGAAAGCTTTATCTTGGTATCAAGCTCTTCTAAATGGAAGACTCAACACATGGGAGGATCTTTCTTCGGAGTTCCTCACCAAATTCTTTCCGCCATCCAAGACGGCGGAGTTGAGAGGTAAGATTAATGCATTTTCTATGAGATCTAATGAAAGTTTGTTCCAGTCTTGGGAAAGATTTCAGGATTTACTATTGGATTGCCCACATCATGGCATTTCCAAATTGGAGCTATTGGAGATATACTATAAGGGGATGGATGTGGAAACACAATTCAAGCTCCAATCCCTTTCATGTGGTACATTCATGGACATGAGGGAAGATGAAGCTTGGGACTTCATTGAGAAGCAAGCTTGAGTCATTGAGAAGTATTCTCACCGGTAGGTAGAAGCAAATCGAGTGGAGCAAGGAGTAAAGCTAACACAAGCTGCTCAAACTCAAATCTTTTCTCTCAACTCCGAGATAAAAGAATTGAAGGAAGTCATCAAGGCTAGCTTTCCAAAGCATAAGGAGCAAGACGTTGGTTATTTAGGAAACAACAATAACCACAATGGGAATGAGAACACAAATCGCAACAACCGGAACAACAACCAGAACAATTGGAACACCAATAGGGGTTCAAACAACAACAATTGGCGTTCCAACCAATAACAAAACTCCGGTATATCCCAATTCAGAAAATTCACTAACTCCACCATCTTCTTCTTCCATTCCTTTGAAAAGTCAGGGACAAACATCTAATAGTGGAAGCACTTCGGGGAAAGAGAAGCCCGATCCCATGTTGGAAACAATTTTGGGAAAGCTTCAAGGATTGGAGAGTCACATTACTAAGGTTGATAAAGCCCAAAAAGTTTTAGAAAACCAAATGTTTAGCAATGCTGAGGAAGTTCCTAGGAATCAAGGAAAACTTCCAGGAAAGACGGAGGATAACCCGAAAGGAAGGGTGATGGCTATCACAACTAGGAGCGGAGCAACAACCACCGACCCGCAACCTAAGTTTGTGGAAGTTCCCGTCGAAAAAGAGAAGGAAAAGGGGAAGGAGAAGGAAGACATCTACATTCCTCATCCAGCTTACAAACCTCCCCTACCATTCCCACAATCAGAGCAAGAGCGTGTCTAGACAAGCAATTCGGTAAGTTTATTGAACTCATGAGCAAACTGCATATTAATATACCTTTCATTGATGCAGTTGTAGGTATGCCAACTTATGGAAAGTTCTTAAAGGATATCCTCTCTAACAAGAGGAAATTAGAAGATTTTGGAGACGTCAAGATGAGTTCAGATTCGTCGGATCTCATCAAGACAATGAAGGAAAAGATGCCCCCAAAGCTGAAGGATCCGGGGTCATTTTGTTTTCCCATAGGAGTGGGAGATGTCACATATGATGCATTATGTGATTTAGGAGCAAGCGTTAGCATCATTCCACTTGCCTTATGCAGGAAGATCGGTTTAGGCGAACCTAAACCGGTGAAGATGACGTTATACATGGCGGATCGATCCATAACTCGTCCCGTCGGCATAGTTGAAGACGTCCCGGTCAAGCTTGGTAAGTTCTATGTTCCGATAGATTTTGTTGTGCTTGACATTGCTGCAGATAGTCCGGTCCCGATCATACTCGGAAGACCGTTTCTTGCAATATCCGGTTGTATGGTTGATTGCAAGAATGCTAGACTCGCCTTCGACATAGGAGAGGAAAAGGTAGAGTTCGTTTTTTCCACTTTGATGAAAGAACCAGCTCTTGAAGAGGACATATTGAACATCCATGACGAAGAGCTATCTAGAGAGGAAGTAAGTTCGATTCTCTTCAGAGATCCCTTGCAAAAGGTGATCGCTATGAGCATTATGGACATAGGGGAAGAAGAGGAATGCAATGAGGAAATTGAAGCTTTAGAGAAGCAAAAGGAAGTGTATGATGAAGAGTTTGAAAAACTCTACGATGGGTCAGAGAACGTAAGGAATCACGGTTAGTCATGCTATTCCACGGCCGTGGTTTCCACCAACATGACCGTAATTAGCTATTCAGAGGACTCCAGTAAGTTACACGGCCAAAACCACGGCCGTGGAAAAAGCAGAGGTGTCGTAATTGACTTTCACGCCCAAAACCACGGCCGTGGAGGAAACAGGGGAACTGTAATTTTGGGAAAATCTGAAGACAAGTACGTTCTTTCTATCACTTCTCTTGATTCTTCTCCAACAACTTCTATACCCTTATAGACTTCTAAGGAAGCATTAGACACTCCTCAAGGGTCATTAGAGAGTCCTATAGTGATGGAATTGAAACCACTTCCCGCACATCTAAGGTACGCATTTCTAGGACCTAATTCTCCATTTCCGGTAATTGTTAGTTCCGATCTAAGTATAGATGAACATAGTAAGCTTATGGTTGTTCTTAAGAAACATAGGAAAGCCTTAGGTTAAACCATAGAGGATCTAGTAGGAATCAAGCCTTCACTATGCATGCATAAGATCCTAATGGAAGAAGATTTTAAAACTTCGCGACAACCTCAAAGGCGGTTAAATCCGACCATGAAGGAGGTTGTCAAGAAAGAAATTCTTAAACTACTTGATGCAGGTATCATCTACCCTATCTCCGTAGCAAGTGGGTGAGTCCCGTACAGGTGGTTCCAAAGAAAGGAGGAATGACGGTCATTACCAACAAGAACAATGAGCTCATTCCTACACGAACCGTGACGGGATGGAGGATGTTCATAGACTACCACAAGCTAAACAACGCAACGAGGAAGGATCATTTCCCACTACCATTCATCGACCAAATGCTTGAGAGGTTAGCACAATACACACATTTCTGTTATCTTGACGGTTATAGTGGTTTCTTTCAGATCCCGATACATCCGGACGATCAAGAGAAGACCACATTCACGTGCCCGTGGGGTACGTTTGCTTATAGGAGGATGCCGTTTGGGCTTTGCAACGCCCCAACCACCTTTCAAAGGTGCATGATGGCTATATTCTCGGAGTACATAGAGGAGATCATGGAGGTCTTTACGGATGATTTCTCCGTTTATGGTTCCTCTTTTGATAATTGTCTTTCTAACCTTGCTATTGTGTTACAAAGGTGTGAAGACACTAACCTAGTTCTTAATTGGGAGAAGTGTCAATTTATGGTGAAAGAGGGTATTTTATTAGGACACTTAATCTCTAGTAGAGGGATTGAAGTGGATAAGGCTAAGATAGAGACTATAGAAAAGCTTCCTCCCCCAACTTCGGTGAAAGGGATAAGAAGTTTTCTAGGACATGCTAGATTCTATAGACGTTTTATAAAGGATTTCTCCAAGATATCAAAACCGCTTACTAATTTATTGATGAAGGATGCAGTTTTTGATTTCTTGTAGGAATGCTTAGATGCGTTTAATATGATTCGGGAAGCTCTAATCTCAGCCCCAATTATTCAACCTCCGGAGTGGAATCTTCCATTTGAGGTTATGTGTGACGCAAGTGACGTAGCCATAGGGGCTGTGCTTGGGCAAAGAAAGGAAGGACGAACCCATGCTATCTACTACGCTAGCAAGACGCTAGATGAAGCGCAGCTCAACTACGCCACTACCGAGAAAGAATTTTTAGCAATTGTATATGCATTTGAAAATTTTCGCTCTTATCTTGTAGGTGCTAAGGTGATTGTGTACACGGATCATGCTGCGATCCGGTATTTGCTTGCAAAGAAAGATGCGAAACCAAGGCTGATTAGATGGATTCTTATCCTACTAGAATTCGATCTAGAGATCCGTGACAAGAAGGGTTCGGAAAATTCTGTTGCGGATCATTTGAGTCGTCTACCACATCTAGAAGACGACAGTTTACCTATAGATGACTCCTTTCCGGGCGAGCATTTACATATCATAGAGGAGTGCATCGACGTGATCACCAAAGGTAACGAACCATGGTTTGCTGATTTTGTTAACTATTTGGTTTGCCAGGAATTACCACCCGTATTATCCTACGCACAAAGAAAGAAGTTCTTTAAGGATGTTCGGGAATACTTTTGGAACGAACCTCTCCTCTTTAAGAGAGGTCCGGACGGCATCATTCAGCGATGTGTACCGAAAGATGAGATGCAAAGTGTCATCCGTTATTGTCATTCACTACCTTGTGGAGGACACGCTAGTTCAAACAAGACTAGCGCTAAGGTAATGCAATCTGGATTCTTTTGGCCTACCTTATTTAAAGATGTGCAAACTTTTGTTTCCTGCTGCGATGCTTGTCAAAGAACAGGGAACATTTCTAGGAGAAACGAGATGCCTCTTAACAACATTCAAGAGGTGGAGATCTTTGACGTTTGGGGAGTTGACTTCATGGGACCTTTCCCATCATCTTGTGGAAACCAATACATACTTTTAGCCGTGGATTATGTTTCGAGATGGGTTGAAGCAATTGCCTCTCCCACTAATGATGCCATGGTTGTGGTTAAGCTCTTTAACAAGACCATCTTCCCACGATTTGGGACACCACGGACTATCATTAGTGATGGAGGTTCTCACTTCATTGCCCGACGGTTCGAAGCTCTTTTAGCTAAGTATGGGGTGACTCACAAGATCGCCACCCCTTATCATCCACAAACTAGTGGACAAGTGGAGATCTCGAACCGGGAGATTAAAGGGATCCTAGAGAAGATGGTTTCAAGGAGAAGGAAGGATTGGTCTTTGAAGCTAGATGACGCATTATGGGCATACCGGGCTGCATATAAGACTCCCATCGGAACAACACCATACAACCTTGTGTATGGGAAGTCTTGTCACTTGCCGGTAAAATTGGAGCATAAGGCGTATTGGGCAATAAAGTGGTTGAACTTCAGCATGAAGGAAGCAGGAGAGAAGCGTCTCTTGGACCTTAACGAGCTTGAAGAACTTTGCTTGAACGCCTACGAAAATGCCAAGATCTATAAAAAAAGAGCGAAGCGTTGGCATGATAAGCATATCATCCCAAAGGACCTCAAAGAAGGAGATCAAGTTCTCCTCTTTAATTCAAGGCTTCGTCTCTTTCCAAGTAAGCTTAAATCTCGTTGGACTGGACCTTATCTAATCAAACGTGTTTTTCCCCATGGTGCAGTTGAAGTATGGGGTGAAAAGGGCGGAAGCTTTAAGGTGAACGGTCAACGACTCAAGAAGTATTCACCGGAACTCCAAGCTTAAGAGTTCGCGCCCACCGCACTCGAATAAGTGTGAATACGGTCTACCTACGGACCTTGAAACAAGCGCTCCTTAGGAGGCAACCCAAGGTATTGTACTTACGTTTTTGTTTTTGATTCATAGATTAGAATAGTTTAGACGTTTTTGTTTTGTTTTGCCTTCGATACCTTCCGGTATGTTCGTGTTTTTGGATGTAGGATCAGTGGAAAAAGAAAAGAGAAGAAAGGTTGGAAGAAAAATTGACGAAACTTGGACTTTGGCACATTACAAAGAGTTCCACGGCCAAAACCATGGCCGTGACAGCTACAGTGACCGTAATTTGCAAAAGCTTGAGAAAAATCACCAAAACCACGGTTCCGTACATTTCCACGGCCGTGGAAACACCCGAGTGACCGTAATTTTCGAAAAAATTTACAACCACTATAAAAACCACGTTTCTTCACAAAACACACCAAAACTCCATTTTCCACGCCCAAAAACGCCGAATTTGTCCTCCTCTCTCAAATCTCCGTTCGTTAATCGTTTCGAACGATTCTTTAACCCAAACTGGAGCAAATTCGATCATCTACAAGATCCAAGCAACGATTCGAGTGAACAATCGCCGGAGAAGACTGAATTTGGGTTTTAAAATCCAAAAACCTAGGTTTTTCTTCTCTTCTCTCACTTTGTCGATTCGGTTCAGTTTTTGCAAGATATATTAGGAGAACTGATTGGAACTGGATTGGAATTAGTCTAGGTTTGTTATCTGGTGATTGTGCTGTTAATTGAGTGATTTTTGAGGATTTACGAACCGAATCACGGTCTCTGGGCATTCCACGGCCGTGGAAACTCAAGAACAGGCCGTAATTTATAACAGAAAATGGATCTCGTTAGGAGAATTTCTAATAGGACCAAGAAGAGGAAAGGCAATGCTTCCTCCTCCTCTCAGGCACTACTACTAAACCACCATCACCACCATCACCCCCACCTCCTAGAATTCCTAAGATCCATGAGGATTACCTCGATGCCTTAGAAAAGATCGAGAAGAGACCGGTCATAGGACCACGATATTTGTTGCTTGAGGATCTAGCCACTGAATGTGGTAGGTGACCTTACTTGGTTGCTTGATAGAGTCGGTTTGATCATCTTCTCCGCTATTCGGGAAGATGTGTATGAGGAGATCACTAGAGAGTTTGTGATCTCATTTGAGCATAGCCATGTAGATAGGACGGTTTCTTTCCGGCTGATGGAGAGGAACTATGAGTTCTCGATTCGAGAGTTTGGAGCCTTCTTTGGGTTTCATGAGACCTTCAATGGTCGATTTCCTAGTGGCGTATACGCCAAAGATTTTTGGGAGGATATTTTTATTGTGTACGCCACGAGGACCGCTGGCAACCTGCTGATACCAAGGCTAAGTTGATCTATCACTTAGCCTTGAAGATCGCCCACCAAGTGTTTTTTGAGTGTCTCTTCCCTAGGACGGAGACTCCTTAGAAAATCAAGACTGATGAGTTGTTTCTACTTTACTGTATGTTGCATGGTAGGCCGGCTGACTGTGCCACCCTCTTAGCTTCTACTATGAGTAAGCTAAAGAACAAGAGGGCCGGCAATATTGGATACGGTGGGATGGTCACCCACCTTGCTAGACAGCTAGGTATTGACTTTTTCGCGTGCATTAGAATAGCGGCTAGACCTCTAGGACTTCAGAGCCTCATGACTAGAGGTATTATCTTTCCTAGACATAGAGGTTCACCTACCGCTGCCATGCCTTGGGAGGGTAAAGGAGGTAGAGGGGTTACTTGGCTTCCCGAGTATTCCATTATGGCTGGACGCCATAATTGGGAGGAGACATTCGCTGATATGCATGCGAATAGATTAGTAGCACCTCCCTACATTCCACCAGAGGTACCTGCTACAGATGAGGAGGAGATGAGAGGAGATGGTGAGTTTGAGGGAGGAGGTGAGGAGCACGATTTTGGTACCTTTCCGGATCAGCCGGATACAGTTCCCGACCTTCCTAGACACTCTCCCCGTCCTGCTAGAGCTTCTGGTTCTTCCTCTCGCCGCGCCAACGTGAGTGAGAGGCCGACATGGATGGCGACCCCTCCTGAGTGGTATAGCACGCAGCCGGATTGGATGGGAGCCCTACCGACTTGGCATGCCCAGCCACCACCTGCACCAGCATCGTTAGATGCACCAGCTTGGTATAGCCAGCCGCCGGGGTGGTACGAGCAGCTGCCTGAGTGGGCCACCGACCTTTCCAGTAGAGTCGGAGCCTTGGAGATCCGCGCGGATGTTATGGATGCATGAGCCGATGCACATGACCGGATGATGAGAGACATTTACCGCCAACAGTTTGGGCGGAACTATAACCCCTGCTTCTTCCCGTTTCCACCACCACCGGCACCTAGTGAGGATGATGATGATCTACCGCTTTAGCCACTCCACCACCGTCTTGTGAGTTCGTTTTCTTTCTTTCTTTTCTTTATTTCTTTTTGAACATTAGGGACAATGTTTGTCTCAAGTATGGGGTGGGGTGTGACTATTCGTTTGTAATAACTCTACTCACTTTTGTTTGCTTTGATCGAGAACACCTTGCATGTTTCATTCCATTATTACACGTTTCATTATCGCATTGCATGAAAAATCTTTTGAAAAACCCATAAAAATCGAAAATTTTTGAAAATTTTGTGCTTCTAAGAATTGAGATGATTTCTATGATAATCACTACTTGTGAATTGAGTTTTTGATGACAATTGTATGCTTAAATAAATAGTGAATTAGAAAGAAATTGAATGAGTTAACTATCCCTCTTTTGCAAGCTTCATATTGTGAAAAGTTTTATCTAAATCATAATGAGAGATCAAGGTTGAAATCACATTATAAGTTCTTATACTTCTTGTTGAAATGATTAAGGCACTTCGATTTTCTTACTTCTTTCTTTGATCACTTAGCCCCTCAATGAAAATAATTGCCTCCCTTACCTATCCGGGAATTTGGAGGAGTTGATATTTGGCATGTTTGATGTGGGAGGGCCATGAAAGAAAAATTTTGCATTCAAAGAATAGAAAAAAAATTGTAGGTTTGGGGAAGTCAATCATGACGATGAGTAACTCGGCACCATTCACATAGCCGAGTGTTTGTGTCTTGCCAAAGTCGGATTGAGCGATATTGCTAACGGATTATGGTATGTGCATCAAGGGTTTGAGGCATCTCGTAAAATTGAGAACCGCCAATTTTCTAGGCTTCGGTTTTTGTGCACCTCTGTCCATAACTCCAAAAGTAAAGTCGAAAAATTATGTGCAAAAGAAGAGAGCAAAGCTCTAAGTTGAAAGTGTTGCAAAACCGCAAGAGAAAAAGAAAAGAGTTAGTTATCCACTTTCCCGGATTCATGCACCACATTCCTTATAGTTTCCTCTCCCTTTCCGTATTCTAGACCTTATTTGAAAGTCGTTAAGATCAAGAGAATGTTATATGACTTGGTGATCTAAATTGAAGTTTCTTATAATTGATTTTGATAATGTTTGAAGGTTATGATGCTTACATTGAAGTTTGATCAATTCATGATGTTTCTTTCCTCTTTATTCTTTGGTTATATATATGAGAGTCTCGTGAATGAATGAAGCAAGGTTTGAGAATGATCTATTGACTAGAAGCACATTCACCTAAAAGATGTTTTGTTTTTGAGATTGCAGACATATTTCATCCTAACTTGAGTTCTAAAGCTTTTGAAAGACCTTGCTTGGGGACAAGCAAGTGGCAAGTATGGGGCATTTTGTTAGCATGAAATATTGTGATATTTTAGGCACGTTTTCTAGATGTTTTTCATCCATTACAGTGTTCATTGATAAAGCATTGAAGCAATTGTTAGCTAGTTCGTCTATATTGTCGATATAGAGGTCTACATAAGCTTTGTGTTGATTGTAGGCGAATAAGAGTTAAAACCGAACAAATTAAGAGAGGATGGAGATGAATTGAGCACATCCAAGGATTGGGGACAAGCAAGTGGCAAGTATGGGGCATTTTGTTAGCATGAAATATTGTGATATTTTAGGCACGTTTTCTAGATGTTTTTCATCCATTATAGTGTTCATTGATAAAGCATTGAAGCAATTGTTAGCTAGTTCGTCTATATTGCCGATATAGAGGTCTACATAAGCTTTGTGTTGATTGTAGGCGAATAAGAGCTAAAACCGAACGAATTAAGAGAGGATGGAGATGAATTGAGCACATCCAAGGATTGTGGACACCACAAAGAAGCCAAGGAAGATGCTAGGATGAGGAATGGCACGAAACAAAGGGAATTACGAGCAATCTATGCTTCCACGTAATGAAGTCCACGCTCTAAACCACGGCCATGGAACTTAGCAACATGAACGTGGAGCATTCCAGAGAGTTACACGGTATAAAGTACGGTCGTGGAAGTTGTGAAGAACCGTAATCCATTTCCACGCTCTAAACCACGGCCGTGGAACTCCATGAAACCGTGATTTAGCCAATCTTTTGACGAATAAAATATAGACACATTGTCTACGCATATGGGCCGGACGGTTATTCTATCTTTCCTTATAAAAGGACCGAAGGAGCGAGATTTCGGCACCTTCGCTTATGCTTGCTTGCACGTGCCTAGGGTTTCATTGGACGTGCGGAGGATTGCAATTTTGCAACGGAGATTTACGAAGGCTTGAAGATTTGGAAGTTGCGCTTTTGTTCCTAGGTTGGATTAGAAGACGGATTGAGATCCCGCTCTTCGTTCTTATCAAGGATTGTGATTGGTTTGTGTTATTCCAAATCTGATATACATTATACCCTTGTTTGTGGATTTGAGATTGATTTGAAGTTTATTGAAGGTTTTCGAAGGTTTTCATCTTTCATTCTTCTTCTAAATCTTGAATTTGATATCATAATGATTGTTGTTGGCTAAAACCCTTTAGCAATTCTAAGGTGAAGGGTTGATAGTTGTGGCTTAGATGATGATAGATCGATCGTAAACAGATTGGACCCTGAGAGTTAGAGAGATCTCGCCGACGAGACAAAATCACGGTCTGTTCTTGAGGTTCCACGGCCGTGGAACTCAAGATCCACCCGTAATTTGTGTCAGTTTATGAACCTTGCTTTTACTTTAATCCAAAGTTAAAGATTTGCTTTAACTTAGTCTTGGCTTGCCTTTTCTAGGTAGTAGTGAAGCCTCAACAACCTCTACTTCGATTTCGAGTGTCACAACCTTAATCGGTTTAGTTAGTCTTGATCCTTGGGTTACAAGTTTGGGTATTTGATATTAATTCTTGTCTTTAGATCCTTTCTATACTGAAGCCTCAACAACCTTTATAGAGGGTGTCTTTAGATAAGTCATATAAAGTCTTGGAACTTCACCGTACATTGCTTTACTTTAGTATACCTTTACAACTCTTAACTCTGTCCTTAAGTGCATGTACGGTCTAGCTACGCACGCTAAGTGGCGAACAAACGGTCAACGACTCAAGAAGTACTCACCGGAACTCCAAGCTGAGGAGTTCGCACCTACCGCACTCGAATAAGTGCATGTACGGTCTAGCTACGGACCTTAAACAAGCGCTTCTTGGGAGGCAACTCAAGGTATTGCACTTATGTTTTTGTTTATCATTCGTAGATTAGATTAGTTTAGATGTTTTTGTTTTGTTTTGCCTTCGATACCTTCCGGTATGTTCGTGTTTTTGGGTGTAGGAGCAAAGGAATAGGCAAGGGAGAAGGAAAAGTTGAAGGAAATTGACGAAACTTGGATTTTGGCACATTACAGAGAGTTCCACACCCAAAACCACGGTCGTGAAAGCTATAGTGACCGTAATTTGCAAAATTCTGAGAAAAATCACCAAAACCACGGTTCCGTACAAAACCACGGCCGTGGAATACCCCGAGTGACCGTAATTTTCCAAAACTTTTACGGCCACTATATAAACCACCTTATTCACAAAAAAATACAACAAACCCTTCTCTTCCACGCCCAAATCGCCGACGCCATCTCTCCTCTCTCAAATCTCCGTTCGGTAATCGTTTCGAACGATTCTTGAGCCTAAAGTGAAGCAAATTCAACCATCTACAAGATCCAATCAACAAATCAAGCGAACAATCCCTGAGGAAGACGGAATTTGGATTTTAAGAATCCAAAACCTAGGTTTTCTTCTCTTTCTCTACTTTGTAGATTTGGCTCAATTTTTGCAAGAATTTTTAGGAGAACTGATTGGAATTGGATTGAAATTAGTCTAGGACTGCTGCCTGGTGAATTTGGTGTGAATTGATTGAGTTTTGAAAAATTCAGAGCCGAATCACGGTCTCTGGGTGAACCACGGCCGTGGAATCTGTAGAACAGGCCGTAATTTTCCCTCTGAAATGGATTTGATTAGGAAAATGTGTACTAGAAGCAAGAAGAGGAAAGGTGATGCTTCCTCCTCCTCCCAAGTACCTCCTAGTGAGCCACCATCACCCTCACCCCCTAGAATTCCAAAAATCCATGAGGATTACCCCGATGCCTTAGAAAGGATCGAGAAGAGGGCGGTCATAGGACCATGCTACTTAGTTCTTGAGGAGTTAGAGCCGCTGAATGTGGTGAATGACCTTACATGGCTTCTAGAAAGAGCCGGCTTGATCATCTTCTCTACTATTAGGGAAGACACTTATGAGGAGATTACTAGAGAGTTTGTGATCTCTTTTGAGCATAGCCATGTGGATAGGACAGTTTCCTTTAGGATGATGGAGGAGAACTACGAGTTCTCGATCTTAGAGTTCGGAGCCTTCTTTGGGTTCTAAGAGACCTTCAATGGTCGTTTTCCTAGCGGTACGCTAAGGATTTCTGGGAGGACATTGCTATGATCTATGCCAGCGAGAACCGCTGGCAGCCAGCTGAAACCAAGGCTAAGCTTATCTTCACTTAGCCTTGAAGATAGCCCATAGAGTACTTTCTGAGTGTCTTTTCCCTAGGACCAAGACCCCTCAGAAGATTAAGACAGATGAGTTGTTCCTCCTTTATGCTATGTTGCACGGTAGACTTGCTGACTGCGCTACCCTCTTAGCCTCCACCATGAGTAAGCTCAAGAATAAGAGAGCTGAGAACATTGGATATGGTGGTATAGTCACCCACATCGCTAGACAGTTGGGGATAGATTTTTATGCTTGCACTAGGATAGCGGCGAGACCGTTAGGGCTCCAGAGCCTCATGACTAGAGGTTTGATCTTTCCTAGACATAGAGGTCCACCTACCGCTGCCATGCCATGGGAGGATAGAGGAGGTAGAGGCGTTCCATGGCTCCTTGAGTATTCCATTATGGTTGGACGCCATAATTGGAAGCATACATTCGCTGCTATGCACGCGAATAGGTTAGTAGCACCTCCCTACGTCCCCGATGAGGTACCAACTACAGATGAGGAGGAGAGAGGAGGAGGTGATGGTTTTGAGGAAGGAGGTGAGGAGCATGACTTTGGCACTTTCCCGGATCAGCCGACACATTTCCCTGACCCTCCCAGGCGCTCACCACGACCAGCTGGACATTCAGGAGCCTCTTCCTCTTACCGTGCTAGCGTGAGTGAGAGGCCGACATGGATGGATACCCCTCCTGCTTGGTATAGATCACAACCGGAGTGGATGGGAGCTCCACCGACATGGTATGCACAGCCGCCGTCAGCACCAACCCCACAGGATGCACCAACTTGGTTCAGCCAGGCACCGGGGTGGTATGAGCAGCTGCCGGACTGGGCTACCGACCTCTCCGACAGAGTAGGAGATTTGGAGATCCGACAGGACGCTAGGGACGCACGAGCTGATGAGCATGATAGGATAATGAGAGACATCTACCGCTAGCAGTTTGGGCGGAACTTCAACCACGGCTTCTTCCCGTTTCCACCACCGCCTCCACCTCAGTGATGACCATGCATGATTGACAATATTAGCCGCTCCACCGCCGTCTTGTGAGTTCATTTTTCTTTCTTTCTTTTCTTTATTTCTTTTTGAACATTAGGGACAATGTTTGTCTCAAGTATGGGGTGGGGTGTGACTATCGTTTGTAATAACTCTACTCACTTTGCTTGCCTTGATTCGAGAACACTTTGCATGTTTCATTTCATTGTCACACGTTTCATTATTGCATTGCATGAAAAAGCTTTTGAAAAACCCATAAAAATTGAAAACATTTTGAAAATTCTAAAAGGTTTTGTGCTTCTAAGAATTGAGATGATTTCTATGATGATTACTACTTGTGAAATAAGTTTTTGATGACACTTATATGCCTAAACAAATAATTAATTGATAAGGAACTGAATGTGTTGATTATCCTTTCTTGCAAGTTTCATAATGTGAAGAGTTTTATCTAAATCATATTGAGAAATCGAAGTTGAAATCACATGATAAGTTCTTATACTTCTTTATAAAATGATTAAGGCAATTCGACCTTTCTTTCTCCTTTCGCCCCTCGATGAAATAATTGCCCCCCTTACCTATCCGGGAATTTGGAGGAGTTATGTTTTGGCATGTTTGATGTGGGAGGGCCATGAAAGCAATTGTTTGCATTCAAAGAATAGAAATAATAGGTTTGGGGAAGTCAATCATGACGATGAGTAACTCGGCACCATTCACATAGCCGGGTGTTTGTGTCTTGCCAAAGTCGGATTGAGCGATATTTCTAACGGATTATGGTATGTGCATAAAAGGTTTGAGGCATCTCGAAATTGAGAAACACCAATCTCCTAGGCTTCGGTTTTTGTGCACCGCTGTCCATAACTCCAAAAGTAAAGTCGAAAAATGATGTGAAAAGAAGAGAGCAAAGCTCAAAGTTGATGGTGTTGCAAATCGAAATAAAAAGAAAAGAGTTAGTTGTCCACTTTCCCGGATTCATGCACCACACTCCTTATAAGCTTTCCCTCCCTTCCACATTCTAGACCTTATTTGGAAGTCCTTAAGATCAAAAGAGTGTTATTTGGCTTGGTGATCTAAATTGAAGTTTCTTATGCTTGATTTTGATAATGCTTGAAGGTTATGATGTTTACATTGAAGTTTAACCAATTCATGATGTTTCTTTCCTCTACATTCTTTGGTTATGTATATGAGCGTTTCAAGAATGAATGAAGCAAGGTTTGAGAAAGATCTATTGACTACAAGCACATTTACCTAAAAGATGTTTTGTTTTTGAGTTTGCATGCATATATCATCCTAACTTATGTTCTAAAGCTTTCAAAAGACCTTGCTTGGGGACAAGCAAGTGGCAAGTATGGGGTATTTTGTTAGCATGAAATATTGAGATATTCTAGGCACTTTTTCTAGTTTTTTTTCATCCATTATAGTGTTCATTGATAAGGCATTGAAGCATTTGTTAGCTAGTTTGTCTATTTTTTCGATATGGAGGTCTACATTAGCTTTGTGTGAATAAGAGCTAAAACCGGACCATTTGAGAGAGATAGGAGAAGATTTGAACACATCCAAGGATTAGGAACACATCAAGGAAGCCAAAGGAGATGCTAGGATGAGGAATGGCACGACACAAAGGAAACTACAAGCAATTTACACTTCCACGCTCTAAACCACGGCCGTGGATCTTGGCATCATGAACGTGGAGCATTCCAAAGAGTTACACGGTATAAAGTACAGTCGTGGAAATCATATGAAACCGTAATCCACTTCCACGCTCTAAACCACGGTCGTGGAACCCCTTGAGACCGTGATTTAGGCGATCTTTTGACGAACCAATTATTGCCACATCATTTACGCAAATGGGCCGGACGGTTATTTTATCCTTTCTTATAAAAGGGTCAGAGAAGAGAGTTTCGGACATCCACGCTTATCGCTTAGCCTTGCTTAGGGTTGTTTGTGAGAGTTCGAGAAGACTTAGCGGAAGCGCCGGCAATTTGGATTTCGGAAGATCGTGTGTGGAGGAAGTTGCGCCCTTTTTCTAGGTTTTATTATTGAAGACGGATTGACATCCCGTTCTTCATACTTGCCCTAGATTTTGTGAGGTTTTGTGTTCTATTCCGAATCCATTGAATTTTCCGATTTGTGTTTCGGATTTGAGATTGATTTTAAGTTATATTCGAGTTTTCAAAGGTTTTCATCTTCTATTCCTTTTGATTTGAATATTGATATCATGACAATGGTTATTGGCTAAAACCCTTTAGCAATTCTAAGGTGAAGGGTTGATAGTTGTGGCTTAGATGATGATAGATCAATCGTAAATTGATTGGACCCTGAGAGTTAGAGAGATCTCATCGACAAACCAAGATCACGGTCTGTTCTTGAACTTCCACGGCCGTGGAGCTCAAGAACTACCCGTGATTTACCCTAGTTTACGAACCTTGCTTTTACTTTGATCCAAAGTTAAATATTAGCTTTAATCTAGTCTAGGTTTACCCTTTTCTAGGTAGTAGTGAAGCCTCAACAACCTCTACTTCGATTTCGAGTGTCACAGCCTTAATCGGTTTAGTTAGTCTTGATCCTTGGGTTATAAGTTTGGGTATTTGAGATTAATTCTTGTCCATAGATCCTTTCTATACTGAAGCCTCATCAACCTTTATGGAGAGTGTCTTTAGGTGAGTCATATAGGGTTTTGGAACTTCACCGTACATGCCTTACATTCGTATATCTTTGCAATTCTCAACTCTGCCCTTATATCTTAAGTATATCTTGATCTTTAGGGTTGTTGTTTTCCCAATATTTGCAAAGCTTTATACATTTACTTGCTTGACAATTTGCAAACTGAATTTGTTCCCCCCAAATCCCTGTGTTTGATACTCTGGAATTCTTGCTTTACTACACCGATCCGTACACCGCGGGTTTGCTTTCTTGATTCTAGTTTTATAAATTTAAAGATTGATTACACGCACGCTAAGTGGAGAACACTAAACCTCCAAACCGCCAGTTTAGGTTTGCCGGTTTGGCCTAACCAACGGTCACCGGTTTAGGTTTAGGTGTGGCCGAAACCTAAACTGGCGGTTTATCCCAAACCAGTAGTTTACCCCAAACCGGCAGTTTAACCGCCGGTTTGGTTATTTTTATTATTGTTTTTATAAACCACCAGTTTGGTTTTTCCCGGTTTAGTTTTATGACCCAAGTCTAGCAACACTAGGTGTATCAATATGTTTGGCCGATGACATTTTGAACCTTTACAACACCTTTTCAATGTAACCTTTAAGTGATAACAAAAGCTTCTTATGACCCCTATTTCTAATAATCTCCATTCCTATAATTTTTTAAGGTGATCCCAAATCCTCATTTCAAACTCAACACTTAGGAGACCCTTCAACTTCTAAATGTCATACTTGTTATTTACATCTATTAGCATATCATCTGCATACAAGACCAAATAGATGAAAGAATCATCCTTCAACTTGTTGTAGTACACACAAAAATCATAAGTAAGCATGGTATAACCAATCTCTATCATATATGATGCTGGACAAGACGCAATTCCCGATCTAGATTGAAAGTCCTTAACTGGATTAAAAATCAGGCTCTTCTATAAATAAAATCGGTCGATCTTTATGAAGAACATGTCGATTTTTCTAGAAACTCAAAACACAGATAAGTGAATGATATGGAAAGATAAGAAGATGAATATGAGATGATAAATGAAAGATATAGGAAGATATAAACTAAGATAGTTCCGCAAAAGAAACTTAACCAATGATGTGTCAAAACCCTTTAACGAGAAGATTACCTTAACCCGCACTTATTTAACCTTACACAACTCTTCTAAGTAAGACAAGCACAAGGAGGGACTAGAATTGACCAGGAGCACCAACCTTCAATAAGATTAACACACACAAGCACAATCTAGCAAGGACTTCACAACGATTCAACCAAAAGCTCTCTTTTTGATTGAATAATAATGAATAAAATAAAAACTCCGTACGCGAAGCGGCAAGTCTCACAAATCTATGGAATGTATCAAAAACTAATCTCCTCTAACAATCTCCCCCCACAAAGGCTATTTATTAGGGAGATTACCTATAAAAACTAGGAAAAATATACTAAAAGATAATCTTGTAAAGATATAACTGCCAAAGATAGAAGATCATGGCCGGAACTTGCAAAAATTCGTCTCAGTGAGGAAAATCAAATCAGAAATTGGTCGATTTTCCTATAGGAAAATCGGCTGAAGTATTATGTCGATTTTTCCTCTGTGAGACTCTTCCTTGCTCTTATCCTTCTTCTTTGCTTGGTGGATCTTCTTGGTCATGGTTTGGCTCTTCTATAATAGTCAATAATGTCGTCAAGGAACTCTTGAGAGTGAGAAAAGTTTCCTTGAGTGTACATGTCGTGAGTATGTTTGTAAATTCATCTTGAATAGCCTTTTCTCTTGACCTTGTGATCGCTCCATCCATGACGGAATCCGAAGAAGGTGAAGGGGTTGCTGGTTTGTCCTTCAATGCCTTAGCCTTTGAGAGTGTAACTAGAGCTTGTGTTGGAGATGGTCCCACATATAATATAGCTATCAAATCTCTTGTACCATTGCCTCGGAGACTACTTAAGTCAATATAAAGACTTCTTCAACTTGTAGACATAGTTTTCTTTCCCTAGAACTTGGAAGTCATCCGACCGAGTCATGTATATTTCTTTTTCTAACTCTCTATGTAAGAAAAATGTCTTTACATCAAGTTGTTCGAGCTCTAGATCCTGATGTGTTATTATTGCTAGTAACATTTTGATGGAGGTATGCTGACTACCGACGAGAAAATCTCATTATAATTCACTCTCTCTCTAATTAATGAAAAAATTTTGTAAATACTTGAGCCTTATACTTGACCCCTTCAACAGGCGACATTCCTTCCTTCTTCTTTTAAACTCATTTGCAAGTAATAAAATTTCTCTCTTTAGGCGGTATGAATAGCTCCTAAGTCCTATTCTTATGAAGTGACTCCATTTCATCTTCCAATGTTCTAAACCACTCTACAACTTCAGACCTAGATACAATTTCTCTATAGTTTGGTGGTTCATAAGTATCCATCTCTTCTACAACTTGTAGAGCATAACCAAGCATATCATGAAAACCATACCTTTATGGAGGTCTTACTCCAACTCTTCTTAAGAGTCCCTCAACTAAGCTCTAGTGAATAACTTTTGATGGTTGACATTCTGATTTTGTAGCATTTGGTAGCTCACCTTCTGATTGTGGAAGTTCCTCTTCTTTTTGAGGAAGAAATTGAATCTTCACCTGTTTATCAACACTACTACTCTCCCTTGATTCCATTAACTTTACTGATGAGTTAAGCATAGAACTCTCGTCAAAGATGACACTTTTTTGCTCGAGGCTCTAGTTTACCCTCACTGACAGTACAACAAAAAACTCTTAGATCATAATAGTCAGCACACTTATTAGACCACATCTCATTAGGTATTTTACAGTTTATGATAGTGTGAGGTCCGCGGCTTATCAAGTAACATATTGTTGTCACCATTGTTTCCCAAAACCTCCTATCTAGTTTTGCATCAGAGAGCATGCACCTTACTTTATCTAGTAGTGACTAATTTATCCTCTCAATTACACTGTATTGTTGTGGTGTATCCTTGATTGTATGATGATGAACAATTCCAGCATCCTTGTATAATTGATCAAACTCAGATGAACAAAATTCCAGACCATTATCAGTTCACTACCTTTTGATCTTCTTCCCTGTTTGATTCTCCACTAACGTTCTCTACTCTTTGAAGTTCTCGAAAGCTTCTCAATTGTGTTTCATGACAAACAACCAAGTCATTCTTGGATAATCATCAATGATAGTCAAGAAACACCTTTGAACTCCTAGAGACTCAAGGTTAGTAGGACCCCATCAATCTGAATGGATGTAATCAAGTGTCCCTTTTGTTATGTAAATACCCTTTGGAAACTTGCTATGATGTAACTTCACAAGGACACAATGCTCACAAAAGTCAAGACTCGTGATCTTGTGACCACCAAGAAGATCTTACTTTTCTAGAATTTTTATTCGTCTTTCACCCATATGACCAAGTCTAGTATGCCATAAGTTAGTCATATCATGTCATGGTTATGAGAAATGATTAAATTGACATATGTTAGCCTATTGAGAAAGTTATATGGTATCTAAATATATGTGTAATGTTGTGATGTGTTGATATCATCTCTCATGGATAGATGATAATCGGTAGCTAATGGTTTTAAACCGATTCTTTTTAGGTAATTCAGATCAAATGAGCTCAGTAGAGACGTCAGGTGCATGGTGTGGACAGTTGGGGCAGTGTTAAACTAAGGGTTGGGTGAACTTCTTTTGAAACTAATTGCTTGCAATTAAGTCTTTGTTGCTTGTGTGCAATAGAGTAAATGTGTTGTTTTCAGGCGAATTTGTTATTACAAATGTTCAACTTTCATGTTTTGAAGTACTATCATTTCGGGATACGTACTAACAACATGTGTATTTGTTTAAAGTAAATGTTTTATGAAAAACAAGTTGAATATTTTCATTATTTCTATATGTTTTTTGTTGCAAGGTCCTATTTGTGAAATTTTTGCAAACTAATTGTTTAGATGCACTATGTGGTTCTTAGCCTACTGATGTCTTGGGTCAATAAAAAAACTCAGGTCATTACATTTATTGTCTTTAAACTATGTGTAACTTAATCTTGTCTCTGATATAATTGTGCCTTCTTGTTCGGTGATTTGGATTTTGTTACCTATGTGTCTTGATGAATGTTATCTTGAGTTTTTTTAATCATTTTCGATGATGTCAAAAGGGGGAAAGTTACAGAGTTACATGTTCGCTCAAAAGTGTGTGCGTCAAAGTCTTAAAATTTATATCTAGAAGTTATGCAAAAGCGAACCCGCAGCGTACGGATCAGCTGTAGTAAGGCAAGAAATTCCAGAGTTGAACTTTGTGATTTGGTGAGAATAAAATCGATTTCAAATTATCTGGCAAAATGCAAAAGCTTTTGTAATTAAAAAGGAGACAAATGATTCCAAGGATTCAAGTATCCGACTGCGGCTTTCGATTCAAGACACTTCTAAAGATCAAAGGACAGAGTTGGCGTTGCCAAGGCTGTAAGAGCATAGTTGCTGAGTTGCTGAGAGAGCGAGCAGAGGGCCATGAATTAGCCTGGACCGCCCCTGCAGCTCACAGAGTCCGCCCCTGCCGCTCTGTGTGCTACAACCGTCTTCTTTGACCCTTTGACCCGTGCTTTACCCTTTTTACCTCCTTTATATACTTCATCCCTTACCTCCTGATGAGGGTTTATCTTTCTCAGCTCCATCTCTCTCTCTTGCGTACATTTCTTCTCCTCTCTTCTCCCTTGGATCATCTTTGATCTTCTTTGAGCTTTTATGAGTTTGTGGGCCTTGTGCTTGGCTTTGCTTGTGGTTTATGGATGATGTTGTTGTTGTGCCTTGTTGAGCCAGCTTGAGGTTATGGTGTTGCTGTGTTTGACCTTCTAGAGAGCTCAGCTTGGTGAATTTTATGGCTTCTCCTCTTCCTTTCTTCTTTTATTCATCCTTTCCTTCCTTTCCTTAGTTTAGTATAGATTCCTTAGGATTGGATCATGTTTCAGCCATGTTGGACTTATGTTGGTGAATATATGTGTATGTTCTGTATGTATGTTGATGTTGGAGTGAAGAAGAGTAGAGAATCAAAGGAAGAAGTGAAGAAAGAGCTAAGGTGGCATCTTCTGCACACCAGCCGCCCCTGTGCCACCTTGCAGCCGCCCCTGCACCGGCCAGTGATCCGCTCCTACGCCACCAGTGAGCCGCCCCTGCGCCCACCTGCATCGGCAAGGTCTTCTCTTGGTTCTGCAGGTGTGTGTGTGTGTGCTTATAGGCTTTCTTTAGGATGCCTTTGTTCCCTCCTTTCCTAGTGTGAGAGCATAGGGTCATGCTAAATGTGTGGGGTTGAGTTTTGATGAGGTTGTGATCGGTTTATGCCTAGTATGGCTTTAAGGACTTAGGTTGATGTTAGTTGAGGTTTTGAGGTTGAGCTTGATCCCTATGGATCCCTTTGGGTCTAGGTGTGACCCTTGTGTTGATAGGAGATTGATATATTTCTTTATGCCCTGTTTATATGTTGTGTTGTCCCTCCAGTGTAGAGGTGATTGTGGTTGAGTTGTGATCGAGGTTGAGGTAAGTCCGTAGGACTTACTTAACTGTCATCCTTATATTGGGTGTTTGCATGAGTGGTGTGTGATTTATATGTTGCTATGATGGCATGAGATGTCGTTTATACCGACCTATGTTTTATTGATTGCCCCATATGCGTGGCTGTGATAACCTTTCCCTTTCATCCTATAGTGGAGTCTGGGAGGATCTCTTGAATCAGGCCAGACCGGTTTACAGGAAGGGCGCAATCACTCCCATAGGGTACACGGATTGTGTTACCGATACTAGTACGGCTAGCTAGCAGGCTCAGAGGCGAGGATGTAACGGTCCTCGTGTCACATAGTTTCATATATATTATACATATACAATTTGAGTGAATGACCATTATATTGAGATGATAAAATGGGTAAATGTATGAAAGCATGCTGATGTGGTTACAATTCCTTGACTGTGTTTTTGCTTATGCATTACTCTATATATGTGTATGGATAGCTAATGGTTTATTACCACAAGATAGGCATGCTACTGGGTGATCTAGCAGAGTGGCAGACTGAGGACGTCTCGTACATAGGTTGTTGTGGGTTTCTGGGTTGATACCTTTCCCTCCTGCGTGCGGATGATCTTTTGTTACCTCCTGTGTGAAGATGTTGGTTTATATACTCGGCTATGATGTTGTACCTTTTGGTTGCACAGTTTTATACAACTTTATGTACTTATTTTTATATATGTCACTGCCATGTTGTAAGATCCAGTGAACTTGTTGTCAGGCTAGGGTCAGGATCCATTGTGAGATCCTAGCCCAATATGACACTACGAGTCCCGTGGATTCGGGGTGTTACAAAGGTTATGTGTTTCGAAAGAAGGTATTGTATGGTGAAGTTCCAAAACCCATATGTCTCACCCAAAGGCTCTCTCTATAAAGGTTGTTGAGTCTACAATATAGAAAGGATCTAAGGACAAGAATAACACTCAAAATAACCACCTAAACCCAAGGATATGACTCTCGAAGGTAAAGATAAAGCACACTCAAACCTGAATAGAGGATGTTGAGCCTCTCTATTACCCGAATCTTGCAAACTTTGGCTACCAAGTGAAGAATCATTGATGAAGTCTATTCTCACACTTGGATAGGGGTTAAAAAGGTTAAGCAAGGGTAGGAATTGGGCAAAGTTTAACTTTGATTAAAGGATAAAGCAATTAAAGAACGTCAGAAGAATAAATCGGACTGTTCTTGATAAAATCGGTCGATTTACTAAAGAACAGGTCGATTTTCGGTCTCGCAAAGTTAAATCTCAACTCTCAAGGTCCAAATGATTAAATGAGTTCAGTCTATCATCATCTAAGCCTCAATCATCAATTATTCTCCCCAGAATCACAAGGTTTTTAGCCAACCATTTTCATATTCAAATCAAAATCAAGATTGAAAGAAGAAAACCAAATAAAACTCAAACAATGCAATAAAACCAAATAACCTCCGAATCTGTAATCGAACCTTAAAATCTTTCAAAGAATCTCTCAAAGCACTCAACAATGTGTTCACAAATCACATGAATCAGAAGGAAAACAAAAGATCTCACAAACTTCCTTGAATCTTGACTTCTTGTTTCTTTCCTTCAATCCTCTCTCCAAGAACCTTCAATTCCGTCAAATCCTGTAATCTTCCACGCTGCAAACCCCCAATTTTTGTTCCTAGGGTTCCAATGTATACTTCCTCACTAATGGGTTGCTTGGCATATCACTTCTCAGGCCCACAAGTGATGGGCTTTTGATCGTAATATTTGTAGACGATTTATGAAGGAAAATCGCTCGATTCAAAGGCAAATGGACCACCCGATTTTTGCACAGGACAATCGCTCTATGTAAATGAGGAGATTTTCTTCAACAGAAAGTGCTCGTCTCTTGACTTGTTTCCTTCCTTCCTTTAGTGACCCTTTCACGCACTTTCTTTGCTCATCATGACTCCTTTAAGGTTCCTTAAGCTTCCTTATTGACCTTTCTTTGCTCCACTTTTGCTTCCAATTGCACCGAATTCACCTATAATTCAACCAAAACTCGTGTAGACCTCTATTTCCGATATATAAGTGAAATAAACCTTAAAGGTACATAAATCTCTCCGAATACAAAGTAAATCGAGGTAAGACTTCTACAATATGCATGATTATAATGGCATATAATTCATGTCATCAAAATACCCCATACTTGCCTCTTGCTTGTCCCCAAGTAAGGTTCAAATCTAGAATACAAGATGGCATGGATTATATGATGCAAAAAACTCAAAAACTTTTTAAAAAGTGCTTCTTCTTATTAGATCACCCTCAAAGTAATGCTTCAAGACATAGGAAGACAAAGTATGCATCAATAATAAACATATCATGAACAAACCATCCTTCCTTTCTCAAAGACACAAATAAAAGACATGATAAAGATGTAAAGATAATCAAAGTCAAACAATCTAAGCCATGAAGCCTTAAACATGTGCACAAAGGTCTCAAGGTCTTCCAATCAAGAAAAAGGTCAAAGAAACGTGTTAAAGGTGGGAAATCTTTAAGGTAATGTGATGCTAATCCGAGAAAGAGGAGCAACACAATAAAAGCTTTAAGAACACGACTTCACCACACATGCTTTGCATGTAAAATTTTTGCTTTTCTTTTACTTTACTTTTTGAGAGTATGGACAGCGGTGCACAAAAACCGAAGCCTAGGAGATCGGCGTTTCTCAATTTTCGGGATGCCTCAAACCCTTGATGCACATACCATATCCCGTTAGGACTTGTCGTTCAATCGGACTTTGGCAAGACACAAACACCCGGCTATGTGATTGGTGCCGAGTTACTCATCCTCATGTTCAACGTCCCCAAACCTAAAATTTGCTAAACTTTCACTTAACACTTTCACAATGGCCCTCCCACATCAAACATGACTTTTATAACCACTTAATTATCCTAATTTCCGGATGGTCAAAAGGAGGCCAAATATTTCATTGCGGAGTTAGCATGAACAAGATGTGAACAAGAAAATAAGCGAATTGCCTTGATCATTCCTATATGATGCAAAAGAACTTATAATATAGCTTCGATCATTATTTCATTCTCCAATCAAGACATCAAGATCATATAAATCATTCATGTATTCAAGTAAGATAATCAAATTCATTCATGCTACCATTAAAATCTCAACATAGCTAAGTCATCTTTTTGCCTTTTCCACATCACAATCATCATCATAGAGGTCATTTCCATCATAAGAAGCACTAAAATTTTTGAAAAACTCACAAATTTTCGAATGAAAGCATGCAATGTGAATGTCATAGTGGAAAGCAAATAGTGCAAGAGTTATTACAAACCAAATCATCAAGTACAACACAAAGTACATAAAGTGCAAAAAAGATGAAAGAGATTGTAAGTACCCCCACCCCATACTTAACCTTCACATTGTCCCCAATGTGAGAAGTCAAGCATAAGATGGAGAAAAATACTTACAATGCAAAATGAAGTGGAATCTCAATCCTCAGTTGGCGGTGGTGGTGGATATGGGTACCTCGGAGCTCTGTGATCATAGAATGTACCAATGCATGATAGTACATGTCCCTCATCTGTCCATCGTAGGAAGAGTTCCGTGCCTCTGTCTCTTGACGGTACTCCATGAACTGAGTGTCCAGGGATGCGTAGTCGGTATGAAGGGCCCGATAATCGGAACGAAGACCCTGATAGTCAGTGTGTAGACTCTGAATGCCACAAATCAACGCTCCAATATGTCGATGGAGTCTAGATCCGCGCCCACGTCCTCTCCCACGGCTGGGTGCATGTGCAAAGGAATGACGGGAAGCCTGCATCTCATCCTCAGTCTCCTCTGTACCTCTACTCGTCCTGCTAGGTCCAGCACCATGTGTGTCAGTGCCCATAGCGTCCGTAGCATGGCCGCTGTGAGTGTCACTCTCGAACTCTAGCATGGATCCCTGATATATTGTAGCTCCGTCCTCATAGTCCTCCTTCTCATCACCATCATCCTCTCCATCCCCATCCTCATCGTAATAAGTGGTCGGAGGGGCCATCTCATCAAACAAGTGCTCAAAGGTCTCCTTCCAGTTCCGAATAGTGTATTCGGACTTCCACTCGATCTCAACTGGTTTCCTTGATGGCTTCCTTGTCCATGGCATAGGCACATGCAAAGCTCCCATACCTCTCGGAATCAAAACCTACCTCGCGACTAATCTCTGTGAGCCAAGAGGATGGGAGCTCTCGGCTAAGCTGCAATCTGAAAAGTCTAGCTCTAACGCCTTCACCACATGAGTTACAAGGCCTCCAGCACAAATATTGCCCTTCGACTTGTTGACTATCTTCGCAAGATACTCAACAAGCATAGTAGTGGTGTTTGGAATAATGCCGCTGGTCATACAGTGAAGGAGATAGAGCTCATCAGCCTTTAGCTTTTGTGGTGTCTCCGTCCTGGCAAACAAGGACTCACTAAGGATAATGTGGGCTATCTTGAAGGAGAGATTGTAGATGCTTGCTTCCTTCGAGTTCCCTGGTCTCCACTTATCTCCTCCTGCTTCCCCAATGGAGATACTCTCCCAGAATGCACCAGCGCTCACACCTCGTGGAAATGTGCTTGCAAAAGATGAGGGAAAACCTAACAGATTTCCAAAAGCAGGTATACACATAGCATGGTCCTCATTCATGAGCCGGAAAGCAACTCTCCTATCTCTAGGATTGTGCTCAAAGGTACTAAGGAACTCAAGGGTAATCTCGGAGCATCCTCCCGAATGAGCGCAAACTGACTCAACCCTATCCTATCTAACATCATGTCAATGTCCTCCCTCACACATAGCGCATTCAAGTCATCTAGCACAATGTAGCGAGGAGGGGTAAAAGGTTGATCTAAGAGACGTTCATATCTCTTTTTGTGTTCGGAAAGGGGAGGAGGAACGTTTGGTTTAGCTAGGGAAGGTGGTGGTGGTGGGGGAGGTGCCCTAGAAGAAGAACCCTTCTTCTTACCTGCATTTCTGGTGATTCTCTTTAAAGTCTCCATTCTGCACACAAAAATCGGCCTGTTCTTGGTAAAAATCGCCCGATTTTTCTGGGTTGGGCCAATTTTTCTCACGATTTCAACACAAATCACAAATTTGTGAAGTTTTGAGCAATTCAACACCACACACAGCTTCCTAGGGATGTTTCTAAGCAAAGCCCTCAATCAAACTCAACAATCTAACAACTTCTAGGCAAGATTCAAAATCGAACGCAATGCTTAGGTTTTGAATCGAAAAACTTGAATTCCTGATGAATGAATAGTTTGCCAAGCTTGTTGATACTAGATTCTTCTTCCTTGTTGAAAATGCTTCAATTTAGACTCAATAATCGTTCAAAACGATTACAAACTGGGGAGATGGAAGGGTAAGCGATTTTCGGCGTTTTGGTGTGAAGGAGGACGAGTTTGGGTTAAGTGTGGAATAAGGAAATCGAGTGGAGAAGGATTTATATAGGCTGGCCAAAATACGAAGAAAATCGACCGATTTATTGGGACGATTTTTTCGTCCGTCCGATTTTTCTTCTTTTTCACAGCTCAATAAGGGAAATCGACCGATTTTTTCTGGGGGTCGATTTTTCAGTCGATTTATCTTTCTGTTGCCAAAAATCGACTTGCTTTGTAGCCTGAATCGATCGATTAACTAATGGTAAGTTGATTTATTCCCTTCTTTTCCCTGAAAAGTAAGTTTGATCCAATTTATATCAACTTTCTCCATCAATACCTCAAGATTGCACCTAGTTCCTTCAATTCATGACACAAACAAACCGAGACCGCATCGAGGAACAAACAAAGCAAAAACAAAAACAAAAACAAACAAGCAACTATCCTAAGCTATTCTAAGGGGAAAAGAAAAGAACTACACTACCATGGGTTGCCTCCGAAGAAGCGCTTGGTTTAACGTCGCTTGCTGGACGTACTCTTTTGGTGATCAATGGAAGAGAATAGGAGCTATCTCCTCAACCGGGACTTCCGGTGTGTACTTCTTCAATCGTTGGCCGTTCACTTTGAAATTTCCGCTTTGTTCACCCCATACTTCAACTGTACGATGGGGGAAAACACGTTTAATAACATAAGGTCCTGTCCAACGGGATTTAAGCTTACCTGGAAAGAGTCGAAGTCTTGAGTTGAATAGAAGAACTAGATCTCCTTCTTTCAAGTCCTTTGAGATGATTTGCTTATCATGCCACCGCTTTGTTCTTTCCTTGTAGATCCATGTGTTCTCGTACGCATTCAGGCGGATCTCCTCTAGTTCATTGATGTCCAATAGCCGCTTTTCTCCGGCTTCCTTCATGATGAAGTTGAGCCTCTTGACGGCCCAATATGCTTTATGCTCTAGCTCTATAGGAAGGTGACAAGACTTCCCATACACAAGGTTGTATGGTGTTGTTCCTATGGATGTCTTTAAAGCGGTCATGTGCGCCCATAATGCATCATCAAGTTTCATTGCCCAATCCTTTCTTGTTCTAGAGACAATCTTCTCTAGAATTCCTTTGATCTCCCTGTTAGATATCTCAACTTGTCCGCTTGTTTGCGGATGGTATGGTGTGGCAATCTTATGGGTTACCCCATACTTAGCTAATAGAGCCTCAAATCGATGGGCTGTGAAGTGCGTTCCTCCATTACTAATGATGGTTCACGGAGTCCCGAACCTTGGGAAGATCGTTCTATTCAAGAACTTCACCACTACCATGGCATCATTAGTAGGAGAAGCGATTGCTTCTACCCATCTTGAGACACAGTCTACGGCTAGAAGTATGTATTGGTTTCCACAAGACGATGGGAATGGTCCCATGAAGTCCACTCCCCATACGTCGAATATCTCCACTTCTTGTATGTTGTTGAGGGGCATCTCATTCCTCCTTGAAATATTACCTGTCCTTTGACAAGCATCACAAGCAACAACATAGTTTTGCACATCTTTAAACAAGGTGGCCAAAAGAAGCCAGATTGGAGTACCTTAGCACATGTCTTGTGTGAACTAGCATGTCATCCACAAGGTAAAGAATGGCAATGGCGGATAATGCTTTCCGCTTCATCTTTTGGAACACATCTTCTGAACATGCCATCGGGACCTCTCTTGAAGAGTAGAAGGTCATTCCAATAGAAGTGTCGGACGTCTCTACAGAATTTCTTCCTTTGAGCATATGAAAGTCTGGGTGGGAGTTCCCGACAAACAAGGTAATTGACAATATTAGCAAACCATGGGTCATTACCTTTCGAGATTTGTTAAAGACATTCTTCAATCTCGTGCAGCTGCTCGTCGGGGAATGAGTTGTCAATAGGGAGCTCATCCGTCTCGTCGGTTAGGTGTGGGAGACGGCTAAGGTGATCGGAGACTGAATTTTCCTAGCCCTTTTTTGTCACGGATCTCTAGATCGAATTCTTGTAGGAGCAAGATCCATCTTAGAAGCCTAGGCTTTGCATCCTTCTTTGTGAATAGGTAGCGGATTGCTTAATTTTCCGTGTAGACTATCACTTTTGCACCTACAAGATAGGAACGAAATTTCTCAAATGCATAAACAACAGTAAGAAGCTCCTTCTCCGTGGTAGCGTAATTCAGTTGAGCTTCGTCTAGCGTTTTGCTAGCATAGTAGATGGCGTGAGTACGACCATCTTTCTTCTGCCCAAGTACAGCTCCTATAGCTACATCACTTGCGTCACACATGATCTCTAAAGGAAATTTCCATTCGGGTGGTTGGATGATAGGGACTGAAATCAAAGCTTCCTTGATCCTGCAAAAGGCATCTAAACATTCTTTTGAAAACTTGAAAGTTATGTCCTTCATCAAAAGATTAGTCAAAGGTTTTGAAATCTTAGAAAAATTCTTTATGAACCTCCTATAGAAACCTGCATGTCCTAAAAAGCTTCCAACTCCTTTCACCAAAGATGGGGGAGGTAGCTTCTCTATAGTTTCAATCTTAGCTCTATATACTTCAGTTCCTCTATTCAAAATCAAATGACTTAACACAATTCCTTCAGTGACCATGAAATGACACTTCTCCTAGTTTAAGACTAGGTTAGTGTCTTCGCATCTCTTAAGAACAAGGGAAAGGTTAGAGAGACAGTTATCAAAGGAAGAACCATATACCGAAAAGTCGTCTATGAATACTTTCATGATATTCTCTACATATTCCAAAAATATTGCCATCATACACCTTTGGAAAGTGGCTGGAGCGTTGCATAAACCGAATGGCATCCTTCTATATGCAAACGTACCCCAAGGGCACGTGAAAGTTGTCTTCTCTTGATCGTCCGGATGAATGGGAATCTGAAAGAAACCACTATATCCATCTAGATAACAAAAGTAAGAGTGTTGGGATAACCTTTCCAACATTTGATCGATGAAAGGGAGGGGGAAGTGGTCCTTCCTCGTGGCAACATTCAGTTTACGGTAGTCGATGCACATTCTCCATCCTGTAACTGTCCTTGTAGGAATGAGCTCGTTGTTCTTGTTTGTAACAACGGTTATGCCTCCTTTCTTTGGAACCACTTGGACGGGGCTCACCCACTTGCTATCAGAAATAGGGAATATGATACAGGCATCAAGTAGCTTAAGGATTTCTTTCTTCACGACCTCATTTATGGTCAGATTTAACCATCATTGAGGTTGACGTGAAGGTTTGTAATCCTCTTCCATTAAGATCGTATGCATACAAAGAAAGGGTTTAATGCCTACTAAATTATCAATGGTATAGCCTAAGGCTTTCCTATGTTGTTTCAGAACATTCATAAGCTTCTCAAGTTCTTCATCACTCAAATTTACACTAACTATAACAGGATATGTTGAGTTAGGCCCAAGGAATGCATACCTTAGATGTGTAGGGAGTGGTTTCAACTCCAATAAGGGTGGCGCTTTGGTTGATGATTCTTGATCATCGAGTGTCATTGGAGAAGCCTTTGAAGGTGGAGGAAGTTTGCTACTACAGTTAAGAACAACTGCAATTGAGTTTGTAGAAGTCGGAGAAATTACAGAAAAATCGACCTCCCCTGACGTAAATCGATCGATTTCCAGTCCGATTTTTCTTTCTGTTGTCAAAAATCGACTTGCATTATCAGATATCGGGCGATTTTCTTTGTGTAGGTCGACTTTTCAATAGTTTCCGGGGCTCTTTTCAGCTCTTTAAATCTTGCTTCCAACTCTTCCTCTGCATCTTCCAATGCTCGAATCTCATTATTACAGTCATGTTCCACTCCTTCTTCAATGATACTCATGCTAAGAACCTTTTAAAATGGATCTTTGATCAAGATTGAGATCACAACTTCTCTAGACTCTTCTTCATCAAAGATGTTGAAAACATCTTCTCTCAAAGTTGGCTCTTTGATCAAGGAGGAGAGTACAAATTCCACTTTCTCTTCCCCTATATTGAATGATAGTTGTCCATTCTTGCAATCAACCATACAACCGAAGGTTGCAAGGAATGGTCTCCCAAGTATGATGGGAACTGGATAATCTGCAGGAATGTCAAGAACGACAAAATCTATAGGAATGTAAAACTTACCAAGTTTCACGGGAATGTCCTCTATGATTCCAACAGGTCTAGTTATGGAACGATCAACCATGTAGAGTTTCATCTTCACTGGTCTAGGCTCTCCTAGACCAACTGTCTTGCAGAAAGCAAGTGGTATGATGCTTACGCTTGCTCCAAGGTCACAAAGTGCATCATATGTGACTTCTCCTAAGGTGATGGGTATGCAAAATGATCCTGGATCACGCAGCTTGGGTGGCATGTTCTCCGTCATAGTTTTGATAAGTTCGGATGACTCCGTACTCATCTTAACTTCACCGATGTCTTCTAGTTTCCTCTTGTTAGAGAGGATCTTTGATAGGTGATGGAAACACTATCATTTAGGTTTGTTTTTAGAGTCTTTTTAGCACAATAGTGTCGTTTTATGCTACTAACTCCTTGGTCCAGAAGAAGAAGACTAAAAGAAGATAAAAGAGGAGTTATAAGCACTTGGGAGTTGAAGACCATTCACGAAGCAAAGCTTCTGGTGCCTCACCGCCCCCACGGAGCATTGTCACCGCCTCAACGGTGACACTGCACTCCGGAACGCAGCATGGGCCTTCGCCAGCGTCCGGAACCAAGACTGTCACCGCCCCTGCGCCCCTCCTTGGCGCCCCTACGGCGACTTATCCTGAAGTAGCGAAGACCGGAGCACCTGCACCTCTGCCTGCGTCTCACCCTGCGAAGTTGTGAAGCCAAAGAGTCAGTGTCACCGCCCCTGCGTTGACATTGGGCCGCCTCTGCGGCTCGACATCAGAAGCGACAGAAAGATGAAGAGTCAGGTGTTTGAAGAACATTAAAGATCCGCCCCTGCGGAATTGCCAGGCTGCCCCTGCGGCCACGAAGAACTTCAAGCGTTTCTGCCTAAACCGTCCCTGCGATCCTGAAGGCCGCCTCTGCGGTTCGACGACAAAGACTTTACTCCGGCTGTTTGCACCACCTTTATGGCATTAAAGGTGGCTGTTTTGGCCGGCCATTTACTCCCATTTAGTGTCATTTGTAGTATCAATAGACCCATGACTGATTGCTAGGATCATCCATCAATTTCCCATTTTAATTCTCTCTTTTCTCTTGCTTCCTTTGTAGTGAGCTTCTAGTTTCCTTGCTACATTGGGTTGGTTTGAAGCTGCTTTATTACTTTGGTTGTAAGTACCTTTCTAATATAAGTTTTATTCAGTAATGCTTTGTGTTTCTTGATCCTTATTTGTCTAAATGGCATGCTTTATTATCACTTAAGATTGATCACCTTAGGTTCTAAAGTACATGCAAAGAACTAGGATTAATAGATTCCGGGTTCGGGTCTTTAATATAGTAGTAACCTTTGAGTAATAACGGGTTGTAATTTCTTAAAGGAAAAGAAACACAAATATAAAGATTGGTTTAATGGTTTTAATCTTCTCTTTATATCCCTTAGTCTTTGTTTGAAAGCTAACTTGTGACTTGTTCTTGTAGGTTTACGGAACACTAACTTGTTAAGTTGTGTTGATGTTGGTTGGCTCAACACATACATATGATCAAGATGGGAACATTACTTGAAAACTTGTAAAAAAAGAACTCACCAAAGTAGTAATAGCATGCTAAGAATCAACCTAGTGTAGATTCACTCATCATCATCATATTCATCTTATTACTTGCTTCTAGTTTTGTGTGCATCAATTCATCCAACCCCCCCCCCCTTTACTTTGTTCTATAATAAATAATTGAATTTAATAAAAATATCACAAACTCTCTTGGGTTCGACCCTTACTTAACCGCTATACTTGTTCTAGTGTTAAGTTGAGATTTATTTTGATAAGATAAAAACGACCTAAGGAAAAGTTCTTGTCAAATTTTGACGCCGTTGCCGGGAAATTTAGTTTTATTTTTATTTCATTTTTATTATTGATTATTGGTTTGGACCATTTGCTTCAAACCTGTGCGACTAACTCCGGCATTGTTCTCTTTGATCCAGAAATTGAGAGGACGCACATCCGGCGACGTAGACAACAACTCCAACAAGAAATGGTTGATCGTACTCTTCGTCAACTCACTCAGCCGACTTTGGCTCAACACCCTCTTGCGGTTACTATACCGGCATTAGGGGAAGGAATCAACTTCGAGCTCAAGCCGGATCTCATTCACTTGCTCCCATCCTTCCATGGGTTAAGTGGTGAAGACCCCATCAAACACCTTGGGAAGTTTCATACCGTGTGTATGAGCATGAAGCCGGCCAACATTACCGAAGAACAAATCAAGACGAGGGCATTCGGCTTCAGACTCAAGGATGCAGCGGACGATTGGTATTACCACCTCCCACCCGGGAGCATCGACACTTGGGAGAATCTCCACAAGGCGTTTTTGGAGAAATACTTCCCAGCCAAGAAGGCCAATAGCTTGAAGAAAGCTATAAGCAACATCGAGCAAGAGGCGGACGAGACTCTCTATGAGTACTTTGAGCGGTTTGCACGCCTCCGATCCAGTTGTCCTTTCCATGGATATTCAACTCAACATCTAGTCTTGTACTTGTACAATGGCCTGCTTGACAACGAAAGGAGGATCATCGATGCAGCTTGTGGAGGTAACATTCTTAACTCTACCCCTGACCTTGCTTTGGAAAAGATGCAGGAATTAGCGAAAGGAACCTGGAACATTGGAAGGACTTCTTCAAAGAGAGGTGTTCATGTTGTGAATTCCAGGAAGAGTGAGATCTCTAATGAGCTTGCTGAACTAAAGGAGATGGTGAAGAGATTAACGCTTATGGGAACCCCACAACAGCTAAAGGTATGTGGCGTTTGTGCTGACCCATATCACCCAACGGACATGTGTCCCCAAGTTCAGGATGATGATGCAGAGGTGAATGTAGTAGGTTATGGACAACCACAGCAACAAAGGCCTAGGAATGATCCTTTTGCGCAAAATTTCATGCCAAACTAGCGTGATCAACAAAACTTTCGTTAAAGGGATCAACAAAACCAACAACAGCAACCCTGACAAGGTAAGTATCAATCAACTGAGGATATGTTGCAGGTTTTGACTAACATTTTGCTACTCATGTCCAAACAACAGAATCCAACATCAAGAACCTTGAAATACAAGTTGGGCAAATGGCGGAAGCCATAACAAGGATCAAAGCGAGATCCTCCGGAGGATTGCCTTCCCAGACGATTATAAATCCCAAAGAAAATGTTATGCCCTAACATTAAGGAGTGGAAGTCAATCCAACAAAAACAAACAAAAGAATTACAAGACAAACCCTCTGACGAGTTTGCCATACCCACAGCCGCCCCTGCAGCTGCAACTGCGCCCAAATCTAAGCAGACGCCGCCCCTGCGACTGAAAGTCCCCGCCCCTACGGTGACAGCCCCTGAGCCGCCCCTGCGCCTGCACTCTAGCGCCCCTGCGGAAAACTCGACAGAGAATTCTGCTGAGAAGGATTGTTACATCCGACCTGAGTTTCCACCACTGTACTCTGAGAAACCTCCATCTCCTTTTCCTGAGGCACTAAAGGAGAGAAGAATCATTGAGGACAAGGATCTCTTTTAGACCTTCTCCAAATGCGAGGTAAATATCCCTCTCCTTAAGTTAGTGAAGAGTATTCCTAAATATGCTCGTTTCTGAAGGAACTTTGCACTATTAAGAGGAATCAGAAGCTGAAGGGAAAACAAAAAGTACAAGTAAATGAGCATGTCTCCACCGTTTTCCAATGTAGGATGCCCAAGAAATGCAGCGATCCGGGCATGGTAAGTACCCCTTGTGTCATAGGGGAAACCCGTTTTGACAAAGCCATGCTTGACCTTGGTGCTTCTATAAATGTTTTGCCATATTCTATTTACAAATCACTCGGCCTTGGTCCATTAACGGAAACTAGGATTGTAGTTCAACTTGCTGATAGATCTAATGTGTACCCGAAAGGGATAATTGAAGATGTATTAGTAATGGTAGACAACCTAATTTTCCCTGCTGATTTCTTTGTAATAGATATGGAAAATGACTCGTATGCTGCATCGATATTGTTAGGTAGACCATTCCTGAAAACTGCTAGGACTAAAATTGATTATGTTAGTGGCAAACTAACCATGAAGTTTGATGGTGAAGTAGTGGAATTTGACATCTATGATGCAATGAAATTTTCTAGTGACGATCACTCTTTATGTGCTATTGACATTGTTGAACCTTTTGTGCAAGATGTGTTTGATATTTCTGACATTGATGAATTAAAAAATATAATTGAACATGATATTGATGATCACAATTCAGAATATGCATTAACATCCAGCATGAAAGAGGTCCTAGTCCAGTTAGATGGGTATAAGAGGTTGCCTATCTCCACGTTGGCCATTGGGCCCAGTTTACTAACCCCAAGCGAGAAGCTTGTTCCATCAATAGTGCAGACACCGGAAATAGAGTTGAAAGACCTTTCATCCCACCTCAAGTACGTTTTCCTTGGAGACAACAATACCTTGCCGGTGATCATCTCCAACAAATGACTACCGGTCAAGAGGGCAAGTTGGTAAAAGTGTTGAAAGAACACAAGACGGCCCTTGGATGGACAATTGCGGACATCAAGGGGATAAGTCCATCCACTTGCATGCATAGGATCTTACTTGAGGAGGATGCTAAACCATCTAGGCAACCGCAACGAAGGTTGAATCCGCCGATGATGGATGTGGTCAAGAAGGAGGTGTTGAAGCTCCTCCAAGCGGATATGATCTTTCCTATTTCGGATAGCACTTGGGTTAGTACAACCCAAGTAGTTCCAAAGAAAGGAGGTATCACAATGGTGGAAAATCAACATGGAGAGATGGTCCCAAGTAAAATGCAAACCGGATGGAGAGTTTGAATTGACTACCGCAAACTCAACAAGGTAACATGTAAAGACCATTTTTCCATTGCCTTTTATTGACCAAATGTTGGAACGTCTTGCAGGTCATCCATACTACTGCTTCTTGGATGGATATTCAGGTTACTTTCAAATAGCCATTGTGCGGAAGATCAAGAAAATGCAACGTTCATTTGCCCATTTGGCACTTTTGCGTTTCACAGAATGCCATTTGGACTTTGCAACTCCCTCGGCAACTTCCAACGGTGCATGATAAGTATTTTCTCTGAATATATAGAAAATTTTATTGAAGTCTTCATGGATGATTTTACCGTCCATGGAGACAGTTTTGATGCATGTCTAGGACATTTGAAACAAGTTCTTGAAAAATGTATTCAAACCAATTTAGTTCTTAATTCGGAAAAGTGCCATTTCATGGTAGAATAAGGAATTGTGCTAGGACATATAATATCCTCAAAAGGGATAGAGGTAGATAAGGCAAAGGTTAATGTAATTCAAAGTTTACCTTATCCTACTAACATTCAGGAAATCCGATCTTTTCTTGGTCATGCAGGTTTCTACCGACGGTTTATCAAAGACTTCTCAAAGATCTCGGCACCCTTATGTGAATTGCTCAAGAAAGACGTCACCTTCAGAGTGGATGAAAGTTGCAAGAAAGCTTTCGACGCTTTGAAGGCATGTCTCACTAGCGCACCAATCATCCGTTCTCCAGATTGGGAGAAACCTTTTGAAATCATGTGTGACGCCAGCGACTACGCAGTAGGATCTGTCTTAGGACAGAAGCATGGGCGAGCCTCACACATGATCCATTATGCATCTATGACACTCAATGGAGCGCAAAGGAATTACTCTACCACCGAGAAGGAGATGCTAGCGGTGGTTTTTGCTCTGGAGAAATTCAGACAATACCTTCTTGGGGTGAAGGTAATTATTTTTACTGACCATGCAGCTCTTAGGTACCTCATGGCGAAGAAGGAAGCAAAGCCATGATTGATTCGATGGGTGCTCCTTCTAAGTGAGTTCAACCTAGAGATACGGGACAAGAAGGGGGCTAAGAACCTGGTGGCCGATCATTTGAGCAGGCTAGTGAAGGAAGAGGAAGATCCCACCAAAGGAAAGGAGATATCTGGAAGTTTTCCAAACGACACCTTCTACACAACCCTCTGTTGTGTAACCGCCCCCGCGCCTCAAGCGTCCCGCCCCTGCGGCTCAACCTAGGCGCCCCAGCAGAATTGACGACAGAGGTTTGTCTTAAGCTCCAATCTTTTAAACCTTGGTTTGCTGACATTGTGAACTTAATTGTTAGGAATAAGTACACTCCAGACTTCACCAAGGCACAACGAGAGAAGGTGAAGGCTGAATCTCGACACTACGTTTGGGAAGACCCCTACCTTTGGAAGCATTGTAGTGACCAAGTAATCCGCCGTTGCATTCCGGATAATGAGGTACAATCTGTCTTAAGTTTCTGTCATTTCGAAGCATGTGGGGGCACTTTGGGGCAAACAAAACTACAAGAAAAGTTTAGGATGCCAGCTTCTTTTGGCCACACATTTTTTAGAGACGCTTTAGCATTTTGCAAAGTGTGTGATAGGTGCCAAAGGGTAGGAAACATTTCAAGGAGACATGAAATGCCCCAAACCTCTCTTATATTTTATAAAATATTTGATGTTTGGGGAATTGATTTCATGGGGCCTTTTCCTACTTCATTTGGGCATACATATATATTACTTGCGGTGGACTATATTTCCAAGTGGGTGGAAGCAAAGCCCACTAAAACTGATGATTCAAAAGTGGTTGTAGCTTTCCTTAAGGATAATATATTTGCAAGATTTGGAATTCCGAAAGCCTTAATCAGTGATAGGGGTACCCATTTCTGCAACAAGACGATCACGGCCCTCCTTAAGAAGTAGAACGTCCACCAACGAGTGTCAACAGCTTATCATCCACCAACGAGTGTCAACAGCTTATCATCCACAAACAAATAGCCAAGTTGAGGTATCCAACCGGGAAATTAAGACCATCCTCGAAAAGACGGTCTCTCCCGGAAGAAAGGATTGGAGTGCAAGACTAAACGACGCTCTATGGGCATACCAGACAACCTACAAGACTCCTATAGGGATGTCTCCCTTCAGCTCGTGTTTGGGAAAGCTTGCCACCTTCCGGTGGAGCTAGAGCACAAAGCTTGATGGGTGGTAAATAAATGCAATATGAATGTAGAAGAAGTGGGAGAATTCCGGAAACTCCAATTGCAAGAGTTGGAGGAATTGAGATTATATGCGTATGACCATGCCACTGCATACAAAGAAAAAACCAAAGCATGGCATGACCGAAACATTCTCCGGAAGGACTTCAAGGCAGGAAATAAGGTACTTCTCTTTCAATCTCATTTGAAGCTCTTTGCAGGTAAGCTGCGTTCCAGATGGACAGGCCCATTCATAATAGCCGAAGCGTACCCTCACGATGCTGGGGACCTCTATGATCCACAAACGCATAAGGTGTTCAAGGTAAACGGACAAAGGCTAAAGCTCTACCTTGAAGTAGTAAAGAACGATTCAATTGACGAGATGGTGCTGGAGGAGGCCCAATCAGAGAGGTAGAGTCCTTACGTCGAACCAACGACGTAAAACAAAGGCGTTGTTCGGGAGGCAACCCGAAGTAATAAGAAGAGGAGCCTCTGTCAAGAAAACCGCCCTTGCGGCTTAGTGTCCCTGCCTCTGTGGTGACACCCCTGCCCAGCGCCGCCCCTGGCGCTGGGCCTGCGTTGACAACAAACTGGCCACCGCCCCGCGGTGACTCCCTTACACCCCTGTGGCGGCCACCTTTGACACGCATCCTCAGCGCCGCCCCCAGCGCTGAGCCTGCGCCCCCTCTTCCTTGTCACCGCCCCCGCGGTGACAAGCCCCCGCCCCTGCGGTTTTACCTAGTAAAGAAAAAAATAGAAATCCCAAAAGTATTCCCTACACCTACCCCACCCACCCATCTCTCTCCTCACCTACCACAACTCTCTCTTGAACCTTTACTCTCTCAAACTCATGCCCCCAGCGCCCCAAGCTCACACCCTGTACCCACCCTACTCTGACGCCCCTGCGCCACCTGGTCAGCACCACCACAACCAACCCTAACGCCCCTGCGCCACTCTCTCCCGCTCCTTACCAACACCTCCCTCAATATCTCAAATCCCTAATCCTACAACACTTTCCCCCTCACACTCTCTTCCCTCCACTACTCACCACCTCCGGCGACGTCTCCACCAGCAAGAAGCCACCAAAACGCTCCCCAGCTCCACCACCTCCGTCGCTGTCAGCAATTGCCCTCAACAGTTCTCCCGCCCATGCGCCTCTCCGCCCCTGCCCCTGCAAGTGCGGCCCCTGCGGAAATAGCAACAGAGGGTTCGCTGCTTTCTCCAATTTCTAAAATTTCTAATTCCTTTACTTGATCAATTGCAAGAAATGGAAGCCCAGAGAAAATACAAGATGTTAGAGGCTGAGAAGACCAGGTATAGGATTGTGCCGGATCAGGTTGTGTATGCAACTCGGTTTTTACACGTTCTTACTTTGGAAAAATTGGGCATGCTAGAGATCATGCAGTCATTTCTCACCAACGCTGGGCTCGGTGAATTTCTGGACATGAGTGCTCCGACGTACCCCGAGCTCAGCCGCCAATTCATCGCCACCTTCACCATGGAGAAGGAGGACCATGTTTGTGTTGGACTTTCATTAAAGTTCAACAAGAAAAAGTATACACTCGATTACACCCAACTGAAAGAAGCTTTTGGGGAAACTATTTGCGCCTCAAAGAACTGGTGGGAACCCGTTCCGACACCCGACCTTTGCGAGTTTTGGCAGGCCGCCACCGGATCCGAGTTTCATACCAGGGATGAGTATTCCAACAAATTCACTCACCCCGGCTTGAGGCTCATCTCCAAGATCTTCTTGAATGTCTTCTATGGACCCAAGGAGGAGAATAAGGTCGCTCTCAAGGACCTCCCACTGTTGTACGCCTGCCTTCCCTTGAACGAGAAGGTGTCGGATTGGCCGTTCCTCTTCCTTACCGCTTTGAAGCGGATTAGGAAGAATGAGCCACGTGACATTGTGGGTGGTGGGGTGATCTCCTTGATCGCTTCACATGTGATGGACCTTTCCGACTTAGAGGATGGGTTAGAGACCCCACTATACACGGAGGGGATGCTGAGGAGGTGCAAGATCATCAAGAGGGACGGGGAGAACCACTTTTGGCTTTCATTAGCAGATGTGAGCCACATCACACACCTCCCCCGACCGCTTCCACTTGGAGACGAGCTCTCCGAGCTATACATCCCGGCTGACCCTTTCGTGTCGAGACGGCCTCAGGTGGCCATTGTTGAGAGACACGCTGTGAGCTCCAGCCGGGCTCATTTTGATAACCACATGCCCATACCGGATGATGAGGAGATGCCTACTGCAGCACCGGATGACGGTCCGGCCATGGAGAGCCTCCAGGCTCAGATGGCTGCTTTGACTACTCAACATCATGCATGGTAGACCGAGTACCAACGGACCATGCTTGAGCAGCAGCAGGCGTGGGCAGTCCAGCTTCGCCTCCTCTATGACCACCCATTTTGACCGCCGGCAAGATGTTTGGCAGGCGGCTCAACAGCAGCAGCTCGAGGCTCAACAATTGGCTTGGCAAGCCAACTTTGAGACCTCCTTTGGCAGCCGGATGGATGCTCAGCAGGCCCGCATCGACACACTCTATCGCCGGCAGGAGCACTTCTTCAGCCACTTTCCGTACCCACCGGCGGAGGTTCCGGATGGTCCAGCCGGACCATCCCACTAGTGGTATCATCATTTCTCCCTTTCCCACATTTATCTTTGCTTCATTTTCCACTTTGAGGGTAAAGTGTGCTTCAAGTATGGGGGAGGGAATTATCATTGCTTGTGTAGTTTGTTTAAGTGTTTTAAGTGTGTTTGCTTTGAGTTTTTGTTCAGTTTGATATTTATAAAAAAAATAAGAAAAAGCCAAAGAAAATGGAAAAAGGCATGAAAATCCTTGGATAAACTGAAAACCCGAAAGGGCGGTTTAGGCAAAAAGAAGGTAGTCCGACCAACCTTAGGTTGGTGCAAAATTGGACTTGATGTAATATCCGGAATTTTTATTCCGTCTATTTCAATTATAAATTAGATCTCGATCTATCAATTTGTATCCGTCTACTTAGTTAGACATATTAAGATAAAAACTATCATTTTATGTAGACCTCCTTCACATAAAATGATAGAACTTTTTATAAATTTATCATTTTATGTGACTTGCCTTCACATAAAATGATAGAGTTTTGTAACCAATCCTAAACTGTAAAATAATCCATATCCGGTTATTCCGTACATTAATTTCGGGTTCTCGATTCCGAACTACAATTAGTACCGGGCTACGATTCCCTTCATTCCAACAGCCTAGTTCGGGAGATGCTCCAGCTGCTTGTCCGCCCCAGTTCCATGCGCAGCCAGCCCTTCTACAGCCTTCAGCAGTAGCACGCCAGCCCAGCAGCAGCGTTGCCTCGCCAGCCCAGAAGAGTTCCGACTTGTCCGCTCCAGCTTGCTTCAGCCCAGCGCCACTCCAGCAGCACAACTCCAGCCCATTCCTCAGGCCCAACCGGAAGCAAAAGGAGAAGCAAGCCCAGCTGTATTATAGCAGTTTCAACGTGTGATTTAATGCTGGGAGAGAGCTGATGCAGTTGCCATAAAAGGCTCCTAGAATCACGCTGAATAACCTCTCACCTTCCTCCCATTTCACGTCCACATTCAGAAGCCACACTTCCCTCTCTTGCTGATCGAAATCTCCAACGTAACGTACTCTTCCTCACGTCCCAGCCGGTGCACACAACGCTTCTGCACAAAGATCTTCTGCACACACAATCCAGCAGCGTCAAGGTAAGTGCAGAAATCGTTCTTCTGTCTCCACCTTATCCTCTCTACCGCCCCATCTGTGTACAGCACTCACCATCCTTCTCTATTCGTTTCTTCGTCCGGCACGGCTAGGTCTCAAACTGCAGCCACCTACATAATCGAAAGGTTAAGTCCATCGAGTTACAGCTGCTGCAAAGAACCGCTCTTTCTGCCCCTACTGGTAAGAAGATCCTTCCCCATCTGTATCTTATGGATATCATAGCCACAATGACTCATTGCCCTTCTTTTATTCCGATCACACTTCCAACAGTTGCAGCCGTGGGATCAACCAGCAGGCTCGGTTTTGGTACAGATCGGAACCAACAACAAATTAACATTCTAGCTGCAAACCGGTAAGAGCCTAAACTTAGATTAAAATAGGTTTCCGATTAGTTTAAGTGGAAGGCTATTATATAATCTTTTGTAGGTATATTATTTCCGTAATGATAGATTGATGAGCTGCTGTGATTCGACCTTGAGCATAGTTAGAATAGTGATAAGTAGCTGCTGAAAGTTATACATAAAATGATAGAGATAGGGGCTGCTGTAAAGTCTTTTATTCATTCAGCTTTGGACCTATAAACTGCCTATCTTGTCGGACAATTATTAAACGTTTGGATAAAGATCCACCGTTGAATTTTGGATATGTTGTAGATGGATATATGTAGTTTAACATATTAAAATTTGGGAAGGAATGAACGGTCGGATTGAAAGTTATAAGCTCCCGAAGTTAGGTAGTTGAGCAGTTTTGGTAAACTTAAAGTTTGGCTAAGTATAGGAAATTAGAGTGAAGGAACCGACTTTGTGAATTATTATAGAAATATTGGCTGAACAGTTTGGAGAAATTCTTTCTCCTAAGGTTAGATAGAACCTCATAGATGATCTAGAGATAAAATTCGGAATTTTTATAAGCTGTTAAGAATTTTATATTTAGAGCCGAAGTTAAACCTTTACGATTCTTCCGGAAAATGGAAACATAGGAAAAATGTCAGTTTGGAACCAAATAAAATTTTAGGAGTTAGAATATATTTTTAGAACTTCAAATAGGAGTTTAGACATGAATTTTAAGGTTTTCGAGAAAATCGGAACCAAGGGTAAAATGGTCATTTTACCCTAAACTAATACTGTAACTAGTTATGTCTTAATACATCATTGGATCTTAGAAGTTTTAGACTTCTATCTACGTGAAAGTGTGCTAATACACTTATTGCCTTTGACAGGCAACTGAGTGGTGACAGTTTACAGAGCGAGTGGTTTATAAAGAGTCGAGCGTTATAACAGGTAAGTCCTTCGGGCTTACTTAGCTGACTGCTAAATATGAGTATAAATGATGATGGTGGTGTGTGATTGGCATGTTAGAGAGATAGGTTGTGATATATAATTACCGACCGATATTTTGGTCTAAGAGTAACGGGCGGTGGCATTCTGCTTAGTAGCACGCGGGGCGCTGGGGGTTTCTTTCGGGACTAGTCCATACATGGTTTGTAGTGATGCTACCAAAGGAAGTCAGCTAGACCTACACCAGTTGGATAAGAAAAGGAGGCGAGAACTAATAATAGTTCTCGCGCCACAACTTAAATTGAGTAATGTGAATCACTTAAATAATAGATAATAAACGGTTGAGTGCCAGCATGATGTTTGTTTATTTTTGTTTCTGCTTGTGTTTGTGCTGTTATCATTTGGCTTATATTTGGATAGTTAGCTAACTGTTGATATGTTGT
>BSUD01000003.1:106213859-106254372 GCA_033239045.1 Fagopyrum esculentum
GCTCCCGAAGTTAGGTAGTTGAGCAGTTTTGGTAAACTTAAAGTTTGGCTAAGTATAGGAAATTAGAGTGAAGGAACCGACTTTGTGAATTATTATAGAAATATTGGCTGAACAGTTTGGAGAAATTCTTTCTCCTAAGGTTAGATAGAACCTCATAGATGATCTAGAGATAAAATTCGGAATTTTTATAAGCTGTTAAGAATTTTATATTTAGAGCCGAAGTTAAACCTTTACGATTCTTCCGGAAAATGGAAACATAGGAAAAATGTCAGTTTGGAACCAAATAAAATTTTAGGAGTTAGAATATATTTTTAGAACTTCAAATAGGAGTTTAGACATGAATTTTAAGGTTTTCGAGAAAATCGGAACCAAGGGTAAAATGGTCATTTTACCCTAAACTAATACTGTAACTAGTTATGTCTTAATACATCATTGGATCTTAGAAGTTTTAGACTTCTATCTACGTGAAAGTGTGCTAATACACTTATTGCCTTTGACAGGCAACTGAGTGGTGACAGTTTACAGAGCGAGTGGTTTATAAAGAGTCGAGCGTTATAACAGGTAAGTCCTTCGGGCTTACTTAGCTGACTGCTAAATATGAGTATAAATGATGATGGTGGTGTGTGATTGGCATGTTAGAGAGATAGGTTGTGATATATAATTACCGACCGATATTTTGGTCTAAGAGTAACGGGCGGTGGCATTCTGCTTAGTAGCACGCGGGGCGCTGGGGGTTTCTTTCGGGACTAGTCCATACATGGTTTGTAGTGATGCTACCAAAGGAAGTCAGCTAGACCTACACCAGTTGGATAAGAAAAGGAGGCGAGAACTAATAATAGTTCTCGCGCCACAACTTAAATTGAGTAATGTGAATCACTTAAATAATAGATAATAAACGGTTGAGTGCCAGCATGATGTTTGTTTATTTTTGTTTCTGCTTGTGTTTGTGCTGTTATCATTTGGCTTATATTTGGATAGTTAGCTAACTGTTGATATGTTGTGTAGACTTGACACAGGTTAGAGTAGATGCCGAGTGATCCAGATGGTAGTGGTCAGCCGGGGTGTCGTACTTTAGGATGTTTTACAGTTTCTGCATTTGTGGGTTTTACAGTTGAACATTGTTTCCTTCCGTACTTTGTTATATTACGTTTTTCGGTTGTAGTTGATCTGGTCACATTCATGCATTGTTAAAAACTATTTTATGATTTCTGGTTTTCCTTATCTGTGCCTTGTTGTAAGATCATGTTAAGTTGTTGTCAAACTAAGGTCGGGACCCACTGTGCGGTCCTAACCAGTAACTCCCTAAGTTGAAAATTTTGGGGTGTTACAACATGGTATCAGAGCTCTAGGTTGGCAACAATGGCACTTGAATCTTCTAAAAAGGTCATATAAGTAAATAAACAGAACCCGAAAAGGGTCTGAGTTTTCCAAAGAAAATTTTTGGTTTTAAAATGCATACAGAGTCGGGTTGGGATAGAAAGTACGGACGACCACCACTACCTCTGCGGATCTCGGTAATCTTAGAATAATTATAGACTTGTACTGTTATGATAGATTAGCTAGTTTATAACTGTAGTTATTTCTATTCGTGCAGATGGCACGTACTAGGGCTGCACAAGTGACTGGCCGAGGTAGGGGTCGTCCCCCCCTTCCCCCAGTCAGACAAGATCGAGCTGATAGCACCCCTACTGCTAGAGGGCGTGGTCGTGGGGGTAGACCTCCACTAGGGAGAGGTCGAGGACGAGTTCCTCGAGAGGACCCACCTGCAGCAAGCATACCAGAGGCTGCTGTAGAAGAAGTAGCTGAGAGTGTAGGCCCCGAGGTCAGGCCTGAGACCGCCGCTAGTTCTGGAGCGCAAGGAGCTCGTTCTACTGAGTCGGGACGTGTCTCTATTGGAGCATCGGAGTATAGGGAGTTCAGAGCCTATGTTGAGCGCAGGGAGGAAGCTGCCAGAGTTGAGAGGCTTACTCAGGTACCACTAGTGGTACCGGCTAGGTCAGATCTGGTGACACAGGGAGTGTCTCAGGTGCCGGCTGTATTTGAGAGGAGGGTTGATGTTGATAGAGCACCTACTAGGTCCAGAGCACCGAGACCGGATGAGTGGTTGAAGGCTTTCAACTCTCAGAAGGTCCCCTCATTCAGCGGAGAGATAGGGCTAGAGGTAGAGCACTGGATAGGGAAGATTGAGACTGCTTTGGAGGCAATACGTTGCCCCGTGGATCGACAGGTAGATTTGATACAGACCTGTTTCACTGATGATGCTCATTCATGGTGGCGTACCATTCGTAGCCGAGTCACCAGCTGGGAGCAGATGAGGAACATTGTTAGAGACAGGTACTGTCCAGTTTCACTGAGGAGAGAGAGATTCCAGGATTTCATTGAGGCGGGATTTGAAGATATCCCAATTGCTGCAGCTATAAAGAAATTTCAGAAGGAATTGACCTTGCTTGGACCATCTGCACCTCCAGAAGAGCAGCATGTGTACCTTTTCTCCAGGAGGTTGAGAGAGAGTACCCGATCCTACCTGACTGGATTCCGCTGTGAGACCTTGTCTGATTATCAGGATAGGGCTTCTGCTTATGAGAGAGATAGGCCAGCTTCTAGGAAGGCAGTTCAGTCTAGTGGGCCGGATAAGCGGCAGAGGACAGGACATGCTGGTAGCAGTGCAGCAGTAGCAGGTTATGGTCGAGGACAGACTCAGGGGAGGTCCAGCTACCACTCTACAGTTCGGACTCCCACTGGAGATCGACAGTGCTTTAACTGTGGTAGCCGTGATCACATCAAGACGGATTGCCCGAAACCACCTGTCACTTGCTTCACTTGTGGGAAGCCGGGACACAGGGCTACTTTCTGCCGTCAGGGCAAGGCTTCTTCCCAGCAGGGATCTTCTCCTGCAGGTGCTGAGAAGAGTGTACAGAGACCCCCTCAGTACCGAGCTCCGAGTCAGCAGCAGCAGCAGTACCGGGCTCTAGGACATCCTGCTTCATACAGTACTACACAGGGATCAGGTCGTGGCAGAGGACGTGGTAGTACCACTGACACCAGAGGAGGACCATCGAGAGTGTTCGAGCTGAGGAACACTGAGCAGCCTGCAGCACCAGCGACCACAGGTACTATTTGGATCCATGACTTACTTGTGAGAGTTTTATTTGATACGGGTGCTACGCACTCATTTATATCAGATGCATGTGTAGATAGGTTGTCCTTAGCTAGAGTAGAGGGTGTACCTTTTGTGGTTGGGTTACCAGATGGGGGTAAGGTTAGAGGATCTCGAGAGATTTATGACTGCCCTATTCACCTGGGAGGCCGGATCTGGTTAGTAAATTTCCTAGTCATGCCCTTAGCACATAAGGACGTGATATTCGGAATAGATTGGATGACTAGACATGGAGTAGTCTTAGACATTGGTAGGAGGACTGTGACCGTCGCCACCGAGGAGGGCCATAGAGTTATATTCCGAGGTTGGGACCTCGGAAAGTCCGGCACAGTTATCAGTGCAGTGAGAGCAGCCAGACTGATAGCACAGGGTTGCGAGGCCTTCTGGTGTTATACCATGAAGGAGAGCAAGAGCCTGACAGTAGAGGAGATACCAGTCGCCTGCGAGTTTGCAAAGGTCTTCAGGGACGACTTACCAGGGCTACCTCCACAGAGGAGTGTGGACTTTAGCATCGAGTTAGAGCCGGGCACGAGACCGATCTCGAAGGCCCCGTACCACATGGCCCCGATAGAGCTGCTTGAACTGAAGAAGCAGTTAGAGGAGTTAGCAGAGAAGGGCTTCATACGCCCTAGTGTTTCTCCCTGGGGCGCACCAGTGTTATTTGTGAGGAAGAAAGATGGTTCGATGAGGCTGTGTATCGACTACAGGGAGCTGAACAAGGTCACCATCAAGAATAAGTACCCATTGCCTCGCATAGATGATCTGCTGGACCAGCTGCATGGAGCGTCAGTGTTCTCGAGGATAGATTTGAGGTCGGGTTATCACCAGTTGAGGGTGAGAGATCAGGACATACCTAAGACGGCATTCCGGACTAGGTATGGTCATTATGAGTTTGTAGTGATGCCATTCGGGCTCACTAATGCGCCAGCAGTATTTATGGAGTTGATGAATGGGATTTTTATCGACTTCTTAGACCAGTTTGTAGTGGTCTTCATTGACGACATTTTAGTTTACTCTAGAAGTCGAGAGGAGCATGCCGGACACTTGAGGACAGTGTTGCAGATTCTACAGGATAGTCAGCTATATGCTAAACTATCCAAGTGTGAGTTTTGGATGTCAGAGGTGGCGTTCCTAGGCCATGTAGTGACTGCTGAGGGGATTAAGGTCGACCCGGCGAAGATTGAGTCAGTGTCTTCTTGGCAACCTCCGAAGAATGTGAAGGAGGTTCGCAGCTTCCTTGGATTGGTAGGGTATTACCGTCGGTTTGTGGAAGGGTTTTCTCTGATCGCCCGACCCCTTACTTCTCTCTTAAGGAAGACTACTCGGTTCGTCTGGTCTGAGCCGTGTCAGCGGAGTTTTGAGGAGCTGAAGAGGAGATTGACGTCTACTCCGATCTTAGCACAGCTTGAGGGTACAGAGGACTTTGTGGTGTACAGTGACGCATCCAAGCTGGGCTTGGGGTGTGTTTTGATGCAGAGGGGTAAGGTCATAGCGTATGCGTCTCGACAGCTGAAGACGTATGAGGAGAACTACCCCACTCACGACCTAGAGTTAGCTGTTGTAGTACATGCTCTTAAGATCTGGCGTCATTATCTCTATGGAGCGACCTGTCAGATCTTCACAGACCATAAGAGTCTGAAGTACATATTCACTCAGCGGGAGTTGAATAACCGCCAGAGGCGGTGGCTAGAGTTGATCAAGGATTTTGACCTTGAAATTCTTTACCACCCCGGAAGGACGAATGTAGTTGCTGACGCTTTGAGTCGGAAGATGCCTCAGGAGAAGGCGATAGCTCGGTTGACAGTACAGCCACAGTTACAGAGAGACTTAGCTTGGTTGGGGGTAGAGATCCAGTTCCCCGATACAGCTCATCAGTTAGCCACCTTAGAGTTACTTCCTGACCTGTTGGGTGAGATCCGACAGAAGCAGGAGACCTGTCCGACTTTGACCCGGATCCGAGACCGGATGTCATGAGATGAGGCACCTCGGTTCACTATTGGTGCCGATGGAGTGATGAGACGACAGGACCGTGTCTGTGTGCCATCAGACAGTGAGCTGAGACAAAGGATACTAGGTGAGGCTCATGCTACCCCTTACTCCGTACATCCAGGAGCGAGTAAGATGTATAAGGACGTGAGACGTTCCTTCTGGTGGGGTGGTTTGAAGCCCGATGTGGCCCGATATGTAGCCCAGTGTGCGACCTGTCAGCAGGTCAAGATTGAGCATCGTATATCCGGAGGAGAGCTACACCCACTTCCAGTACCACATTGGAAGTGGGAAGATATATCTATGGATTTTGTTACTGGATTGAGCCCTAGCAGAGGTTTTGATGCCATTTGGGCGGTGGTAGACCGCCTGACGAAGACCGCACGTTTCATTCCGATTAAGAAAACGTGGCCGGTAAACCGTCTAGCAGAAGAGTTCACCAGACACATTGTGAGACTCCATGGAGTACCGAGGACTATCGTCTCCGACAGGGATGGACGTTTTACCTCGAGGTTTTGGCAGCAGGTACATACTGCTCTGGGGACGAGTCTTCACTTTACCACTGCTTACCACCCGTAGACAAACGGTCAGTCCGAGAGGACCATCCAGACCCTAGAGGACATGTTGCGGGCATGTGTGCTAGATTGGGGACAGGTATGGCCAGATCACCTCCCACTAGTAGAGTTTTCATATAATAACAGCTGGCATGCGTCTATTGGGATGGCACCTTATGAGGCTTTGTACGGACGGAGATGTCGTACACCGCTATGTTGGGATGAGCCTAGCAAGGCTGATGGAGTAGTACCAGATCAGATACAGGACGACATCGCCCGGATTGCCTTAGTCCGGGAGAGGATGTTAGCAGCTCAGAGTCGTCAGAAGTCCTACGCCGACAAAAGGCGTCGACCTTTGGAGTTTAGAGTAGGTGCACAGGTGTGGTTGAGAGTGTCACCTACGAGAGGAGTTAGACGTTTCGGCATTAAGGGGAAGTTGAGTCCCCGGTATGTCGGCCCATTTGAGATCGTAGAGAGAGTCGGAGAGGTTGCCTACCGACTAGCACTACCACCGAGATTAGAGGGAGTACCACTACTACAAAAATGTGTTTATAACCCTTAAAATATATCCCGGGCTTATAAATCATGAGGTATAAAATCGGATTTTTAAAAAAAATTATTTAAAAACCTATAATAACACGGATGTTGTAATACCCGGGTTATAAAGTTATGTAAAATTAGGCAAGAGGTATGTAAATAACTCAAACATTGTTATATCCGGGTTATATAAAACATATATAACACGGTTACTTTGACCACCGGGTTATATATTAGGTTAAATGTAAATTCAGCAAACGCCAAGAATATTTGGATTGCTTCACTATTACTACTTTTCTCACCTTAATCGTTCCAAACTCCCTAGCCTCGTCAGGAATCCCTCCTCGATCTGTCTTTGACAATTGTTTCCCGAAGCCCTCCGCTCAATCTGTCTTCGACAATCGTCTCCCGAAGCCCTCCGCTCGATTTGTCATCCAGAATTGTCAACACGAACCGTTGTCTTCTCCGGAAGAAACCCTAATCGGTTGAAAGGTACTTATATTGAATTCAAGCCCTAGCCTCTCTCTCATCCGTCATGTGAGCTACATAGACAAACCCGTTGTCTTCTCCGGCAGAAACTATAATCGTTAAGATCTAAATCCATTGTCGTAACGTGTTATTCTCGAAAGGTAAATCACAAACCCACCCTAGATCACTAATTTATTTTTTTCTATCACTGAATTATATCTACCTTCTTGCAAAACATCGTCCAACCGCACGGGAAGGCCGGTTTTCATTGTCGACGACAAAAAATCCACAATCGTTCTCTCACTAGTGCAAAACATGACTCTCTCAGGGATATTTTCTCAAGAGTTAAACAAAACCGCCATAAATTAAAAATACTCTCAGCAGTGTTTTAACCCCTGATAAACTCATTTTGTTTTATTTTAAAATTTTGTACATACACTCTCGGAGGTTATATTTAACCCACTAAAAAATAAAAAATTACAAACACTAAATTAACAAACTCTCGTCGGTTTTTATTTTAGTCCCCTAAAAATACTACTAATTGACCCTCCCTCTAAATATCTCAACTCATTCTTTTACGGTTTTTGAAACCCTAGTGAATCTCTCTTTCGATTGAAAATCCATCCTTCTCCTTCTACAACCAACGATATATCACAATGATTTCTCGATTAATCACAATGTACCTCCAAATATCTCAACTCACCTTGCGGCTCCACACATACTTCTCGATTTATCGAGTCCAGGAGTCTTTGTTCTTTCTAGGAACAGATCCGAAGGAATGCCGACGAGTCTTTGAATTCTCCTTGCCCCTTGATTCCATGAGCCTCTGATTTCAACCTTGAAGTTTTCGGAGAAGAACACCAAGTTATTGGCTTGTCAACTGTAAGTTGTTTCTCTTTTTAATCAAACAATATGTTTCCTATGTGGATCACATATATTTAAAATAAAGTGATCTTTTTCCAGGTTTCTACATCTTGGTGTTCGTTCTCCTTCATTATGAGTTTTTAGGTTAGTGACTTACACTTGTGTTGAAATTTGTGTTCTGGATCAGCTATAACTTACTCTTGTGCTGAATTTTTAGGTTACTGACTCTCTATTGAACAATATGTATGTGATTTTTTTAGGTTACTGACTTAATCTTGTGCTGAAATGTTGTGCTTAAATTTTAGGCTTTCGAAAACACTCACGGACATAGTTTATGGTAGATTTCAAATTTGTACTTTCTGCCATCTCTTTACATTGGTGTTGCTAATTATTTGTTCTCAATCAGTTGAAACTTCGATAAATGATTGAAACGGGTGTTTTGAATGGGTTTATCTCATTCATAAATACTGTGTTATATGTTACAAATGTCAAATATTTTTAATAACAATAGAGGTATTTGTGTTATATGTTTCAAGTTTCAAATGTTTTTAATAACATTTGACGCAGTAAACAGATGAAGTTCACTACTCACTGGAAAATACTCTTCCAATTCTATCCCTTTTACTCTCACATTCATCACAGGGATTGTTTTGTTTGATAGACATATCTAAGCATTATGTTTTGGCTAGTGTTGATTGTTTAATCTATAAATTCCTTTTCTTGTTTTACCCATATGGAAAACATGAGTTGAAACTAACGAAGAGTTTTTTCTTTCTTTCTTTCATTATCATTTTTTGGTTTTGGATACTTTACTTATTCATTGAATCATATTGCAGGCAATACCTTTATACCTTTCTAGAGACACTTCGAAAAGAATTAGAGGTAAAAATGTGTGTTTGATGCAATGGTAAACCATCAAAATTTGAAGATGAGGAGTGAAATCCTGCAGCATGGCCATCTCTCTTTGCCCTGTAAGTTAGAATCCCTTACATCAAAAGCAGTTTGTAGCTTTGTAGCTTCATTGTTGATTAATATTCCCTAGCTATCTAGTTTTTAAACATGTAAGTTCAATGGCATGATGTATTTGGACAAGAAGATATGGAGAAAGAGTTGGTGGTGTTATAGGAGGCGGCGAAGAAGGTCGCCGACGCGGCTGCATCAGACGACGGCGGCTCCGCGGAGGAAATTCTTTGCTTCGATGGCCTTAATGAGCTTAAAAGTTTCCCCGTCAATTACAAGATCCTAGTTAATACCCAGGTACTCCCCGACAATAAGAAACTCAATCGCTAGAAAATAATTTCCTCTAGTATGAAACATCAGAGGAAACTATTTTCTAGGGATTGAGTTTTTTATCGTCGATTCCCTTCGCCATTGTACAAACCTGGCATCTAATTTGTCTAAGCAGCTTTTTAAACGAAAAACCCCTAAACTGATCCCTAAATATGTCACGCCGGCTCCCGATTCCACCCTATTCGACATTTCCTACGGCAGGGCTGGAGGGCGGTCTTGATGGAAATGGTTGGCGACTATGCTGGTGGTTGTGGGAGTGCCATGGATTATGGCACACCGTTGCCTTCATCTTACCATCGATGGCGTTCGTGTTGTACTTGGCTCTTTAATCCAAGAAGTGCTAGAAGAAGCTGTCAATTGGAAGACCCTACATTATCGATTCATACCGTGCGATCGTTTGGCTTGTTAGCCTTCTCAATCTCGCTTGGTTGTCTCTTCAGGTTCATTTATCCTCTTCCAGACTTTTTTTACTGCCTTTGATTCTGAATTTATTCAGCTATATATCCTGTCAATTTTTGTTGTGTAAACTTTTTGAATGGTTTCTGGAGAAAATCACAAGTCCTCGATTTTCTATTTCGTCATTAGGTTTTGTGCTTGCTTTTAACTTGCTACCCCTATGTGAACCTTTTGATATTAGAATACAACAATTAAAGCATCATTACAATAATGTTCTTCGTCTAATGATATTCTTCTTTGCACAATTTTGACAGTAGATTATTGTTTTGAATGGCTGCCCAGCGTATACAATTGAGAGGGAGATTGGAAAACTAGACGGGATTTGTTGGACTTGTGGGTGATCTTGCCGATGGAAGGACATTCTGTGCACTTGCATACGTGCTTGCCAAGTACAAAGATGTGATGATCTACTTTGTGGCACCTGATGTGGTCAGAATGAAGGTATTGAGGAGTTTCCAAATTATAGCTCATATCACATTGGTGTTGCATGTTCAGCATATTTTTGCTAAAATTCAATTTATGGTTCTCTTCCCTGGATTTGATAATGCTCTCCATGATTATAAGGAAGGTAAGTTTTACAAAACTACTTGTAAAATTACTTATTTATACTTCACAGAATGTGTAAGAAAGGTTATATGTCACTCTAGCGTCGAGCATTTCAGGTAACTAAAATGAAAATATTATAATGAAGCAAGAAAAATATGAATGGTTTGAAAGAAAACATGAATTTGTTAATTTACGCATTGCAGTAACCATTGATACTTACTATTTGGAGAATGGTGGTTTCTTTTCTATACTTATGCTGACTTTATGGATGTTTTTTGTGATACATTTAGTGCTAACTTTCGTTTTGACTACAACAAGATGAATCATGAGGCTAATATATTTGTTGCAATTGTTCACCATGATTCAAGAGTGTGAAGGAAAGAAAGCCCATAGGAATGAATTCAGTATTACTAATTCAGTATTACAATTAATCCTAATTATTTTTGTTAATGTTGTGTATATTACTCCTAAAAAATAATATATTACCGTGTTTAAAAATCTGTTCATGTTCAGTTTCTTCTTTACCCAATTCGTCTAATATAATCCTACTTATTTCAGCTAATGTTGTTTTTTATGTCAATATTAGCTTCGTATGCTACCATCATTGAAATGGTCATGACTATTGCTAAGGAAGGTGGTGGTCGGGACCATATTTTGTTGATTATAGTTGACGTCCGAGGTAATTCACATTAAGTTCGTACTCAATTTTTCCTACACATTAAAGTGAGTATAGGTGCATAAAGGAAAAAAATTCTTCGTACTTTCCATTGCATTCCTAAGCATACATATTTTTTTTGTAGTAGCAAGAAGGAGAACCATTGTCAAATGAATCAACTATTTGTCAATGCAATAATCCAAGAACTTCCAAATTTTGGAAATGCAAGTTGTTTTCAAAAGAAAAAATGTACTTCTGTCACCAAAACGTAATCTATTTTTGCCCCTTTTCAATATATAACACTTCCTTTGCCTTGAGCTACTCTATTACTTACTAATCTCTTTCATGTCGCCTACAAGAATCATCAAACTTAATCTATTTTAGACCTTATAAATTTTAGACTTGGTAGTACCCTTCTCTCTGTTCACTAATTGCTTGTCGGATTTGCAGAACAAGTGCAATGTGGTCTATGCATTTATCAAAATGATTGACCTAGCCATATCATTCCTTTCTTTGAGTTTGTTTCACACAATAATCAGTTTCATCCAACCAATCAAGTGTGGACGATCAACTATGTACGAAAGCATGATAACTGTCATGTGTGATGTTATTCAAAATGTTGGGAGCATGTTGTCAGCGGATGCAACCTAGGTGGTGGAATGAGACAGGTATTTGATTTATTTAGAATGTGAATTTATGTTACTTCCATTTGAAAGATAAGATCACCATTACTTTTTAAGCGTTTAATAGGCTTTTTCTTGGATAAAATATAGTTTGAATTTGTCTCAAGTTAATGATCATATCTCCCTTGATACAATTAGACATAAAATCTTTGTTTATGTCTTTTTAGCAAGTTATTCTTTTACTTAGCAGCTTGTAATCATGTTACATGAAGATTTAAATCCATATACCTTTCACTTTTTAACATTCCTAAATTTGGTTTTATTGTGACAATAGGAAGATTCAAAGTAGTGAAGATGACGAGATTGGAAACTTGGTCTATTGTAGGGCTTCATGACCTCTCCGACAAAAACAGTGAAGATTTCACAATCGGATATCTTCTAGTTGATGTGCATTGCTAGCACGATGAATATTTATTTTAATATTGTGAACATTTAAAACTTTACTTGGTGACATTTAGTTTAAGCTCGTGTCCAACTTTCAATTCGGATGTGATATTGGTGATCACAAAACGATGATGTTCTTTTGACTTTAGTAAGTACATGAATTTGAATGAAGTTTGTGAATAGAATTGGTTGCTTCAGTTTTTTTGCATTTGGGACAGGTACAATTTGTGAAAGCCATGAAATACGTATAGAATCTGGACATTAAATCCGGGTTACATTCTTTAAAATAGTCTCATAATAAATTTTATACGAAATAGCACGGATCTTTAATGTCAGGATTATTAGGTCGTCATATAGTCGAATAATCCGGATCCTACCCTCTGGGTTATTTGTTGGTTTCAGATAACCCGCTTCCCAATATCCGGTTATTTATTATTAAAATAAACGGCTTCAAATAACCCGGTCCGTATCCAGTTATGTGACATTCTCAAATACCCTGGATATAAGTTTGCCGGGTTATTTGATAGAATATATCCCGCTTGGCATCGTTTTTACCGAATCAAAAGAGAAAAAATAAGCCGGATATGTTTTAACAAACGCCCGGGGTATAAAGTTGGTGGACCAAATATCGCCCTAACCTTTAACCCGGTTGTCGTCCGGCGTATATTCTTTCAAACGCCCGGGTTATTATCAACTTTTTGTAGTACTGTACACCCAGTTTTTCATGTATCTCAGCTGCGAGAGTACATACCGGATCCTAGACACATCATCAGTCATGAGGATCTGATAGTTGAGCCAGACCACACTTTTGTGGAGTATCCAGTGGCCGTCTTAGAGCGTAGCATTAGGCGCCTGCGTTCTAAGGAGATACCGATGCTGAGGATTCAATGGTCTAGACGAGGAGTTGATGAGGCTACCTGGGAGACATAGGAGAGTGTTAGACGTAATTACCCTGAGTTCTTTGCGGAGTAAGCCGCTACCTCAGTACCGACGGGTTAGTACTAAGACGAGACCTTATATTACTTCTGTGATTATATGTTTAAATAATTGTTTATGTCTATGTGCTTGATGACGTCAGTAGTTGCTTGCTAGAATATATTTCGCGAGGGGAAATGTATGGGGTAGGTATCTTATCCTAAGTTTCGGGACGAAACTTATTTTAAGGGGGTACTGATGTAATATCCGGAATTTTTATTCCGTCTATTTCAATTATAAATTAGATCTCGATCTATCAATTTGTATCCGTCTACTTAGTTAGACATATTAAGATAAAAATTATCATTTTATGTAGACCTCCTTCACATAAAATGATAGAACTTTTTATAAATTTATCATTTTATGTGACTTGCCTTCACATAAAATGATAGAGTTTTGTAACCAATCCTAAACTGTAAAATAATCCGTATCCGGTTATTCCGTACATTAATTTCGGGTTCTCGATTCCGAACTACAATTAGTACCGGGCTACGATTCCCTTCATTCCAACAGCCCAGTCCGGGAGCTGCTCCAGCTGCTTGTCCGCCCCAATTCCATGCGCAGCCAGCCCTTCTGCAGCCTTCAGCAGTAGCACGCCAGCCCAGCAGCAGCGTTGCCTCGCCAGCCTAGAAGAGTTCCGACTTGTCCGCTCTAGCTTGCTTCAGCCCAGCGCCACTCCAGCAGCACAACTCCAGCCCATTCCTCAGGCCCAACCGGAAGCAAAAGGAGAAGCAAGCCCAACTGTATTATAGCAGTTTCAACGTGTGATTTAATGCTGGGAGAGAGCTGATGCAGTTGCCATAAAAGGCTCCTAGAATCACGCTGAATAACCTCTCACCTTCCTCCCATTTCACGTCCACATTCAGAAGCCACACTTCCCTCTCTTGCTGATCGAAATCTCCAACGTAACGTACTCTTCCTCACGTCCCAGCCGGTGCACACAACGCTTCTGCACAAAGATCTTCTGCACACACAATCCAGCAGCGTCAAGGTAAGTGCAGAAATCGTTCTTCTGTCTCCACCTTATCCTCTCTACCGCCCCATCTGTGTACAGCACTCACCATCCTTCTCTATTCGTTTCTTCGTCCGGCACGGCTAGGTCTCAAACTGCAGCCACCTACATAATCGAAAGGTTAAGTCCATCAAGTTACAGCTGCTGCAAAGAACCGCCTCTTTCTGCCCCTACTGGTAAGAAGATCCTTCCCCATCTGTATCTTATGGATATCATAGCCACAATGACTCATTACCCTTCTTTTATTCCGATCACACTTCCAACAGTTGCAGCCGTGGGATCAACCAGCAGGCTCGGTTTTGGTACAGATCGGAACCAACAACAAATTAACATTCTAGCTGCAAACCGGTAAGAGCCTAAACTTAGATTAAAATAGGTTTCCGATTAGTTTAAGTGGAAGGCTATTATATAATCTTTTGTAGGTATATTATTTCCGTAATGATAGATTGATGAGCTGCTGTGATTCGACCTTGAGCATAGTTAGAATAGTGATAAGTAGCTGCTGAAAGTTATACATAAAATGATAGAGATAGGGGCTGCTGTAAAGTCTTTTATTCATTCAGCTTTGGACCTATAAACTGCCTATCTTGTCGGACAATTATTAAACGTTTGGATAAAGATCCACCGTTGAATTTTGGATATGTTGTAGATGGATATATGTAGTTTAACATATTAAAATTTGGGAAGGAATGAACGGTCGGATTGAAAGTTATGGGCTCCCGAAGTTAGGTAGTTGAGCAGTTTTGGTAAACTTAAAGTTTGGCTAAGTATAGGAAATTAGAGTGAAGGAACCGACTTTGTGAATTATTATAGAAATATTGGCTGAACAGTTTGGAGAAATTCTTTCTCCTAAGGTTAGATAGAACCTCATAGATGATCTAGAGATAAAATTCGGAATTTTTATAAGCTGTTAAGAATTTTATATTTAGAGCCGAAGTTAAACCTTTACGATTCTTCCGGAAAATGGAAACATAGGAAAAATGTCAGTTTGGAACCAAATAAAATTTTAGGAGTTAGAATATATTTTTAGAACTTCAAATAGGAGTTTAGACATGAATTTTAAGGTTTTCGAGAAAATCGGAACCAAGGGTAAAATGGTCATTTTTACCCTAAACTAATACTGTAACTAGTTATGTCTTAATACATCATTGGATCTTAGAAGTTTTAGACTTCTATCTACGTGAAAGTGTGCTAATACACTTATTGCCTTTGACAGGCAACTGAGTGGTGACAGTTTACAGAGCGAGTGGTTTATAAAGAGTCGAGCGTTATAACAGGTAAGTCCTTCGGGCTTACTTAGCTGACTGCTAAATATGAGTATAAATGATGATGGTGGTGTGTGATTGACATGTTAGAGAGATAGGTTGTGATATATAATTACCGACCGATATTTTGGCCTAAGAGTAACGGGCGGTGGCATTCTGCTCAGTAGCTCGCGGGGCGCTGGGGGTTTCTTTCGGGACTAGTCCATACATGGTTTGTAGTGATGCTACCAAAGGAAGTCAGCTAGACCTACACCAGTTGGATAAGAAACGGAGGCGAGAACTAATAATAGTTCTCGCGCCACAACTTAAATTGAGTAATGTGAATCACTTAAATAATAGATAATAAACGGTTGAGTGCCAGCATGATGTTTGTTTATTTTTGTTTCTGCTTGTGTTTGTGTTGTTATCATTTGGCTTATATTTGGATAGTTAGCTAACTGTTGATATGTTGTGTAGACTTGACACAGGTTAGAGCAGATGCCGAGTGATCCAGATGGTAGTGGTCAGCCGGGGTGTCGTACTTTAGGACGTTTTACAGTTTCTGCATTTGTGGGTTTTACAGTTGAACATTGTTTCCTTCCGTACTTTGTTATATTACGTTTTCCGGCTGTAGTTGATCTGGTCACATTCATGCATTGTTATAAACTATTTTATGATTTCTGGTTTTCCTTATCTGTGCCTTGTTGTAAGATCATGTTAAGTTGTTGTCAAACTAAGGTCGGGACCCACTGTGCGGTCCTAACCAGTAACTCCCCAAGTTGAAAATTTTGGGGTGTTACACTTGAGGGATGTGAGTTCCAAGTGATATCATCAAAGAAAAGAAGAAGAGTGGCAAGGTGAAACCCGAAAGGGCACCTTGGCAAAATGAACGGCACCGAGTGTAGGTTTCCCTTCCGACGTTTGGCGGCATAAGAAGGGGAGTCATAAGGAGGTTTTCCAGTTAGGTCACTCTTGGAGCAATAAGGATGGTAGCTTTCTCACCTTTTTCTCACATTTTCTCTCTTTTTCCTTCCTTCTTTCTTAGTTTTTCTTTTCCATTGCCTATGCCTCTTACCCATCCTTCCTGAGGCCTTTCAGTCTAAAAACTATTGTCATGTGTTTTACTCGGGACGAGTAAAAGGTCTAAGTATGGGGGAGTTTGATAGGTGATGGAATCACTATCATTTAGGTTAGTTTTTAGAGTCTTTTTAGCACAATAGTGTCGTTTTATGCTACTAACTCCTTGGTCCAGAAGAAGAAGACTAAAAGAAGATAAAAGAGGAGTTATAAGCACTTGGGAGTTGAAGACCATTCACGAAGCAAAGCTTCTGGTGCCTCACCGCCCCCGCGGAGCATTGTCACCGCTCCAGCGGGTGACACTGCACTCTGGAACGCAGCATGCGCCTTCGCCAGCGCCCGGAACCAAGACTGTCACCGCCCCTGCGCCCCTCCTTGGCGCCCCTACGGTGACTTATCCTGAAGAAGCGAAGACCGGCGCCCCTGCGCCTCTGCCTGCGTCTCACCCTACGGATCTGTGAAGCCAAAGAGTCAGTGTCACCGCCCCTGCGTTGACACTGGGCCGCCCCTACGGCTTGACATCAGAAGCGACAAAAAGATGAAGAGTCAGGCGTTTGAAGAACATTAAAGATCCGCCCCTGCGGAATTTCCAGGCCGCCCCTGCCACAAAGAACTTCAAGCGTTTCTGCCTAAACCGCCCCTACGGTCCTGAAGGCCGCCCTTGCAGTTTGACGACAAAGACTTTACTCCGGCTGTTTGCACCACTTTTATGGCATTAAAGGTGGTTGTTTTGGCCGGCCATTTACTCCCATTTAGTGCCATTTGTAGTATAAATAGACTCATGGCTGATTGCTAGGATCATCCATCAATTTCTCATTTTTATTCTCTCTTTTCTCTTGCTTCTTTGTAATGAGCTTCTAGTTTCCTTGCTACATTGGGTTGGTTTGAAGCTGCTTTATTACTTTGGTTGTAAGTACCTTTCTAATATAAGTTTTATTCAGTAATGCTTTGTGTTTCTTGATCTTTATTTGTCTAAATTGCATGTTTTATTAACACTTAAGATTGATCACCTTAGGTTCTAAAGTACATGCAAGGAACTAGGATTAATAGATTCCGGGTTCGGGTCTTTAATCTAGTAGTAACCTTTGAGTAATAACGGGTTGTAATTGCTTAAAGAAAAAGAAACACAAATATAAAGATTAGTTTAATGATTTTAATCTTCTCTATATATCCCTTAGTCTTTGTTTGAAAGCTAACTTGTGACTTGTTCTTATAGATTTACGGAACACTAACTTGTTAAGTTGTGTTGATGCTGGTTGGCTCAACACATACATATGATCAAGACGGGAACATTACTTGAAAACTTGTAAAAAGGAACTCACCAAAGTAGCAATAGCATGCTAAGAATCAACCTAGTGTAGATTCACTCATCATCATCATATTCATCTTATTACTTGCTTTCTAGTTTTGTGTGCATCAATTCATCCAAACCCCTTCCCCCCCCCCCTTTGTTACTTTGTTCTACAATCAATAATTGAATTTAATAAAAAATATCACAAACTCTCTTGGGTTCGACCCTTACTTAACCGCTATACTTGTTCTAGTGTTAAGTTGGGATTTATTTTGATAAGATAAAAACAACCTAAGGAAAAGTTCTTGTCAATCTCCTTTAGGAACTTCCCATAAGTTGGCATACTAAAAATAGCATCCATAAAAGGTATATTAATGTGCAGCTTGCTCATTAGATCAATAAACTTACCGAAGTGTTTATCTAGACGCGCTCTTGCTCTAGATTGGGGAAAAGGTAAAGGTGGTTTGTAAGCGGGAGGAGGAACATCGACATCTTCCTTCTCTTTTTCCTTTTCCCTTTCTTTTTCAGCGGGGGCTTCAACTAGTTTGGGTTGTGGATCGGTGGTTTTTACACCACATCTAGTAGTAATCGCCATTACTCGCCCCTTTGGGTTATCCTCTGTCTTTCCGGGAAGCTTCCCTTGATCTCTAGGAACTTCTCCGGCCTTGCTGAAAACTTGATTCTCTAAAGCTTTTTGTGCTTTATCAATTGAAGTGATGTGACTCTCCATTCCTTGGAGCTTCCCCAAGATGTTCTCCATCATTACATCGAACCTGTCCTTCTCCGGCTTGATCGAGCCATTCGATGTATGACCCTGGCTTTTCAAAGGAGTAGAAGAAGATGGAGATGTTAGTGCATTTTCACCATGTGAATAGGGATTACCGGGGTTTTGTTGGTTGGATCTCCAATTATTGTTGTTGGAGTTCCTGTTGTTGTTCCAGTTATTGTTCCGGTAGGTGTTCTTATTGCCTTGGTTATTATCCCTTCCTAGGTAGTCAGCATCTTGCTCCTTCGTCCTTTGAAGGCTAGATTTTATGACTTCCTTAGACTCCTTGATCTCATTGTTGAGGGAAAATATTTGAGTTTGTGCAGCTTGAGTTAATTTTGCTCATAGGTTTCCCGAATTCCGATTCCCACCATCAATCTTCCTATGGGAATACTTCTCAATTACCATGGGCTTGCTTCACAATGAAGTCCCAAGCGTCATCTTCTCTCATATCCATGAATGTACCACAAGAAAGAGATTGAAGTTTGAATTGTGTCTCCACATCCAATCCCTTGTAGTAGATCTCCAACAATTCCAGCTTTGAAATGCCATGGTGTGGGCAATCCAATAGAAGATCTTGAAACCTTTCCCAAGATTTAAACAAACTTTCGTTAGGTTTCATAGAAAAAGCATCTATCTTACCTCTCAATTCCGCCGTTTTGGATGGCGGAAAGAACTTAGTGAGGAATTCTGAAGTCAAGTCCTCCCATGTGTTGAGCTTTGCAGCCGGAAGAGCTTGATACCAAGCTAAGGCTTTGTCCTTCAAAGAGAAGAAGAACGGTCTTGTTAGCATGAAATATTGTGATATTTTAGGCACGTTTTCTAAACGTATTTGATTCATATTGATAGTCTTTGATTAAGCCTTGTGCATATATGAGCTAGTATTGCCTATATTGTCGATATAGATGTCTACACGAGTTCTATGTTGATTATAGGTGATTTGGAGCTATTTCCGAACAAAATCGAGCAAAGGAAAGTTGAGTTGATGTACCTCTAGATCAAGGACACCTTTTGGAAGCATTTTGGAGTATTAGATTGAGGGATGCACGAATGAAGGCAAGAATCACGGTTTTACCCTAAATTACGGCCGTGGATTGTGAGTCAGAATTCGATGTTCATTCCAGGAGATATTACGGCCGTGGAAGCTATCCGTGTTTGTTTCCACGCCTCAAAATTACGGTCGTGGAATCTTCCACGACCGTGTTCTTGGCAAATCTTTTCGCCATATTTCGAAGCCATGATCTTTTGAAGATTGGGCCGGGCCGACGCTTCGTCTTACCCTATAAAAAGACGGCCGAAAAGAGATTTCATTATCATCGCATAGGCTTGCTTACACCTCTACACAAGCTCTTTACAATCAACGCTTAGTGACACACAAACCCTCATTCTTGGAGGTGATTTTGGAGATCTCATTGAAGATCAAAGTTCGGAATTGAAGAGTTGCTGTTAGCGATCTTCGCGTTGTGGAAGATCGAAGTTCTTGGAGGATTTTGCAAGAAGATTCCTCTTCTTGCTTAGGTTTGATTTAGGATCGGATTGACATCCCGTTTCCTTTCTTTCCTAAGACTGTGGTTGCTTATTCCGTTCTGAATCTTTTGATAAACACTTGTTCTTGATTGTGATTCTGAGATTCGGTTGAAGATTGTTGATAGTTCTTGAAAGTTCCCATCTTTTATCTTTTAAATCTTGAATTAATATCAATATGACTGTTATTGGCTAAAAACCCTTGACAATTCTAAGGTGAAGGGTTGATATTTGTGGCTTAGATAATGATAGATCGACCGCAAACAGATTAGACCCTGAGAGTTAGAGAATTATCGCCGACAACCCTAAATTACGGGCTGTTCTTGAGTTCCACGGCCGTGGAATCTCAAGATCCAACCGTAATTTCCTTAAGTTTACGAGCTTGCTTTTACCTTAATCCAAAGTTAAAGATTTGCTTTAGCTTAGTTTAGACTTGTCTTTTCTAGGTGGTAGTGAAGCCTCAACAACCTCTACCTCGATTGTGAGCCTCAACAACCTCAATCGGATAAGTTAGTCTTGATCTTTAGATTATAGGTTTGGGTGTTTGATACTAATCCTTGTCTTTAGAATCTCTCTATATTGAGCCTCAACAACCTGTATAGAGGGTATCTTTTAGGTGAGTTACATAAGGTTTTTGGAACCTCAACCGTACGATTACCTTACATTAGTATACCTTTGCATATCTCTACTCTGTCTTTACATCATTAGTATATCTTGAATCTATTGCCGCAACTGAATACACGGATCTTTAGGATTGTTGTTTTCCCAATATTTGCGAAACTCCCATATTTATTGCTTGATAACCTGAAATCGAATTTGTTCCCACCCAAATCCCTGTGTTCGATACTCTGGAATTCTTGCTTAGCTACCTCGATCCGTACACTGCGGGTTCGCTGCTTGATTCTAGTTTTATAAATTTAAAGCTTATTTGCACACACCTCTAGGGGCGAACAAGTTTTTTGGCTCCGTTGCCGGGGATTTGGTTTCGGCCGAATTCGGTAACCGGTTGTCAAGCTTGGGAGCTTGCTCTCGTTATTTGATTCTTCTTTGAGTGCATGCGCAGGTCTAGGAACACCGAAGATCTCTTACCTCTTGATCAAGAGTTGGAGAAAACCTTGAGACAAAGACGCAAGGAAAAGAGGATGGCTCAAGAGAACGAAAGCGATCTTCAAACTAAGTTGGCGGAGAAGGAATCTCAACTCCGATGGAATGAGACTCTCCTCCAGGATGAGATGGATCGTCATCAAACTCAAGTTAACGGTCTACAAGACATGATCGTCCAAATGAAGATAAAGATGAGCGATCTTGAAAATAAGGTGGGGAAGAAGTCCTCGAGAAGGAGGACAAGGTCTAGAAGAAGAAACTACTCATCCACCGATGATAGTGATTCTTCCATGCCTCCACTAGAAGAGATTGATCCCACGATCAATATAAATCCTTTCAATCAACAAGGAGCTGCTAACCGCCGCATTCCACCTAGGAATGCGAGGGTCGAACGTGTGGATAATGAGCCGAGAACTCTTGGCCAACGGATGGATCCAACACAACAACCACGCCGCTTAGGTGTGAACTTTGATGCTGAAGATGTACAAGGGTTTAGCTTCAACCCTCAAGTTATCACTCTTGTTCGCCAAAGCCAGTTTGGCGGTACAAGCACTGAATCTCCACACCAACACTTGCAAAACTTTGAGTGTATGATGGAGACAATGAGACCAAAGAGCGCTACTACCAACAGCTACAAGCTCAAACCTTTCTTTTTCTCTTTGAAAGGGAAAGCGCTATCTTGGTACCAAGCTCTTCCTAGTGGAAAACTAGAGACGTGGGAAGACCTCTCCGCAGAGTTTCTCACCAAGTTCTTTCCGCCCTCCAAAACGGCGGAACTTAGAGGTAAGATTAATGCTTTTTCTATGAGACCTAACGAAAGTTTGTTTCAATCTTGGGAAAGGTTTCAGGATTTGCTCTTGGATTGCCCTCATCATGGCATATCCAAGCTTGCCTTGCTGGAAATTTACTACAAGGGGCTGGATGCGGGAACGCAATTCAACCTTCAATCCCTCTCATGCGGAACGTTCATGGACATGAGAGAAGATGACGCTTGGGACTTCATTGAGAAGCAAGCAAGAGTCATAGAGAAGTATTCCCACCGGAAAGTGGAGGGAAATCGTGTGGAGCAAGGAGCGAAGCTCACACATGAAGCTCAAAATCAGATTTTCTCCCTCAACAATGAAATCAAGGAGTTGAAGGAGACTATCAAGACCAACTTCCCAAAGCAACAAGGGAAGGATGTTGGCTATTTGGGCAACAACAATGGCGGTGACAACACCAACCGCAACAACAATAACCGGAACAATAACCGGAACAACAATTGGAATGGAAACAACAACAACCGGAATAACAACAATTGGAACAACAATCGGAGTTCGAACAACAACAATTGGCGCTCCAATCAACAAAATTCCGGTAACTCCTATCCTTCCAATTCCAATTCACTAACTCCACCCTCTTCTTCCTCCACTCCTTTGAAAAGCCAGGGGCAATCATCAAATGGAGGAAACAATACGGGAAAGGAAAAGCCGGATCCCATGTTGGAAACAATCTTGGGAAAGCTTCAAGGGTTGGAGAACCGCATCATCAAGGTTGATGATCAAATTTCTAAGGTTGACAAAGCTCAAAAGGTTTTGGAAAATCAAATGTTCAACCATGCGGAGGAAGTTCCTAGAAATCAAGGGAAACTTCCAGGAAAGACGGAGGACAACCCTAAGGGAAGGGTAATGGCAATTACAACTAGGAGCGGAGTGACTACCACCGATCCGCAGCCTACGTTCGTTGAAGTCCCCGTAGAAAAAGGCAAAGAAAAGGGGAAGGAGAAGGAGGACATCTATGTTCCCCCTCCAGCTTTCAAACCTCCCCTACCGTTCCCTCAATCTAGAGCGCGAGCGCGCCTAGACAAGCAATTCGGTAAGTTCATAGAACTCATGAGCAAACTGCATATTAATATACCTTTCATTGATGCTATTGTAGGTATGCCGGCTTATGGCAAGTTCTTGAAGGAGCTCCTCTCTAACAAGAGGAAGCTAGAAGATTTTGGAGAGGTCAAGATGAGTTCGGATTCTTCGGACCTCATCAAGACTATGAAGGAGAAAATGCCCCCAAAGCTGAAAGATCCGGGGTCATTTTGCATTCCCATTGGAGTGGGAGAGGTCACATATGACGCCTTATGTGACTTGGGAGCAAGTGTGAGCATCATACCACTTGCATTGTGCAGGAAGATCGGTTTAGGTGACCCTAAACTAGTGAAGATGACATTATACATGGCAGATCGATCCATTACTCGTCCCGTCGGCATTGTAGAGGACGTCCCGGTCAAGCTAGGCAAGTTCTTTGTCCCCATTGATTTTGTTGTGCTTGACATTCCTGCAGATAGTCCAGTCCCGATCATACTCGGAAGGCCGTTTCTTGCAACTTCCGGCTGCATGGTCGATTGCAAGAATGGGAGACTCGCTTTTGACATTGGGGAAGAGAAAGTAGAGTTCGTTCTCTCCACTCTAGTGAAGGAGCCAATCTTTGATGAGGATATTTACAATGTCCAAGACGAAGAAGGTTTATCTAGGGAGGAGGTAAGTGCGATTCTCTTTAACGATCCTTTGCAAAAGGTTATTACTATGAGTCTAACCGATGTAGGAGAAGAAGAAGAGTGCAAAGAGGAAATTGAAGCCTTAGAAGCACAAGAAGAGATGCATGAAGTGGAGTTCGAAAAACTCCACGATGAGGCTGAGAATACAAGATTCCACGGTCATACTCTGTATTCCACGACCGTGGATTCCACGACCAAAATCAACCTCCATTCCAGAGGATATTACGGCCGTGGAAAACCAGAGGAAACCGTAATTTTGACCGTGGAAAAGGACGATCGGCACACTTCTTCAACCTCTTCTAATTCTTCTCCAAACCATTCAACATCCTTAGAAACTTCTAAGGAAACATCGGAATCCCCTCAAAGATCATTGGAAGCTCCGAAAGCAATGGAACTTAAACCACTTCCTACTCATCTAAGGTACGCTTTTCTTGGATCTAATTCCACCTTCCCGGTTATCGTTAGTTCCAAATTAAGCATAGATGAACATGAACAGCTCATGATCGTCCTTAGGAAACATAGAAAAGCTATAGGCTATACTATTGAGGACTTAGTAGGAATTAAACCCTCCCTATGCATGCACAAGATACTAATGGAGGAGGACTTTAGAACTTCAAGACAACCTCAAAGGCGGTTGAATCCGACCATGAAGGAGGTTGTCAAGAAGGAAATTCTTAAACTTCTTGATGCAGGTATCATCTATCCTATCTCCGATAGCAAGTGGGTGAGCCCGGTTCAAGTAGTTCCGAAGAAGGGAGGAATGACGGTCATCACCAATAAGAACAACGAACTCATTCCTACCCGGACCGTAACTGGATGGCGAATGTGCATAGACTACCGCAAGCTCAACAATGCAACACGGAAGGATCACTTTCCACTGCCATTCATCGATCAAATGCTTGAAAGGTTAGCACAACATTCATACTTTTGCTACCTTGACGGTTATAGTGGTTTCTTTCAGATCCCGATACATCCGGACGATCAAGAGAAGACCACATTCACGTGTCCTTGGGGTACGTTCGCTTATAGGAGAATGCCGTTCGGGCTTTGCAACGCCCCAGCCACCTTTCAACGGTGCATGATGGCCATCTTCTCCGAATACGTAGAGGAAATCATGGAAGTCTTCATGGACGACTTTTCCGTTTACGGTTCCTCTTTTAACGATTGTCTTTCTAACCTTTCTCTTGTTTTGCAAAGATGCGAAGACACTAACCTAGTTCTCAATTGGGAGAAGTGTCAATTCATGGTTAAGGAAGGAATCGTTTTAGGTCACTTAGTCTCTAGTAGAGGGATAGAGGTAGACAAAGCTAAAATAGAGACCATAGAGAAACTTCCTCCCCCAGTTTCGGTGAAGGGAATAAGAAGTTTCCTAGATCATGCTGGATTCTATAGACGTTTCATTCAGGACTTTTCTAAGATATCAAAACCTCTCACTAATCTATTGATGAAGGATGCAGTTTTTGAGTTTTCACAGGAATGTCTAGATGCGTTCAACACCATCCGGCAAGCTCTAATTTCAGCACCCATTATCCAACCACCGGATTGGACTCTCCCTTTCGAGATTATGTGTGATGCTAGTGACGTAGCCATTGGAGCTGTTCTTGGGCAACGAAAGGAAGGACGAACCCACGCCATATACTACGCTAGCAAGACGCTAGACGAAGCCTAGCTCAACTACGCCACTACGGAAAAAGAGTTTCTAGCCATTGTCTACGCTATTGACAAGTTTCGCTCTTATCTTGTAGGTGCAAAGGTGATTGTCTACACGGATCATGCTGTGATCCGATATCTCCTTGCAAAGAAGGATGCGAAGCCAAGGCTGATTAGATGGATTCTTCTCCTACAAGAATTCGATCTTGAGATCCGCGACAAGAAAGGCTCGGAAAATTCTGTTGCGGATCATTTGAGTCGTCTAACACATCTAGAGGACGACCATTTACCCATTGATGACTCCTTTCCGGACGAACACCTACATATCATAGAGGAGTGCATCAAGGAGATACCACCCGGACTGTCATACGCACAAAGGAAGAAGTTCTTCAAGGACGTCCGGGAATACCATTGGAACGAGCCTCTTCTCTTCAAGAGAGGTCCGGATGGCATCATTCGGCGATGTGTGCCGGAAGATGAGATGCAAAGTGTCATCCGTCATTGTCATTCACTACCTTGTGGAGGACACGCTAGTTCGAACAAAACTAGCGCAAAGGTATTGCAATCTGGATTCTATTGGCCTACTTTATTTAAAGATGTGCAATCCTTTGTTTCTTGTTGCGATGCTTGTCAAAGAACAGGCAATATCTCTAGAAGGAACGAGATGCCCCTCAACAACATCCAAGAGGTGGAGATTTTCGACGTTTGGGGAGTCGATTTCATGGGACCATTCCCTTCTTCTTGTGGAAACCAATACATACTATTGGCGGTAGATTACGTCTCTAGATGGGTCGAAGCAATTGCCTCTCCCACAAATGATGCCATGGTGGTGGTTAAGTTCTTCAACAAGACCATCTTTCCGCGATTCGGGACGCCAAGGACGATCATTAGTGATGGAGGTTCTCACTTCATAGCCCGTCGCTTTGAAGCTCTTCTAACCAAGTATGGGGTTACTCACAAGATCGCCACCCCTTACCATCCACAAACGAGTGGACAAGTTGAGATCTCAAATAGGGAGATCAAGGGAATTCTAGACAAGACGGTTTCAAGCTCTAGGAAGGATTGGTCCTTGAAACTAGATGATGCATTATGGGCATACCGGACCGCATACAAGACTCCCATAGGAACCACACCATACAACCTTGTGTATGGGAAGTCTTGTCATTTGCCGGTAGAGCTAGAGCACAAAGCGTTTTGGGCTATCAAATGGTTGAATTTCAGCATGAAGGAAGCGGGAGAAAAGCGTCTCCTAGACATCAACGAGCTGGATGAACTCCGTTTGAACGCCTATGAAAACGCTAAGATCTACAAGGAAAGAGCAAAGCGTTGGCATGATAAGCATATCATCCCAAAGGACTTCCAAGAAGGAGATCAAGTTCTCCTCTTCAATTCGAGACTTCGCCTCTTTCCAGGTAAGTTAAAATCTCGTTGGACTGGACCTTTTCTAATTAAGCGCATTTTCCCCCATGGTGCAGTTGAAGTATGGGGTGAAGCTAGCGGAAGTTTTAAGGTGAACGGTCAACGGCTCAAGAAGTACTCACCGGAACTCCAAACTGAGGAGTTTGCACCTACCGCACTCGAATAAGTGCAAGATTGGTCTAGCTACGGACCTTAAACAAAGCGCTTCTTGGGAGGCAACCCAAGGTATTGCATTTTCGTTTTTGTTTTCGATTCATAGTTTAGCTTAGAATAGAAGTTTTTGCTTTATTTTGCCTCGATTTCTCCCGGTATGTTCGTGTTTTTGGTTGTAGGATCGATGGAAAAGGAGAAAGGAGGGATAATGTCGAAGAAAAGTGACGAAATTTGGACTTTGAAGCTTTACAGAGAGTTCCACGGTCTAAATTACGGTCGTCATAGCTACAGTGGCCGTAATTCTCAAAGGCCTGTGAAAAACCACCAAAATTACGGGTCCGTACACTTCCACGGCCGTGGAATGCCCCGATAGACCGTGATTTTTGAAATTTTGCCTGCGAGTATAAAAGCCACACTTCACCACAAAAACACCACAAAACCCCCAAATTCCACGCCCTAAATACCGAAAATCCGCAGCTTCTCCCAAATCTTCGTTCTTTAATCGTTTTTAACGATTCTTCTTCCTAAACTGAAGCAAATCCAACCAAGAACAGGATCCAAGCAACAAATCGGGTGGAAAACGACCAACAAACCCGCATTTTGGATTTTTCAATCCGAAAAAGAGGTTATTTCCTTCTCTTCGATTCTAGTGGATTTGGTTTGTTTTTGCCATAGATTTTTAGGAAGAACTGATAAAGATTGGAAGGAATTAGATTAGGACTGCTTTGTGTGGTGAAATTTGGTGAATTTGCTGAGATTCACAAAAACCTGTGTCGAATTACGGTCTATAGAGATTCCACGGCCGTGATTTAGGAAGAACAGCCCGTAATTTTCAACAGAATGGACTTTGTGAGGAGAGTTTCGGGAAGGATTAAGGAAAAGAGAGGGGAACAGAATAAGAAGAGAAAGGGCAACCCTTTCACATCTAGGGCACCACCACCCTCATCTCCCTCACCACCATCCTCACCTTCACCTCCATCTTCACCCCCTCCTCCTAGCATCCCGATCATACACGAAAACTACATAGCCGCACTAGAGAAAATTGAGAAGAGGACAGTGATAGGTCCTAGATATTTGTTGTTGGAGGATCTACATCCTCTCAACATAGTAGACGACCTTACATGGCTCTTGGATAGAGCCGGTTTGCTTGTCTTCACGAACATTCGTGAAGACGCTTATGAGGAGATCACCCGAGAGGTTGTGACATCTTTCGAGCACAGCCATGTTGATAGGACCGTCTCCTTCCGTCTCATGAATAGAGACTACCATCTTAGCATTGTTGAGTTCGGGACCATCTTCGGGTTCCATGAGACCTACAACGGTCGACTCCCTAGGAACGTGTCCGCCAAGGATTTTTGGGAGGAAGTGGCTATGATCTACGCCGACGAGGACCGTTGGCATCCGGCTGATACCAAGGCCAAATTGATGTACCATTTGGCCTTGAAGATAGCTCACCGTGTTCTTTCGGAGTGTCTCTTTCCTAGGACGGAGACGCCCCAAAAGATCAAGACGGATGAGCTATTCCTTCTCTACGCTATGCTTCATGGATGCCGCGCAGATTGTGCTACCCTTTTGGCGGCGACAATGAGTAAGCTCAAGAACAAATCAAGAGGGAACATTGGGTATGGTGGGATAGTGACCCACATAGCTAGGACATTTGGAGTAGACTTCTCGGCTTGCACACGTATACCGGCAGTTCCATTAGGGCTACATGCCTTTATGGTCAGGGGACTCATCTTCCCTACACATAGAGGTCCGCCTTATGCGGGCATGCCCTGGGAGAGTAGGACAGGTAGGGGCATTGAGTGGCTGCCAGAGTATTCCATTGTGGCGGGACGCCACAATTGGAAGGAGACGTTCGCTGCGATGCATGCGAACAGGCTTGTAGCCCCCCCTTACGTTCCACCACCAGCTGAGGATGAGGAGGACATGGGAGAGCAGTACGAGAGTGGTGGAGGAGCAGAGCAGGAGTTCGGCACGTTTCCGGATCAGCCGGATGCGGCCCAGGATGTACCTAGGCGCTCTCCACGCCCAGCTAGAGCTTCAGGCTCGTCATCTCGCCGCGCTAGCGTGAGCGAGAGGCCCACGTGGATGACTACACCTCCCACCTGGTACGACACACCCCCTCCTTGGTCCACTACGCAGCCAGCAGCACCACCACCACCACCACCAGCACCAGCACCAGCACCAGCCGATGCTCCCGGATGGTATGATCACCCCCCGGGATGGTATGAGAGGATGCCGGATTGGGCTACCGGACTTTCAGAGAGAGTCGGAGCATTAGAGATCCGGGCGGATGCTAGAGACAGACACTTAGACGACCTTGACCACATGATGAGGGACGTCTACCGCCAGCAGTTTGGGCGGTTCTATGATCCGAGTTTCTCTCCATTCCCACCTCCACCGGCACCGCAGTGACTGATGACCGGACAGATCGTTTTTAGACATTCCCGCCACCATTTGTGAGTTTTCTTTTTCTTTTCCTTCTTTTGTTCTTTCTTGTGAACATTAGGGACAATGTTCGTCCTAAGTATGGGGTGGGATGTACTAAATGTTTGTAATAACTCTACTCTATATGTTGCTTCTATTCCGAGACTATCATTGCATGTTCATTGTATGTTATACGTTTCACGTTTCATTCTTGCATTGCATGAAAAAGAACTTTAAAAACCCATAAAAATTGAAAAAAAAATTTTGAAAATTTTATGCTTCTAATGAATTGATATGATTTCTATGATAATCACTACTTGCGAATTGAGTTTAATGACGATTACATGCTTAAAAGGATTGTGAATCAAAAAGGAATTGAATGAATAAATTTTACCTCTTTTGCAAGTTTTATAATGTGAAAATGTTACCTAAATCATGTAAGAAATTGAAGTTGAAATCACATTATAAGTTCTTATACTTCTTGTTGAAATGATTAAGGCAATTCGATACTTTCTTTCTTCTTTCTTTGATCATCTAACTCCTCATTGAAATATTAGCCTCCCTTACCCTTCCGGGAACTTGGAAAATGAATGAGAAAAAGGCATGTTTGATGTGGGAGGGCCATGAGAGCATATATTTGCAATCAATTGAATAGAAAGAAATTATAGGTTTGGGGAAGTCAATCATGACGATGAGTAACTCGGCACCAATCACATAGCCGGGTGCTTGTGTCTTGCCAAAGTCGGATTGAGCGATATTCCTAGCGGATTATGGTATGTGCGCTAAGGGTTTGAGGCATCTCTTGCAATTTTGAGAAACGCCAATCTCCTAGGCTTCGGTTTTTGTGCACCTCTATCCATAACTCCAAAAGTAAAGTCGGAAAATGAAAAGGAGAGAGCGAAGCTCTAAGTGAAGTGTTGCGGAAACCGCAAAAGAAGAAGAAGGTAGTTGTCCACTTTCCCGGATTTATGCACCACTCTCCCTTAAAGTTCCCCTTCCCTTCCATACTCTGGACCTTTTCTTTGAAAGTCCTTAAGATCAAAAGAATGTTATATGGCTTGGTGATCTAAATTGAAGTTCTTATGATTGATTTTGATAATGTTTGAAGGTTATAATGCTTGTTTGGAAGCTAAATTGATTCATGATTTTTCATCGCCTCTTACTCTCTAATTAAGTGTGTGAAAGTTTGAAAACGATTGAAGCAAGGTTTGAGAATGATCTATTCTTTAGAAGCCACTTTCATCCAAAAGAAGGTACACATATTTCATCCTAACTCTTGTTTTAAGCTTTTTGAAAGACCTTGCTTAGGGACAAGCAAGTGCTAAGTATGAGGTTATTTGTTAGCATGAAATATTGTGATATTTTAGGCACGTTTTCTAAACGTATTTGATTCATATTGATAGTCTTTGATTAAGCCTTGTGCATATATGAGCTAGTATTGCCTATATTGTCGATATAGATGTCTACACGAGTTCTATGTTGATTATAGGTGATTTGGAGCTATTTCCGAACAAAATCGAGCAAAGGAAAGTTGAGTTGATGTACCTCTAGATCAAGGACACCTTTTGGAAGCATTTTGGAGTATTAGATTGAGGGATGCACGAATGAAGGCAAGAATCACGGTTTTACCCTAAATTACGGCCGTGGATTGTGAGTCAGAATTCGATGTTCATTCCAGGAGATATTACGGCCGTGGAAGCTATCCGTGTTTGTTTCCACGCCTCAAAATTACGGTCGTGGAATCTTCCACGACCGTGATCTTGGCAAATCTTTTCGCCATATTTCGAAGCCATGATCTTTTGAAGATTGGGCCGGGCCGATGCTTCGTCTTACCCTATAAAAAGACGGCCGAAAAGAGATTTCATTATCATCGCATAGGCTTGCTTACACCTCTACACAAGCTCTTTACAATCAACGCTTAGTGACACACAAACCCTCATTCTTGGAGGTGATTTTGGAGATCTCATTGAAGATCAAAGTTCGGAATTGAAGAGTTGCTGTTAGCGATCTTCGCGTTGTGGAAGATCGAAGTTCTTGGAGGATTTTGCAAGAAGATTCCTCTTCTTTCTTAGGTTTGATTTAGGATCGGATTGACATCCCGTTTCCTTTCTTTCCTAAGACTGTGGTTGCTTATTCCGTTCTGAATCTTTTGATAAACACTTTTCTTGATTGTGATTCTGAGATTCGGTTGAAGATTGTTGATAGTTCTTGAATTTCCCATCTTTTATCTTTTAAATCTTGAATTAATATCAATATGACTGTTATTGGCTAAAAACCCTTGACAATTCTAAGGTGAAGGGTTGATAGTTGTGGCTTAGATAATGATAGATCGACCGCAAACAGATTAGACCCTGAGAGTTAGAGAATTATCGCCGACAACCCTAAATTACGGGCTGTTCTTGAGTTCCACGGCCGTGGAATCTCAAGATCCAACCGTAATTTCCTTAAGTTTACGAGCTTGCTTTTACCTTAATCCAAAGTTAAAGATTTGCTTTAGCTTAGTTTAGACTTGTCTTTTCTAGGTGGTAGTGAAGCCTCAACAACCTCTACCTCGATTGTGAGCCTCAACAACCTCAATCGGATAAGTTAGTCTTGATCTTTAGATTATAGGTTTGGGTGTTTGATACTAATCCTTGTCTTTAGAATCTCTCTATATTGAGCCTCAACAACCTGTATAGAGGGTATCTTTTAGGTGAGTTACATAAGGTTTTTGGAACCTCAACCGTACGATTACCTTACATTAGTATACCTTTGCATATCTCTACTCTGTCTTTACATCATTAGTATATCTTGAATCTATTGCCGCAACTGAATACCCGGATCTTTAGGATTGTTGTTTTCCCAATATTTGCGAAACTCCCATATTTATTGCTTGATAACCTGAAATCGAATTTGTTCCCACCCAAATCCCTGTGTTCGATACTCTGGAATTCTTGCTTAGCTACCTCGATCCGTACACTGCGGGTTCGCTGCTTGATTCTAGTTTTATAAATTTAAAGCTTATTTGCACACACCTCTAGGGGCGAACAGGTCTCAACTTGTAGTTGTTGTTGTTAACCCTTTGAGGTTTCAAAGTTTCCATGAGAATCTCAAAATTTTGCAAGTGTTGATGCGGAGATTCAGCTTCCGTTCCACCAAACTGATTTTGGTGGATCATAGTGATGAATTGTGGACGTATCAAAAAGTCATGATCATCTTGCTCTCCAAGATTCACACCTAGACGGCGTGGTTGTTGAATTGAGTCCATTCGTTGCCCAAGGGTTCGTGGTTCAGCCACGACATTAGCAGCTCTCGCCTCTCTAGCACGAGGGTGAGGATCAACATAGGCTCGAGGATTTACCGGTGGTATCTCCTCTAAGTCCGGCATATCATCATCATCGGATAATTCAGCTCTAGATGCTTTAGCCTTCTTCTTCTTAGCGTCATTCCTCTCCAATTTCATGTCTAGAACCATAGCCTTCAGCTCATCTATCTGAAACAGATTACGCTCTTGTTCTTCCAAGCGAGCCTTTTCACTCAATTTAAGTTGAGCTCGTGTTTCATCCAACTCCTCTTGGATGTTTCTCTCATTATTTTCAGCCATCTTTTTCTCTCCTAGCTTTCTTCTCAAAGTTTTCTCCAATTCGGGATTAAAAGGAACGAGGTCTTTGGTGGATCTAGACCTTCGCATATACCTAAAGAATGTGTAAAAATCACTCAAGTAGACAGATCAAATCACAAGAGCAAAAGCTCTCAAGCTAGACAACCGAAAACCGAATATGGTCTAGACCAAATCCCCGGCAATGGCGCCAAAAACTTGTTCGCTCAAAAGTGTGTGCGTCAAAGTCTTAAAATTTATATCTAGAACTTATGCAAACACGAACCCGCAATGTACAGATCAGCTGTAGTAAGGCAAGAAATTCCAGAGTCGAACTCAAGGATTTGGTGAGAATAAAATCGATTTCACATTATCTGGCAAAATGCAAAAGCTTTTGTAGTTAATAAGGAGACAAATGATTCCAAGGATTCAAGTATCCGACTGCGGCTTTCGATTCAAGACACTTCTAAAGATCAAAGGACAGAGTTGGCTTTTCCAAGGTTATGTGTTTCGAAAGAAGGTATTGTACGGTGAAGTTCCAAAACCCATATGTCTCACCCAAAACCCAAGGATATGACTCTCGAAGATAAAGATGGAAAGTACACTCAAACCTTAATAGAGGATGTTGAGTTTCTGTATTACCCGAATCTTGCAAACTTTGGCTACCAAGTGAAGAATCAATGATGAAGTCTCTTCTCACACTTGGATAAGGGTTAAAATGGTTAAACAAGGGTAGGATCTAGGCAAAGTTCAACTTTGATTAAAGGATAAAGCAATTAAAGAACGTCAGAATAATAAATCGGACTGTTCTTGATAAAATCGGTCGATTTACTCAAGAACAGGTCGATTTTCCGGCGTCGCAAAGTTAAATCTCAACTCTCAGGGTCCAAATGGTTAAATGAGTTCAGTCTATCATCATCTAAGCCTCAATCATCAACTATTCTCCCCAGAATCACAAGGTTTTTAGCCAACCATTTTCATATTCAGATCAAAATCAAGATTGAATGAAGAAAACCAAATAAAACTCAAACAATGTATAAAAACCAAATAATCTCCGAATCTGTAATCAAACATTAAAATCTTTCAAAGAATCTCTCAAAGCACTCAACAATGTGTTCACAAATCTAAGGAATCAAAAGGAAAACAAAAGATCTCACAAACTTCCTTGAATCTTGACTTCTTGTTTCTTTCCTTCAATCCTCTCTCCAAGAACCTTCAATTCCGTCAAATCCTGTAAATCTTCCACGCTGCGAACCCCCAATTTTTGTTCCTAGGGTTTCAATGTATACTTCCTCACTAATGGCTTGCTTGGCATACCACTTCTCAGGCCCACAAGTGATGGGATTTTGATCGTAATATTTGTAGACGATTTCATTTTTTAAGGAAAATCGCTCGATTCAATGGCAAATGGACCACCCGATTTTTGCACAAGAAAATTGTCCGATTTTCTATGTGAATGAGGCGATTTTCTTCAACAGAAAGTGCTCGTCTCTTGACTTGTTTTCTTCCTTCTTTAGTGACCATTTCACGCACTTTCTTTGCTCTTCATGACTCCTCTAAGGTTCCTTAAGCTTTCTTATTGACCTTAGATACTCTTTGCTCCACTTTTGCTTCCAATTCCACCGAATTCACCTATAATTCAACCAAAATTCGTGTAGACCTCTATTTTCGAAATATAAGTGAAATAAACCTTAAAGGTACACAAATCTCTCCGAATACAAAGTAAATCGAGGTAAAACCTCTACAATATGCATGATTATAATGGCATATAATTTATGTCATCAATACAAAAGCCTAATTAACAAGCAAGTGGTTCACTGTTGTTTAAGAAAAAAACAGTTAAGGTTATGTAAACTTCGGATGGGGAACTTCTAACAATTTTCCAACTTAGGGGGAATGTTTTCTATGAAATAGAATGGAAACCGTTTCCTTCTAAGGGGGAATTTTTTCATCTATGTACTTTTTTTCATTTTCATAAGTTAACCTTTTTTTTATATATTCTTTTGTTTTAAGGATTGTTTGTCACCATCAACAAGGGGGATATCTTGGGTTCCAAAAGGAACTCATAAGTTCTAATATTTTGATGTCAACAAATAACTCTATATAAAAGTACTAATAAGGTTTTCCAAGTTTATTTTCAAGTAACTAACATAGAAGAAATTGATCGTAGGTCACTGACTTAGTGTCGAACTGCAAATGAATATATGTTGAGGCAAGCATGGGTGTTGAGCTTTGTGAAATGCAAACCGCAAGTGCACAAAAAAGGATGTTGCACCAAGTGACAACTACGACAATCTTGAAAATACGATTTGTTATTATTGAAAACATATTTTATATGTATGGATAGGGGTGTAATGCGAGCTGCTCGAGCCGAGCACTTGGGTGTTCAGGCTCGGCTCGTTTAGAAACGAGACGATCCAATACTGAAATTTTGTACGAGACTTGGATCAGGCTCGGATTCGGCTCGAAAGTGTAACACCCCAAATTTTGAGAACTCGGGGAGCTACTGGTTAGGACCTCACAATGGGTCCTGACCTTAGTTTGACAACAATTTTACTAGGATGTTACAATAAGGCACAAAAGTATTTAAAACATTTGAAAACTTTAAACAATATATACATGAAGAATATGTACAGCCTTACAAAGCAAAGGTACCAAAACGACGCATATGAAGAATAGAAGACATCCCCGTCCCCAACTAAATGAGTACGTGGACCCGGCTGACCATTCCCTCCGGATCTCTCTACAACTGTCGTAACCTGCAAGGCATCTACAAGCGGTATAAAACCGTTAGCTAACATTCTATGCATAAGTATAAAGGTCAAAGCACAAACACACACATACACAATCAACATGCAACACTCAATCCTTTTATTATCTTTAATTAGGTGATAGGTTATTACTAATGATACTTATTTTGTGACACGAGGGATTCCCAAACCTCGCCCCTGTCCCCGTTTACCAACGAGGAATGGTGCCAATGCATCTGACCGTCTACCTGACTGGGTTGGTCGCAGGGAACCTCCTAGACTCTCGCAAAAGCTAGGCAGATGATGTCACGACCTGTTATCATACACTTGGGTCAATTACGTAAATAATAAAGCCGGCCTAATCCGGTTTCGTTGTTTATCATAGCTAACAAACACCACTCTTACACATTACACTCATACAAGAAGCCAGTTAAGTAAGTGGACTTACCAGTCTCCAAGAGCAACCGATCAGCACACTCTCAAGTTCCCCTCGGGGAAATGCACAATGTCTGTTCAAGACAAGGCACACGAATCAAACAACGATCTAGTCAACTAGAAGTCTCAACATCCTCACAAGAACATAAACGCATAAGATGTATCGACACTTAAAACCTAACACAACTCTTCTAAACTAAACTATACTTAAACCCAACTTCGGAACATCCTAAATCTGGATTAACCCAACCGATCGCTCTCTACTTTTACTACATGCTCCTATACATATCCATCAACAACATATCCAAAGATCACGTCCAACAGAGGTCAATAACCCCTCCAAATCTATTTCACAAAACTGCATCACAAGTAGTTTTTCTCATACTTAGAATATATCAGCATAACCTAAAAACTGCATGAGGAACCAACTTTGGTGAATCATATCTCCTTAACTATAACTCGGAATATTCTCAAATTTTAGAATGTTATACTATATAACACCAACTACAACATATCCGAAAATCAGTACTAAAAGAGGAGTCTAACTTATCCAAATCTGGATCACAAAACTGTATCGACATGCGGTTTTCCACACTTAGGAATTTCAGCAAACACTTAACAAACAACACACTGTCTTAACTTTGAAAAATCATAACTCCTAAACCGTTCGCTGGATTTATCCCAAATTTTGATATCTTCTACTATAAAATCTTATCTATAATATATCCAAAATTCAGCAGCAAAGGAGATCAAAAGCCTATTCAAAACCATCTCGCAAAACTGCATCACATGTTGTTTTTCTCAACACTCAGCACACTTATAAAAACTGCATGAGGAGTCAACTTTGCAACATCATAACTCTCAACCCGTAACTCCGATTCTTCCCAAATTTTATTATGATCTACTATGTACTACTGACTGCAACATATCCAAAATTCAGCAACAAAGAAAGAGTTTAGCATACCTAAATCTGGCCCCGAAGTTGGATACGCGACACAGTTTCGAAAATTCAGAAAAAGATTGGATCTGCACAGATCTACATATAGTAACTCCAAGTCAGGTTAAGGAAGGCTTGAATCTCGATTAGGACCTGAGGAAGAAGGGAAAAAGAGGCTCACCAATTCTACCGGATTTCCGGTACTTGCCTAACCACACAACTGGATTAGATTAGTTTATCTTCTTCCCACTGCTTAAACTTAGAGTGAGGTGTACTTACTCACTTCGATGGTTGCAGGATGGTGTCCTTGGTGGCTCAGCGAGTAAGGAGGAGAGTTCGATCCCTAGCATGTGACACTCCAAAGGCGTCCTTGGTACTGCACGTGAAGAGATGAGATGTGCAGTTGGATGTAGGGATCGATACTAGAGTAATAATGTATCCAGAATAGGAGACTTACCCTACTGATCTAGCATACTCCACTGATTCGGTGTGGGTTGTATGTTGCAGGGAGGCTTCTTCGTCACTACGCAACGGTTTCATATAGATCAGGTTGAAGGCTGGAAAGGGAGGCGATCGATGCTTGTATTGGACGTGAATGGGGAAGGAGGGACGAAGACTCGCAACCCCTCATGCACTGGCTGTGCAGAAGAAAGACGTCGGGGCTATGGATCTATTGCTACGAGACTTGTTGGTTTCTCCCCGGTGCATTTCTGCGTCTGATTACAGAGAAGGAGGGAAGCGTCTGGCTATAGATCCTCTGCTGCGACCTGCTGGTTTCTTCCTTGCGAGTTTTGCGTCTGAGGCAAATGTTGAATGTGTGCAGGAGAGGATCTAGTGAGAATGGAAGGTATCCAAAGAGGGAGCAAGAGGAGGCGTGATCTGCGGGGAGTTACGATCTTTGAAACGTCCAGAACATGGGAGCTCTTCCAGTTGGGATGAGATGGAACGTGTGTGCTCTTGGGCTGGAGGGGAATGTTGCACGGCCTGTAAGAAGGGAGAGTTACGGCTAGGCATGTAAGCACGGCTGTCATGGGCTGCGGCTTGGCCTGTACAAGCAGTCCGGAAATGGGTCACAAGCAAGGAAGGAGGAGAAGGTGGCCTGTGGTTGTGTGGGCTAAAGATCATAGGCAAAAGGTTCGGCTGAAGCAAGGTAAGAAAGAATGGGTTGAGGTTGTCAACAGCTTGTCATAGCCATGCATGGCTTTGTCACGAATTTGTCTTGGCCTCGTCATAACTTGTCATGGTCTCGTCTTGATCTCGTCACTAGGGCGTCATGGCTTTGTCAAAGACAAGTCATGATATACACTAGGGTTTGGATTAGGGTTTGCTACTAATAAAATCTTATCATTTTATGTGAAGTGATATTACGTAAATTGATAAAATTTTGAGATATAGTGTCCAACTACGTAGACAGCTAAGGATCAAAATATCAAAATCCGGTTTGCTACGGAATTAAATAAAATAAAAATTCCGGACATTACAGCAACTTACTTGGAAACTTGGGCTCGTGGAGCTCGTTCGGCTCGTTTGAGCTCATTTGAGCATATACCTGTAACATGTTGAGCATGAATGTGTTGTCAGTTTAGATTCAATTATTCAAACGTCTAAGAATCCAACTTCAAAAAAATAAACTACATATTTCACCTGCATTATATGTTCACCCAAGTTTAAAAATATGTGAAACCACAAAACCAAACCAAATTGAAAATACAAAATGTCAACACAACCAAAGTTACAAAGACATACAAATGAACCTTTCAAGCTTCAATGAGTGCTTTGAATCTCTCATCTTCTCTTGGGCTCCATCTTATTGCTTGGTTGAATGACCTTAATGAACTCTTTGAAATTAGGCCTTCTCCTTTTGTTCATAATTAATGTAGTTACAAGCTAACACAAAATATGGGGAGCAAGGGTTTGGATAGTTTTAAGTACTTGTATAAGATCAGTGTTGTCTACTTAAGCCGAGTAATAAGATGTTGTGATAAAAGCTTACTGATCACTCATGCTAAAGTTGTTTGAGAATAAGCTTTCAAGCTACTTCAAAGTCCAACATGGACTATTATAGATTAATTGTGCAAAATGGAATATATCAGAGTTAATATATGTTGAAAATACACTCATACTAGCAATTGTTAGATAAGTAGAGCCACAAACTTGTCTTGATTAAAGAGGTCAATGATCTGCATCCTATTGTTATCATTGTTGAAAAAAGCTCCAGTGCATCAGCCATATTCTGCTTTGCATATGACTCACTGGTGAGGCAAAGCTCTTCCATAGATAGTTCACAACACAAGCATGAAATTAGTGAGTTCAAACCAAACAAATAGATCAAAGAAAATACAACAAGTGCACATTCGATATTAGTACATACTCTAGAATCAATAACTTCTTTTAGATGATTTAGTTCAGTAAGTACCACATCCTAGTTTTGCATAAAATTCTCAACAACAAGCTTTCCCCACAGTGCACTAAGATTTCTCTCACTATTTTCTCAAAGGGCCATATATCGGTGCAAATAATAAGCAACACTAAAATAGTTTCCGCATTCAAATTGGAATTTGACATATTGATAGTTTGATACAAAGCTTCAATTTGATATCAATCAGGAGGAAAGACATAGTCACACTGGTTCGTACCTGTTAGTGCAGTTCAACCCCTTCAACCTTCGTTCCAGGCGCGTAGTCAAAGTAACACTGGTTTGTCGGATTCGTTGGTCGGAGACTCGGAGGTTCGTCGCTAGGAATCGAAGGTCAAAACCCTTCGCCGTCGCCAGGATTCGAAGGTCGAAACCCTTCTCCGTCGCCAGGACTAGGAGTCGTTGTATCGTCGTGTTTCCAATTACCGATCCAACTTCTAGATTCCACACAAACTCGCAAAAAGGGAAAAAGAAAAACCCTATCGGGATTATTTTTTTTAATACGAGCTTTTACGAGCCGCTCGTATTCGGCTGGCATTCAGCTCGGGCTCGTCACGAGCCCAACAACAGGCTCGTATTCGGCTCATTTTGTAATATGAACAAGCCGAGTACGAGCTTTTGGCGAGCCAAGCCCGAGCTGCTCGTCTCATATTACACCCCTATGTATGGACAATATTTGTCGGAGGACCTTTATCTATATTGTAAAGTTTATCTTATAAAGAATATCTCATTCAACAACTATGTATCTTAGGATCTTTTAAGATAGGAAATGATATCGTTCATATTATGATTATTATTATTATCTATTTCTTGGTCGGCGACGATAATAGGAAACAAAATCTTTTCAATTTTAATTTAGTATGCTATAAATACCCTAGGGTTGTTATAGTAGATTAACTCTTTATGAATCCTTTTTTATTTTAAACACTACGTTATTTGAGGCCATTGAACGAGCGAAGTCGAAAACAAGTTGGAGACGAAGTCCGTGGTAGATGACATGAGACGAAGACGGCATGAATGAAGTGAACTCCTTTATTGGGTAGTGTTCAAGTTTAGAAATTGAGGACTATTAGGAGTATATAATCCGGCCAACCTATCAATAATATTGTGTGAAGAGTTGAAGTATTTGCTAGTGGAGTTAATAACCGGGCAAGTGGTTATAATCCTGACTGACTAGTTGATTAGTTAGAGTTTTCACTTTTAATCTCATTTCTTAACACATTTATTGTTTTTAAGTGTTATTGTTAGTTTCATACTCTTAAATGTATATTCCGTTGCATTGAGATCCGACTATAGCTCCCGGTACAAACGATCTACGATGCAACATAACGTCTTTTATTATAATACTTAATTATTCAATAGGGACAAAACCTTATCTTTCCCCATCCAAAGTTAGCATAATCAAAACAATAGTATAGAAAAGCACCCACAAAATTTAACTCTAAATCCCCAGTCTTATAATCAATTCACGATTAACAAAATTTGTCAATCAAAAGGAGAAAATTTTCTACCATAAGGCCATCTTTAAAGGGGGTCCAAGGGGTGGATCTTGTAAATTTTGCATTTATTGGGTTATGGATTAATTGTGTCCTATGAAGACCCGTTCTAAGCGTCGCGGGGGGGGGGGGGGGGGGGGGGGGGGG